>CM069451.1:68254951-68854951 GCA_035610835.1 Ophiura sarsii | reverse complement strand
GGATATATTGCCATCATCAGTAGATAGCAAGAAGTGAATATATTGTTATCATCAGCAGATCTCTCTTAAAAGATTGAAAAGTCAATCTTTAAGATTGTGCTGAGGGAAGAATCTTAAAAGATTGAAAATAGTCAATCTAATAGAGTGAAATTTCAATAAAGAAGTGGATGTGTTGCTATCATCAGTAGATAGCAAGAAGTGGGTATATTGCTGTCATCAGTAGATAGCAAGAAGTGGTATATTGCTATCATCAGTAGATGGCAAGAAGTGGATATATTGCCATCATCAGAAGATAGCAAGAAGTGGGTATATAACTATCATCAGTAGATAGCAAGAAGTGGGTATATAACTATCATCAGTAGATAGCAAGAAGTGGATATATTGCCATCATCAGAAGATAGCAAGAAGTGGGTATATAACTATCATCAGTAGATAGCAAGAAGTGGATATATTGCCATCATCAGAAGATAGCAAGAAGTGGGTATATAACTATCATCAGTAGATAGCAAGAAGTGGGTATATAACTATCATCAGTAGATAGCAAGAAGGGGATATATTGCCATCATCAGAAGATAGCAAGAAGTGGGTATATAACTATCATCAGTAGATAGCAAGAAGTGGATATATTGCCATCATCAGAAGATAGCAAGAAGTGGGTATATAACTATCATCAGTAGATAGCAAGAAGTGGATATATTGTTATCATCGGTAGATAGCAAGAAGTGTATATACTGCTATCATCAGTAGATAACAAATGGGTATATTGCTATCATCAGTAGATATTGAATAGATATAATTTGCTATCATCAGTAGAGCAAGAAGTGGATATAGGCCTATGATATCATCAGTAGATATAACAAGTGAATGAATATATAGCTATCATCAGTTGATAGCAAGAAGTAGATATATTGCTATCATCAGTAGATAGCAAGAGGTGGATATCTTGATATCATCAGTAGATAACAAGTGGGTATGTTGATATCATCAGTAAATAGCAAAAAGTGGATATACTACTATCATAAGTAGATTACAAGTGGCTATATTGCTATCATCAGGAGATAGCAAGTGAATATATAGCTTAGGAGATAGCATGTGGGATGGTCATGAAGCTACAAGTTGTCAATGCTATCTGAGATGAGACTATCATAACTTCAACTTTAGTTATTTTGTCTCAGATGCTCATTATACAAAGAGCCTATGTGCATCGTCATGGAATATTCGTGAATCGGCTATCAGAAGCATATAGCAAAGAATAATTATGTTATTTTACATATATATCTTCGGAAATCTGAACTCAAAAATCTCTCTATCACGGAATACTACCTCAATCGTTTGACTCAATATCTAAATGATAACATCCTGGTTTATCATTGACCTACCAATTTATTAATTACTAAGAGTAAAAAATGCCTATCACTTCCCCAGGTGAGGCTCGAACTCACAACCTCCGCATTTCCACTATATAAGCAGCTAAGCAGATGGGCCCAGGTACTGTTTATAAGTACAGCGCGCTAACCAATTGCGCCACTGGGGACGGCTGAGAGATGATGAGCTGCATGAATTCAAACGTATCACGGTCGTGGCACGTTGTACGTATAGGGTAGAGCCTCAGATTCTCACTACAGTGGTTTCAGTCAACAGTAACTTGGGTACGCAGCGCATGATCGTTCGCGATGAAAAGGGGTTCATGTCCGCGATTCCCAAGATTAGGGGTGTCTGTCCGTCCGTTCGTAAAAGAACAGGTGTGTTTTTCTTCGTCGCCTAGGCCCTGTAGTAATATTTTAAAAATGTAACCCAAAGCTTTAATTTTACAAGTTAAAACGATGTAGTGTCATATCAAATAGTCCTGGAATCGGACAAAGCTGGGGTATTAAACCTTGGCTATATCTTGCCTCACGTCCCGAACGGAATAAACCGTATAGCTACAACGTATCATTAATTGGTTTGAGCATGCGCATTAGTTACGGGACGTCTATACTCTGTTTGGCCATCTCGAGACAGTGACGTACGTAACTGAACAGGCGCAGCTTTTACGCACGCGTGGGTATCTTCCGCCTTTCAACGCTCGTGTTTGTACGCCAGCGCCGCGAGTATTCGCGCGCGTTATGTGATGCAATTAGTAGAATACGCGGTTACGTCACTGTCTCGAGATGGCCAAACAGAGTATAGCCAGACATTGCCTAAACCTTTTGTCCTCGTTTCATCAATGTCCGCAATTCCCAAGATTAGGGGTGTCTGTCCGTCCGTCCGTAAAACAGGTGTTTTTTCTTCTTCGCCTAGGCCCTGTAGTAATATTTAAAAAATGTAACCCAAAGCTTTAATTTTACAAGTTAAAACGATGTAGTCCCAGCTAACAATTGTACGTGTTTAAAACGTTCTTAAAACGTACCAGTTACGTGGTTTGGACGTTTTCTAAAAACGTTTTATAAACGTTTATTTGTGGAAGGTTTCAGACGGCGTAAAAACGTTTTAAGGGACGTTTGTAAAACCTTTTATGAACGTAATTTGTACGTGTTTTAAACGTTCTTAAAACGTACTATGTAGGTGGTTTGGACGTTTTCTAAAACGTTTTATAAACGTTTATTTGTGGAAGGTTTCAGACGCCGTAAAAACGTTTTATGGGACGTTTGTAAAACCTTTTATGATCGTAATTTGTACCTGTTTTAAACGTTCTTAAAACGTACTATGTACGTGGTTTGGACGCTTTCTAAAAACGTTTTATAAACGTTTATTTGTGGAAGGTTTCAGACGGCGTAAAAACGTTTTATGGGACGTTTGTAAAACCTTTTATGAACGTAATTTGTACGTGTTTTAAACGTTCTTAAAACGTACTATGTAGGTGGTTTGGACGTTTTCTAAAACGTTTTATAAACGTTTATTTGTGGAAGGTTTCATACGTTTTAAAAACGTTTTATGGGACGTTTGTAAAACCTTTTATGGTGGGGGAGGGGGGGGGGGGGTGGGGGATGCAAGGGCATTGACTCTTGTATGTTTATTTTCTTGCACAATGTATATGCATTTGTTTAGTGAGCAATCACCTAACTCAAAACCAGTGCGAAAATATGCATATACAGGTGTATATCAATATAAATTCTATGGTGTTAAAACTAATGCATCGACTTAATTCAAATAAAACAATAGGTTTAAATGAATAAAAGGTGGAAAATAACTCATTAGCATAATTGAAATGGTACAAACGAGCACCGGTACTAATTTTTGTACCATTGCAATTATGCTAATGAGCGATTTGCACAATTTACTCGGCTAATATAAGGCCAAGTAAATATGCAAATTAGCTCCAGACTGATTTATTGGTATATTTAATAACGTCTAAAACACGTTACTACAACGACCTAAAAAACGTATTCCGGAGTAGCTGATTTAACGGTTTTTAACACGTATACAAAGACGAAGACCTACAGAACCTATAGAACCTAACAAAAACGTTTTAAAAACGTTTCCAAAACACGTTTTAAATGTGTCGCACAAAATACGTCCAAGTAAAACGTTTTCTATACGTCGCAAAAGACGTTTGTTACATTGGTATATTAATAACGTCTAAAACACGTTACTACAACGTCCTTAAAAAAACGTATTCCAGACTAGCTGATTTAAGTCTGAAAACGACGTCTTATAACGTTTTTAACACGTCTATAAAGACGAAGACCTACAGAACCTATAGTACCTAACGAAAACGTGTTAAAAACGTTTCCAAAACACGTTTTAAATATGTCGCACAAAATACGTCCAAGTAAAACGTTTTCTATACGTCGCAAAAGACGTTTGTTACATTGGTATATTAATAACGTCTAAAACACGTTACTACAACGTCCTTAAAAAAACGTATTCCAGACTAGCTGATTTAAGTCTGAAAACGACGTCTTATAACGTTTTTAACACGTCTATAAAGACGAGACCTACAGAACCTATAGTACCTAACGAAAACGTTTTAAAAACGTTTCCAAAACACGTTTTGAATATGTCGCACAAAATACGTCCAAGTAAAACGTTTTCTATACGTCGCAAAAAGACGTTTGTTACATTCGTATATTAATAACGTCTAAAACACGTTACTACAACGTCCTTAAAAAAACGTATTCCAGACTAGCTGATTTAAGTCTGAAAATGACGTCTTATAAACGTTTGTAAAACGTCTATAAAGACGAAGACCTACAGGACCTAAATAGCACCTACCGAAAACGTTTTTAAAACGTTTTGTGTTTGCTGGGGTGTCATATCAAATAGTCCTGGAATCGGACAAAGCCGGGTATTAAACCATTTGTCCTTTTCATCATGTCCGCGATTTCCAAGATTAGGGGTGTTTTTTGGGAAGCTAGTCCGCGAACAAAAAAGCACCGGTAGGGCGAGGGAAAAAAACCGCCTGTTTTACGGGCCTGACCGATCCACTTGTTGTTTTTTAGACATTTTTTCTCAGATCATGTAAAATCAGCCGTTTTTTGGCCGAAAACTTGTCGAAAAACTTTGTTTACAAATTAAAAAACAACACCAGAATTTTGATCAACCGACCGACCGACTTTACTTGACAGGTCGGTCCGTAAGTAAAACAAGTGTTTTTTTCTTTGTCGCCTAGGCCTGTTTATTATTTAAAAATTGTAACCCAAAGCTTAAACAACTTAATTGTTAAAGTAATAATTAATTTAACAAAATAAAACGTTGTAGTGACATATCAAATAGTCCTGGAATCGGACAAATCAAAGGGACTATATTTTCAAACCAAAAATTTGTTTTCGTTTTTACTGCGCACAAAATCACGGAATGGTAAAAAAGCGGTAGTAAGTGCAGGCATAACCCGAGGCATAATGTCCTCGAGTGTGCGAAAAAGGGGGGTAAAACGAGCAAAATGTTCCTTAAACACCGTTAATAAATTTGGTCTCAGAGGGGGGGGGGGGGGGTATTTCAACCTCCTGGAACGATCATGGTTACCCCTCTGAAATACGAAGAGAAAACACGTTCAGTTGATGACCCGCACTGTTAAAAAAATGTTGTAAAATTAACGGTAAAAAGGCTGGCAGCCCATCTGCCAACAAACCCCTGTAATTTACATTGTACTGTAAAAATGTACAGTAAATAGCTGTAAAATTTAACGGGGACACTGTAAAATGTTACAGTTTCTTAAACCAATTACTGTAAAAATGCACAAAAAACAATATACTGTATATTTTACAGTATTTTACTGCTTTTTTTACAATGCAAAGTAAAATTTACAGGCGTTTGTTGAAAATGTTGTAAAATTAACGGTAAAAAGGCTGGCAGCCAATCTGCCAACAAACCCCTGTAAAATTAACATTGATGAAATTTAGGACTTGGTCAAAAAATTGACAATTTTTGTGTGTGTGTAGCTAATGTTGAGAATGTTAAGTCTTAAGCCACTAGCTCAACTTTTCATTTTAGTCAACGATGGCTTAAAGAATCAAGTGTGAAAAATACAGTATTTGACCGGTTTTTTAGAAACGATAAAATACTGTCATATTCCCATCATTTTACAGTGTTTTACATGTAAATTCTACAATGTTTTTTTACGGTGCGGCCCTTTGAATCTATCCTCACCCAATTACCTAATTATCTCTGTTTAATAGTTGAACCTCTTTTGTGTAAAATATACATTAAATTTGAACTAAAAAAAAATCAACCATTTTCCAATGCATGCGGCACTTGATCTCTCAGCCGTCCCCAGTCAGTGGCGCAATAGGTTAGCGCGCTGTACTTTTAAACAGTACCTGGGTCCATCCGCCTAGCTGCTCATATAGTGGAAATGCGGAGGTTGTGAGTTCGAGCCTCACCTGGGGAAGTGTTAGGCAGTTTTTACGCTTCGAATTAATAAATTGTAATTAGCTGTGTGTGTGTGTGTGTATACACAGGATAAACCTCCCACTTACCTATATGACCTTAATTTGAGTCACTGTCCGATCCCGTCACCGTTGTGGGAAGACTTATTTTTGTTGAGTTCTCTGCAAACCGGTGGGAGATTCTTTTACGGTATGTGGTTCTGTTCCGTATGAACAAATAGGCCTTTCTTGATAAAATAGGGGGTTGCTAGAGTCCTTCGTTCCGTTTTTACCATTTTCTTTGATTCTTTCTTTTCTTCATGATTTGTGAGATTTGTTTATCGCACAGATAGGCCTATACGGTCCCCGATCAACTTGTCTACATTTTCAGTAAAAGGCCAAAAGAGGCCATACACGTACACTGTTTAACAAGTTATTTAAAGGTTGTTCAGTTCACCCAGGAGTTCACCCCTTAAACAAGCCGGTTGTTTAAACTGAGTTACTAAACAATTGTTTTAATATTGAAACAAGTCTGTTTGAACGTCTTAACGAAGTTGTTTAAATATTTCAATAAACTCAGTTTGTGTCGGGTGAACAGAACAATGGTTGTTTAAAGTTTGAAACAACTTGTTTAAACAGACTTGAACAGTGCATCCTAAGAGACCGTTCATTATTTACGAAGGGGCTGGGGAGAAGGGGAGTACCTCGGGTGACCGCCTCCCCCATCACACAGCTGTATTATTACATACCCCAACCAGTGTACGCCCCAAGTGAACTCCTCAATCCCTCAATATATTAAAGGTGCGAAGTATTATACAGTAATTATCGACCATAGGCCTAATATATAGGAAAACTATACAAAAAATGAGTGTCACGTTTGATGCACTTCCATTTATCTGTAAATGTTGTCGTTCACACCACAGGCGCCCCCTCCCCTTATTTTTGACAGGGCTCTTTTTTGACAGGGCGCCTGCGCCCACACTTATTTTTGACAGGGCGCCTGACTTTGTGTGGGCCCCCTTGTATACCATTAAATGATGTATGAATGGTAAAACCATATGATTATTGAAAACATTTGCTCCTTCTTTAAAATGAATATTGTGTTCAGAAATGGCTGCAAATCGATGACTTTGAGGTATAAATATGTAAAAAATCCTCTGCCCCTTGACACCCGCAAGGGGCTGCCGCCCCTTGACACCCGCTTGGGCGCCCCCTATTGAGAAATCCTGAATCCGCCCCTGACGTAGTTTTAAATTGTTCTGGTTTGTAATGTCTGATGAAATAGTTTCAACTGACTTATTTCTAGAACCTTTTGTTTTATTGAACGTTCCTTATAACCGTTTTTGCTAATAACCAAACAACTTGAGCTTCAGTATCATATTCAACTTATTTGAAAATTCAAAAATAATTACGTCGGTTGTCATACTTTCCACTTTGCACAAAGTGGTGTTGATATTTTTTTTTAAATTTACATCAGAATTCAAGTTGAACAGAATTCAAGTTGAACATTCAAAATTACCATTATTGTTGTTTCTACTCACAAAAACAATACCATCGCTATTGAAAACCTTTATCAAAACGCCCTCTATGTACATATGGTTCGCGTTATGTATCACGCATACTGCAGGGGGACACTTCTGACGTAAAATGCTTGTTTTACGACTCGACCAGCATTTTTGAATCGACGTTTTGTTGTACAAAGAGGGGTGATTTTTCTTAATCCTTATAGGTGTAAGTTCATACGATTTAAATGCATGTAATGTTAAAATAAACCAATCCCATTTTTTTCTTCTTTTTTTTCTTCTTCTTTTTTTCATCTTCTCATTTAGGCCTATAGTTTTTTATTATCATTTCTTTCGCTGAAAAGATCACATACATCATAAAACAATTCAAATATACATGTGGTGATACAAATTATATTTACCAAGGGGTACATTCATGTATGAACAAATGTTATTTAGATTGAACTATTTTGTATATAAACAGGTAAATTTATACAGGTATTTTTTCCTCTTTCTTATAAACATACATGCAATAACGTTGACAATTTAATTATCTTATTTCTCAAAAAGTGATGTCCATTTATGCCACCGGATATTGAAAGCTTTATTTTTCAGGTCTGCATTATAAATAGTTTTTTTTGTTGACATACAAATGTATCACCTCTTTTCTTTCCAATAGGTAAAACAAGGTTTTTTTAATTTTTTTATCCTGCTTTTGTAAATATTGAATTTCAGCATTAATAAGATATTGTTAAAAACATAATCTTTGTACTGGTAATTTCCAAACAGGATCATTCCTTTTTTCAACCGAATATTTGTGTCCAGATTGCTATTAATCCAGTTTTGAACGTCTTTCCAGTACTTTATAGTAAATTCACATGCCCAAAAGAGATGAACAAAGTTTTCGTCAACTTCATTACAAAAGGTACATTTTGGATTGACCGATTAGAAATGTTATATATAAAATTGTTTACAACCTTTGGATTCCTTAAGTATCAGGCTAGTATGAAAACCTTGAAAAGGATTTGGAAGTGTGGTATTTGAACTACAAAGGAGATTTGAAAATGCTTGATGAATAGCTCTTTTCATCCCATGATATTGGAGAAAATTTATTTTGATTCAGGGGAGTCAAAATAGTCAGGTCCCGATTTCACCGATTTTTTAAACCAGTTAAATTTCAAAAATGAATATATTTAATGACTTGCCTAGCAAGGTGGCATTACTACTAGCTATAACCTACATTTTATTTCGTTCAAAATAGTTATTCGAAACGGGAGATATGATCATTTTTCTAAATTCTGTGAAATAAAATCTGTTCCAACTTATCTAAGGAATCCCTATGGATGTTAACGTTTAACGCGCGCCTTTTGAATAAGTCAATCAAAGGCGTGTTGGTATTCACAGCAATTACAATAGAAAAAGAGATTGTATTGTCTTTGCGGTTATGTTTTCAATAGTTTTCGTGCAATCAGAGATAGCCTATTACATACATTATTGAGTTTTAACAAAATGTTGACCAAAGTATTTTGAAACTTGTTATTTTAATCGAACTGATATGAGAGAAGTCTGAGAGAAAACAGATCTTATATCTTTAAAAAGTTTGTGCTTTGGCAACTTACCAGGCAAAGTGCATAGTCCATTTGTATGAATATATTTGTGCAATACTGAGTTATATTATAATATATTTAAATACTTTGCATGCAATATCGTTTAATTTATCAGAGATTCAACAAAAAAACCATGATATTTTGGTATAAATTGCAACAGTTAGGGACCGCTCATTATTTCCACCGGAGGGGGGGGTCACATGGTTTTGGTCAAGCAAAAAGGGGGGTCATATGATTTTAGATTATCGGAAGGGGGGGTCATATGGTTTTGCATTTTCAAACAGTAACAATAAGTCGAAAATTTTCGCGCGCTACGCGCGCATTTCTTCTATCACAAATCTTGTCGGTTCATTTTAATTTTTTGCCCCCAATATGAATAACCTAGCTACGCCACTGTAATTTGCAACAATAATTACAACAATGCAACATTTTGATCCATACTGAATTAAATTTTACAAGTGGTTCAATATTGGCTCATTTGTAATGGCATATTCCAATGACAAGCAAACACAACTTACACTCTGTTTTTGTTTCTTTTGTGGTCAAACTGGACAAATCTAAAATCTCCAGCCTTTGATATCTTGCCAACTTCATGGGCATTTAAAAACAAGCATCATTGATTACTATTAACATTTCATGTTGCAAACACATATGCCTTCGTGTACACCAACATGAAGTTTTTCTAGTGTGATTTCCATATGATATGACTGTATATGGACTGTATGCAAATCAGTGAAAAGGCGGGAGTATATAATATTTTATTCCATATTTGTATAAAACAAGCAAGATAAAAACAAATCAAGGTTTTGAGGTGTCGGGGGGGGGGGGGGTCATATGGTTTTGGTAAATCACACAGGGGGGGTCATATGGTTTTTATGTGATAGGAAGGGGGGGGTCATATACTTTTCTGAGGTGGTTTGCCTTTGGCTCCCGGCCCCCCCTCCGGTGGAAATAATGAGCGGTCCCTTATACAGTGTGTTGTGTTGTATGAAAAACTAATATTACAGATAGTATTAACATCCACCACCAAACTTGGAACACTTTGGATTACGCGTCTTTTCGTAAATATGTTGTAAATCTGGCGTGGAATATGATATTGTCGTGAAAACATGAAGAAGTATGTTTACTCTCATAAACTACCAATTGTGTACAAGAAGTATTTTTCTTGATTTTTTGAAAACGGGACCTGACTACCGTATTTTGACTCACCTGTATTAGGCCTATATTTATTTTGAATGTCCTTAAGTAATAGGAACTCTCCTTCTGCATAGAAAGAAGATCATTAATATATTTGATACCAACTTTCTCCCATCTTTTGTACAGTACACATCTATTCCCCACAACAATATTACTATTATTCCAAATACTGGAATATACAACACTTGTTCCCTATTTACAGGGTTGAGTTTTGAAGCATAATCCATCCATGCAAAAAGCACACTTTTCCAAAAATTATTATGACAATCATGAATAATGTGGTTCCAATATTCAAATGATGAATAATCAAAATTACATGATGGGACATTAACTTTAAATAAATTGTGAATTTTACTCTTATTTTCATACTTCAAAATTCTTCTTATCCAAGTTATCTTAAGAGCTTTTGCAAAAGAATCAAACTGAACCATACCGTTGCCTCCCTTCTCATAAGGACGAGCCATCTGATTTCTACTAATCCTGTCAATCTTCCCTTCCCATATAAAATGATGAAAAGTTGAATTTAACTCATTGATGACATTATTCTCCGGGGATGGTAAGGAAAGTATTAGATGGTTTAGTTTTGATAAAAGAAGTAATTTGACCATTACAATTCTACCCAATTACAGTTTGGAACCTTTTTGACCAGTGGTGAATTTGTTTTGTTATAGCTTGCATAGTAATCATGGTAATAGTATATATAATTCACATAACAACACTATAGGTAATTGAATGGATTTTCACCAACCCAATTCATTTTATATTTATTACAAAGGACTTCTTTACAATCTTTCTTTGCACCAATCCATATAGCACTAGTTTTATCAATATTAATTTTCAAACCGGAAATATCATAAAAACCATCTAGTAACTTAAGAGTTTCCGAAAGTGAGTTTCAGTCCCATCCAGTGTGTCGTCGGCATATTGCGAAACTATATTCCATGTTGTTTATTTTTATACCATGAATATCATCATTGTTATTAATAGCAATATTTAAGATCTGGGAACATAGAAAAATGTATGGGGATAGACCAATCCCAATTTTTATCACTTGAGGGCGCGGCCTCCAACACATCTTTTAGTGCCCCTTAAAGTACACTTTCCATAGTGTCAAGAAATTCCATGCACATTTCTTGATTCTTTTAGTACATTTATACATATTTGTTCACACTTCTCTTTCTGGACACTACCGGGGGACACTATTATTTTCAGATGAGACAGATCTTTTCCCCCAGCAGACATGATTAGGCCACAACGCCACATACCTGAAAATGTGCGTGAAGCAGAACTAAAAATGATATACCCCTATGGCCGACAAACACCATATTCTTATTTCAAATCTGATAAAGTCGTAGCCCCTATAAAAAAAAGTGTTCGCCCCTATAAAAAAAAGTGTTCCAAGGCTCCCATTTGTAAAATTTGAACGTTATATGATCCCATTATTTCTCCCAGCTGAAGTTCCTCATGTAGTCGTGACCCGGGAGTCGTGGCTAACAAATTCTATAGTTGTATAAGTCTATGGTTGTACCCACTGTTGTACCCACTGTTATACCACCGTATCTACGGGTTTGTAGTAGTACACAGGGAAAATGACTGTGTATTTATTGCATTTGACCTTTAACCGCAATATACAGTGTTTGTCAATTGAAAATATTTTCCTCCGAAATTTAAAGATATTGCTTTAAATTAAACTAACTAATGAAAAGTAGTAAACTAGTGCATTGATTACGTAACTAAATACAAACTTACTGAGCAGAAAATTTACTCAATATAATAATTACTGATATATTTTCTAATGTTTAGGCTCTAATTAATAGAAACACCAATACTTGTTTGTCCATCAATCAAGAAAGAGAATTTCCATCTCAGCCATGTGAAATCAGATCTAGAAATGTACTGAATTTCTTCAATTAGAATGTCATTTCACATACAGTCCTTCAACGATGGAAAGATGGTGGTTATACTCTATCAGTTGATCGAATATTGATCACTGTACAGTACCAGATGACAGCAGGATCGGAGATTTAAACCTTGTGCCATTGCATGGTTGGTGTTGTCAAAAAATAATCAGAGAAAAAACAGTGTTGTTGTTTTGGTAAGTATTATTAGACACATGTATGGCAAAAAATAAGATCACCTACTCTTTTGGGCTGTAAAAAGAGACGGATGTTATCCAATGCCTTATGTGGCAATGTCGTGCTTACTGCCCCGTTATCAATAATAACGGAATAAACTGATATATTTCACAGCTTATTCCGCATGCGTGTACTCAGTCATTGCCAATTGGGCATGTGTGTGTGGGGCGCAAAACACGATATTGCCGCATTATATTATGTTCTGTTTACTGTAGAGTAGAGTGTGATTTCTCGGTCCTCATCTGACCAGGGATTCTATTAATTTTGGGATATGAAAGTCCTAGGCTATACTCACTGACGTACGTCACAGATTCCATCGTAAAGTAGGGGATCATCCCGGTCTGTGGCTGTACACACATTGTCCCAAGGAAACTGGGGCCTTGGCGTTAATATCCTGACTTATGGATTCTGCCGAGTATATTGATGTAGATGTAGATGTACGTAGTTAAACAGGTCCCTCATTTCATTTGCAAATGCAACAGCGCCACTTTATGATGATCAACGGAATGAAAGGAATTTATATACTCGCATCAAGTCCAGGGTTGTAGCTACGCCGGACGGACCCGGACGGGGCCGTCCGGCAGTCGCGCCCAGCGTCCAGCACTCTTAGAAAAAAAGGGTAAAAAATCCGGCACTAAAAAAAAAAAAAAAAAAAAAAATTTTTTTTTTTTCTTTTTTTCTTTTCAATTTGTGGAAAAAATCATTTAACTGCCTCATAAAACAAGAAATTATGTTGCAGGAACCCTCAGAGTGCATTTATAACCCCTTCAAAACATTAAGAAGGCCTCTAGACCCCAATCCATGATCCACTGCACTTCGTTCGCTACACTTACTCCGTTCGCCGTCAGTAAAATTGTCCGGCGCTCAATTTGGTCTAGCTACAACCCTGATCAAGTCAAGTCTGTAGGACTCAAAAAGTGACGGTATGGTGTTAAGTGAGAATGAATTCAATTTCAAATACATAAAATAAATAATGAAACTTGGAAGTATCATATATATTTCTAGTCGCAGTAACATGTGTCTCAGGACTTATAGTACTGAGTCACAGAACGTTACTATGATGTGACTTCGGTATTTAAGCTTTAACGAGCCCAAAATTTACAAAGTAAAACTTCAGCAACTCCTAGCATTTTCCAAAACCATTCTTACTCACCCACAATGACATGGCTGTTTAGCTAAGAATCACAGAATTTGTTTGAACTTATTGATTACAACGATATTACACTTACATCTGATAAAAATAGTAATTTAAATCCACTTTTATGCCGATTCGGGTCGGCTAAGTTCACTCTCGAAGATACTAAAATCTGCGCATGCGTATTTCCAAGTAAACAAACGATGACGTTAGGCCTGGGCGAAATTATCACAGCGTGACAGGCGATTTTGTTGCACGTAAAAAAATTGATTTTTCACCCAACTTAATCTATATTGATGAGATAATAAGGTAATCTCATATTTATTCATTGCAAGGAGACATTCAATTGTATTATATATGAATAGTTAACACATGTTAAATACGGATACCTCAATCAATGCAATAAACACCCTGTATGAGCCCAATACTGCCTGGTGGGAGTTTGTTTACAAATACGCCCTCACGTGTACGACCTCCGACCTTGTAATTTCATCCTTCCGGTTTTGTTTTGACTTAGTTTCAACACGGAGGAAATTGGCGTGTGGAAAATTCTCCAAATGCAACGTTTTTGAACAATTATCTTCATTTTAAATGGTATGTACATCAAGGTATGAGTCCATACAATTGATATCACTTCGAAAATCGTTTGTGAATCAAATACTTTGGTTTTGACACCGTTGCAAAAATCTCATTACTTATTTCCGTGTACCACTTATTGGTAACGTTCTAGGACTTAAGAATCAGTAGTTGATAATGTCCAGATGTTAATGATAGATGAGATTCGCAGGTCCTATGTTACTAGGACTAATATATTTCAGGCTACTAAAAACCATCCAGCATACATACGTTTGCTCATAACTTTCAAAACCGGACAATAGGCGAGTGGTTGCAGCTTCACACATTTGACAACAACAAAAAAGAAAAAAATAACTTTTCCAAACCGACCAACCCATTCTGAAAGTGATCTATGGACAATCAAACAATTTTTTTTTTTTTGCCTAATGTAAAGTGGAACCCATACAAAAACGGAAGCCTCCACTTTCTGTCCAAATTCTGTTTTTCACAGACACATTAAAGTTACCATTGGTACTCATACTCACCTAGTTATTGAACATTGTGTGCAAATTTGGGTCTCCAAATAGGTGAGTGGGACATAAATTGGACTTACGGAGGATTTTTCAGGTGACTGAATCCTGAAATTGGTGGCCTTTTTCCGAATAGCCCGCTCTGATACATGTATCTGTTGAGAATAGTCACACACCTGAAACTAAGCTTAATTTGGTCTAAAACTAGGTATTTCAGACCATTTTATAGCCTCCACTAGAAATCAATTGGGAATTAATTTTCTTCCTAAGTTTACGCAAGTCCTGCCTCAATTTTGATGAATAAGAAAAAGCACCTGGGTAACAATTAATTCCCACACAATTAGACAGATTTATTGTTAAAATGTTGTTTTATGTTCAAGTTTAAAAAAGAAGAAGTTTCATATGAATTCTGAGATTGACGATCGGCCGAAATTTGATCATTCAGTTCTGAAAATTTCACAGCAAACCCACTTCAGCGATTAGCAAAGCTAGCAACAATATAACCGTCGTACAATTGGTGGCAGTGGTGGGATTCTAAAGGGTCCTTATTTTACATGCATGTTTAGATGCATTTTGAAGGTACAGTATGATGTCTCGATTGCATAGACTAGGTATGCATAAATATATTTACACTATTGTGAGAGTCATACAGTACAGTAGAACCCGATGTCTTGGTGATTCAACTACCAACAAAGCACTGGACTTAAAACTCCAAAGAGAATCGGCTTGGAGCAAGAAATATTCCACAATCGCTCTCGCGGACCAAGTCCACTGTAATTCTATAGAATCCGACCACCCACCGGTCTGGAATAATACAAAGAACAAGGTCAAAGCAACCTTGAAAAACGATTCTAGTGCTTACATGTATATGAAGTCGGTAGTTGAACCACTTATCACTCAGGGAGACTCGGCAAAATTGCTCTTTGAAACTGAAAACAATCTTGCGTGGAAATCTATTATGTATGGTCTTCCTGAAGGCGTTCTTAAGTTTGCAATTAATGCTGCAATTGACAGTCTCCCCACATTTGCCAACCTTTGCAAATGGGGGAAACGTCTAAGTAGTAACTGCCCCCTCTGTTCCAAAAAAGGTTCTCTTCTCCACATCCTCAATAATTGTAATCAGATGCTTGATTGTTACCTCTGGCGGCACAACAATATCATCCGCATTCTGATCTCCGCTTTCGAAGATAGCGAGACTTTTAAAGACAAAGGCGTCTTGATCAACGCTGATATAGAAGGGTACTTTTTGTACCTCACCGGAGGGGGGACAGTTCCTCCTGACATCATCCCAACAGCCAGGCGCGTAGCCAGCATTGTCATTCCGGGGGGGGGGGGCAAACATCAATATCGTCCCTATTTTCTTTTTAGCAAGATTTCTAAAATTTTCGTAAAAGGTTGCCCCAATTTTTTTTCTAGTCACTTACCTCGTGAATTTCACGTAAGTGGGGGGCGGGGGGGGGGGGGGGTGAGGTCAAAACATTTCGCACAGTCCAAAAAAAACCGCACAGTCAAAAAAAATTGCACAGTCAATGTACTACATGGACAATTTCTCGTCCCCATTTTTCCACTTCTCCGTCCCCATTTTAGCAACAAATTTCGCACAAGCCAAAAAATCGCACAGTCAAAAAAAAATTGCACAGTAAATGTACTACATGAACAATTTCTCGTCCCAATTTTTCCGCTTCTCCGTCCCATTTTAGCAAAAAAATTCACACAGCCCCCCCCAAAAAATGCACAGTCAAAGAAAATCGCACAGTAATTGTACTACAAACAATTTCTCCTCCCCATTTTTCAGCTTCTCCTTCTCCGTCCCCATTTTAGGTGTCCGGGGGGGGGGGGGGGGGGCAGTCTGCCCCCCGGCCCCCCCACTGGCTACGCTACTGCCAACAGCTCAAAAACCTGATATTGTGCTTACATTCCCTGCTCAAAAAAGGATTATTTTATTTGAGCTCACAGTGCCGTTTGAAACAAATGTTGATAAAGCTAATAAACTCAAGACTGACAGATATGCTGCCCTGGTAGGAGATATCTCGGACACAGGCTACAAGTGCTCCTTGATCCCTTTTGAAATAGGATCAAGGGGCCTCATAATAAAATCTAATAAGACACGTCTGAGAGGTCTCCTACGAACCCTAAAGTGCAACGTTAAATACACAGCTCTCAAAAATAACATCTCGAAAAAGAGTCTGATGTGTGATGTCTTCTTTTTCCATTTTCCAATCAAGACACGAACGGGATTGGAACGTTACCAATTTTATAGGTCCTCATGGCAGCAGGTCTGTCACGACCGGCTCACCTCCCTTTTTAAATGTGTTATATTGGTTGTTGTGCAATAGTGCTTTTTGTAACACCTTGCCTGGTGGTCAGTATAGGCCCCATGCCAGTTGTCTTGGTTTTTAATGTTCTCTTCTTTATTTTTTATGTGGTTATTTGACTGAATAAAGATGATTTAATAATAATGTAAAATTCTTTATTCAGACCAGTTACATTCTGACAGGATAGTGCAGGATTGCAATCAGTCTCTTTCTCATCACCATGGCTTCAACAATTAAAATGGATGAGATTTTTTAAATGTGGCACATTGATTGAATCAATCAAAATGGATGTGTTTTGTGTGCAAAAGCTCTATCCTTTGACAAGAGTTCTCAGATTTTGGCTAAATGTTCATTGTAAATTATCTTTTGAGCCTGTTGGTAAGACCTCAAATCCCCCTTGAATGCTGGTTGGTCAGCCTGTGTGTGCTGGTTGCTGGTGAGCAGTGCCGACCCTGACCATGGCTACTACATTGTTATGTTTGATGCATCATATTATTTTGGAGAACTTATTAGTAAATACAGTTGAGTTAAGGGTGGGAGCAAGTCCCGGGAAATTGAGTTCTGCACAAAAATGTTACAGATTGTTGGAAAAACCCTGGTCTTCATTTTGTCCCCTCTTAGGTAGAGTCTACAGCAGCGCACAGGATCTCACTGTGCACGTAATTGACAGTTGGTTCCAACCGAGAACCACTAGATAAACCATGGTTAGATCGCCACCTGTTTTTGGCCATGATCGAGTAAGATCGTCAAGCGCTTAGGTATCTACAGGACTAGAATACTCCCTCACACATCAATCTGAGTACCCCTGAGGTATCCAGATGCCAAGCGCTCCTGAATTTTAGAGAATATCGGCCAAAAATACAGTTTCACAAAAAGATAATGGGGATTGGCAAAAAAAGTCTAAATTATCAACACCCCCTATAATCGCTGCATGGTTTTGAGTTTTGATCGGGCGACTATGGTACAATCATGCAGAGCGGGATACCCTGAGCTGCTGTGGGTAGGGTCGGTCAATCAGTTGGGGTTTTTTTTCAAACATTTTTGTGAAAACATTGTTTAATTTTGAAAAAAAATTGAAATCAAATTGATCACATTTTTTTTAAATGGTTGAAATTTCCCCATAAAATTTGCCCCAAAAATATGTCAATACATTTTTTTAAAATTCTCGTATCCAACAGATATGGGTAAGTTGGGCCCGTTAAACACTTTTCCCCCTGTTTGCCTAGGAACTCAGTAAGAAAACTCCTTTTAAGCTTTAGACCCAAGTGCAGGTGGATCAGGCATGAGAATCTTCCTGATAATCCAGGAATTCCTGCATTATTGTCACCTAAATTTCCACATTTTTATTTATTTTCAGCCCAATTTGTGTGGGTCTTTTAAGCCCAATTTCACACTTATTTTCCTACTTTTCCGCAAGTTTCCTGTTTTGTATTTAAAACATTCATTCTCATGCCTGGTGGATACTATCCAATTGATTCTAATCAATCCTAATTAATCCTAATTGAAAGTCACATCCTAATCTCATTTTGATAGGGTAATTTCGTGTAACTTTGCTCTGTTGGATAGATTAATTTCATTCTGCGTATAAATGAACAAATTCCTGTCTGAAATCAGCCAAAATTTCCAATGGCTCAGATGAGGCTTATTTGATTTATCCATTCATTCATTTTTTGTTGAGTTGATATATATATATGCATAGATTTGTTGTTTAGTTTACCTACCGGTACATGTAATAATAAAATCAGGTCCTGGAGCACATTTAGTGAAGTAATTTGATGAGTACTGAGTCATTGTCATGTTTAAGATGGGTAAGCTCATTCTTATTACCCCTTATAACTTGACTATTTCATATTACATTGAAGGCCTAACCCTATTAGCCCTAATACATAATTATCCATCAGCAAAGCAAACCCAATTGCAATAACATAACAAATGTATTAAGTTCCATGTGAAATAACAAAACAAACCTCAAGGGAAAAGTGAGTGAATTTGGCCCCTGTATGTTATAATGTTGCACAAACCCTTTTTGCTGTGTTTCAATTCAAAGCCTATTTTATTCATAACAACATGTTTTAACCTAGTTTGTGCTTTGTGGTGCCCTTGAATTTGTAAGAATTGTATTGTGTGTATTAATCATAACACTTTAAGAACAAAATTATTGTAGAAAAGTGAAATTACCTAAAGCTACCCTACTACAAATCTATGTAAGGAAATGTAGATGTGTAGACATGTCTGACTGTGTGTGTCTCAAGACCTTTCCGTTCATCAGATTCAGATCTAAACCATCAGCACAAATTAAATTAAGGCAGTGTAATAGGAAGTAAAGTAATTAATTAAGCAATGCAAGATCTGATTTGATGTCAACAGCTTATCAAGGCATTAATAGCACTTACGGTAAATCTAGATCCTAGAATTAATTAAAGGTGTATGTTCCGATCACTTTTTTTAGGCTATGAATTTTTTTCACATCAAGATATTTTGATATCAGAAGAATCCCCATATTTTTCTCATTATGTCTGTAAAATCTAAGGGGCCAGAAATGTTCCATTTGGAAATTATAGGCTAAAATGTGGTGAATTACTGCCAAAGGTGGTTAACCACCAACCAGTTTGTGTACTACTCAATGGGCTAATATTTTGTGACCTTGTGTTTCTAAAAATTGAACCATTGGAGTTATGTAACTCGAACTTTGGAATGGGACAATTTTAAGGATGACCTTTCATGTAAAATAGAAAACATCAAGTTGAAAATTGGGCCAGCAATCGGAACATCTACTTCTAATTAATTCTAGTTGCAAATTTGTGTTCAAAATAAACCAAATAAATAACATTTATGTGATACAAACATGATTCTATTTAAAGGTAGATGTTCCGATTTTCAACTTGAAGTTTTCTATTCTACATGAAAGGTCATCCTTAAAAAAGTCGTGTTCCACATTTTGAGTTGCATAGCTCTAATGATTCTTATTTTAGACGCACAAGATGCTGTGAACTGTACCCATTGAGTAGTACACAAACTATATCGGTGGTTACCGACCACCATTCGCGGTAAGTCGACGTTATTTCATCGATTTCTCCGAAATTATACCGATTTAGTTTTAGACCGTCAAATTTCGTCAAAAATACGAGCTTTCATATGATATGAAAATCTCCGTATGTTTGAAATAATTCTGTGTTACGACAATGTGATCGGGTCATCTACCTTTAATACAGGCATCCGTACCATTTATCAGGGCATGAAAAAATATTTATTTCTGGGAAGGAAGTAAAATTTCCCACAATGTTTGTTTACATACTATTGCCAACATTTCCCTACAAATTCTAAAATTTCCCTCAAATCCCACATTTCCCAGGAATGAGATTCCCCAGTTCCCCCCTCTATGCCATTTGCCACCAGCAACCTTTCATGCCAGCTTATCAGGGCTGTGATATTGGCTCATTCAAGAAAAGATTGGTATTTTAATAGCAAAAAATTTTGAAGAGAGGGAAAGAAATTTCACCACAAATGTCACCACAAATTGTTGATTTGTCCTGGAATAACCTTTTGAGAATTTGAACTACATGTAATCTACAATAAGTTCACTTTAACTAACATGTATCATTTGCGTTTACACCAATAGTCTTGCCTCTTTTTGGTCATTTGTATTTATTTACAACAACTATCAACATTTACAGTATACTATAAAAAATGGTAATTTTCGCGCCATTACATTTTCGGGCTTTGTCAATTTTCATCCAGTTGGCTTGTTTTTAAATTCGCGATTCGAAAGTTCATTTCATGAAATAAATATTTTCGCGTGTTTTATTTTCGCGGTAGCTGGTTGAAGCATGAAAAGCGCGAAAATGAATGTAGCACGAACATTTCCACTGTTTACAGTATTCTAAAGTCTTTGATATCCCCGCAACATCTATAGGCCCTAATATGTACAAAGACATACATGTCCCAGCCAATTGAAAACAGGATTGTACCCAAAGGGAACCTTAGTAGGCGGGGGAAAAGGCCAAGGTCATTGGTATTGTATCAATTTTGAACTTGGGATGAAGAGATTTCATTGTCTGTTTGGTATGTTTTCCAAATGACTGATGGATGATGCTAATAGGATAGTTTGATAGGTTACCTAACTTTAGGCCAAATACAAATAATATCATGTTTGTGTTTCCTCCCCTTTCAATTCTTTAATTTATTGGATTTATAACCTACTTGATGCTTATGAACTTAAGCTTATTTGCGTTTTTCCACATTCCTTGCCAAAAATGTTTCAGGAGGATGAAGAGATTTGTATGTGAATCATTTTGGTAATTGTGTATGGTGCAGGTATTTTTTACACATTTAAGCAAAAAGGACCTTAACCCTAACCCCATTACACCATACAAAATCATCCAAAATAAATCTATCTCCACGCGCCGCGTGCTGCTGCATTGGCTCGATTACGTCACCTACCGTAGGCATATATATGTGGGCACAAAGTTTGTGCCCGCATATGCGCTGGGGAGTTAGCTCAGTTGATATGGGCACAGACTGGGGTGGGGATGGTCCCGGGATTGAATCTCGGGGGGTTCTCGGTGATTTTTTTGGTTAAAACAAATTGTACTTTTTCCCCCTCCCCCCGATACACGCAAAAACATAGCCGTGGGAGTTAGGGTTAAGGGATTTGTTAATTTGGTGCTTATGCAGACACCATAGACCTAGGGATAGGGAAAATGTGATATGGCGCAAAAGCTCACAAAAAACCATGTTTTTCATTCCACAGTACATTTTTTCAACAGTTTTCTAAATTTAAAAAAATAATCCCTATTTACCAAAAATCAACAAACTGCATTACTGTGGGGGTGTTTATTCTAGACCTTGTTTAGTTTGAATGTAGTTTTTAATGAAAAATGATGGTTTTGACAATTAAATAAGAAATGTGTAAACATCAAAAAGCCGCGCAATTTGGTTTATTTTTAATGCATATTGCATATTGTGTGCAAAAAAGCATCTTTCCTTCAAAAAGCACTTTTTCTAAAATCAGGCAGCTCATTTAGGTCTTTTAAATGTACGTAGACCCTATATTACATAACACTTTGTAAGTTATTCTCTCATTCTCACAGATGTATAGGCCTATAATTTTATAGCTGATTATTACCCCTTCAATAATAACTAGTGATTTATGCCTACAAGATAGTAGGATCACACTGGCAATAAAAGATTTCATATTGGAAATAACAGCCCGAGTACCGCCCCCTGGAAATAACATGTTTTCAATTTTTTAGAAAATAGGTTCATAATGGCAATGCAGACTTTGTTTTGAAAATAATAACAAGGACTTTCACCTATTATGTTTTAAAAAGTGTATCGCCTGAAGGCTGAGTTGTCTGTATTACATTAGATTAGAACTAAACAAAAACATACTGTCAAATACATTGTTTCCACATATGTATCATGGGGTCAGTTTGTGTTCACCCAAAAATGTAGGCCTTACCATAGGACAACAAGTAGAAGTTTTTGATATTTAGAAGTTTGATATTATATATGCATTACAGACACAAAATCATCAAAATTAGTAGCACACTGAATTGTTTAAAAATAGCAGATTGAGAACATTTGTATCACATAAATGTAGCTGTTCTTCTTATTTATATTGTAGTATCCCAAATATTTGCAAATTTTTACACTAATTTATTATACATGTCCATTGTATGTACATGAACATACCATGCTCGATTTAGAGGGGGGTTAAAACTGTGTGTCACTTGCATGCAAATTTGGTCTTATTCTGTCCATTTTAAAGAATGATAAAGTGCATGTATTTTTATTAAGCACTGGTACATGCACCATTGTTATTCCTGTTTTTGGTCCAATTACTGTACTGTACTAACTAATTGACCGGTATAAAAAGCATTAAAATGGTGGTTATTCGCGTAAGTGCACTTCATATTGTTCTTATCAGATTTCCTAATCTCAGAGTACTACCTGAACGACTTCTTTGTCGGTTTCGGGAAATTAACCGTTTAGATTCCATTGTGAGTAGCTCTACAGGCGGTTAACTAACACAAATGGGATATTTTTGTAAAAATGAACGGCTAGCTTTTGAAGTGCTGTCGTGACAATTAGCTAAAACTGTCTTTAAACCAAAAGATGACACAATGGTGTTTCTATTACTAACCATAAGCATGCGGCTGCCAAATCCATACATTGTATGGGTTGCTTGATTGGACCATGATCCTGGGTAGGCTGGGTTACTCTTTCCCCGCCTTGCCGAACTTGGCATTATTGGCCAAATCATTAAGTTTATATTTAGACATTATGTTATAGCCCTTGTTTTCTAGATTACAAAACTGAAATCAGCCATTCGGTTCAGGAGTTATAATAGCGTTTTGAAGTGACACAAAATCCAGAAAATGGCGACATTTTTTATTTTATTTGTTAGTGTTGCCAAGTAATTTTTGAATTAGGCTTATTATATTATATTCATAAATTATGCAAAGTAAAGTTATACATTTCTAGAAAAGCAATGGCAATGAAATATGATACATGTGCTGTACATATAATATGCTAAAAATGCACGGTTTGCCTCTTGGTAATTCCAATTTGCATAATTATTTGGGGCCTTAATTTAACACTACTTAACTTGTTAATTTTTTTAATTTATTACTATTGGTTCTTTAATAAAAATGCCATAACGCAGGAACTGAATGGCCAATTTAAAAAAGAATTCAGTTTTGTAAGATCTAGACAGCAAGGATATAACATTAAAATAATAAGCAAATGATTTAGCCAGTAGTGCCACCTTAATATTATAGATTGGTGTAATATACCATTAAGCCCGTCGGAACAGCTACAGCATGTAACAGCAGATGCGGTACCACTTTTCATGATAATGCTCTATCTTCAAGGGGGCTTGAACCCACACGCTGGGGGCCGAGCCAGAAAAAGTGCAAATTTCCCGGGAACCAAACTTTACAAATGTCTATTTGGTAATTTACAAATGTCCCTCCAAAGTCAACATTTACCAATCAAGTTTCCAGAGAGTTTCCCATTTCTTTCAGCCATGGCATGCAGGGGCCTCCACCCCCAGACCCCCGTTTTTACTGTCCAGCCATGGCGTGCAGGGGACCTCAACCCCCAGACCCCCATTTTTACTGGCCAGCCATGGCATGCAGGCCATAATGACAGACATATCACAAGCAGACTGGGTTCTTGCTAAATTTGGAAATAATTTTGAGGCCTGCCCTCCAACTCAAAACATTGATTTCATGTACTGGCTGGTCCTTTTCTGTTACCAGATTCACCGCACTTTATTTTTAGAATTATATTAATGTTCTACTGGAAAAAGTATGGTAGGGTAAATTAAATTATCCAATTGAGCATACTTGAATTCAAGTTTACAGTGCAATGTGAAGTCGTGGATTTAGCTTTATGCGTCCTGTCTGGCAAGTACACTTTAGGTTTGTTTATTATCATCACAGAGAGCATCCCAGGTTAATGGAATTGCTCTACAATCCAAATTGTTTTGAGGTTCAATACAACAAGGTCCTATCAGAAATAGCTGCCTAGTGTTAGATTTTGTTTTCAAAAAGAACATCATAAAATTCATAGAGAACATCAGTATAAACCCCATGGTAGCTATTGCAAATGTGACTTTTGACATTGAAGTGCTAAAAGTTCCTTCCTGCTATACAGGGTGAGTAAAAAAAAAGTGTACCCTAATTGAAAAAATCAAAAATAAAATTTTTGACCACAAAATCAAGGCAAACAAAACTTTAAATGATTGCGCCATTTCTTTGCTACCATCTGGAAAAAAATCACGCTATTTGATGATACCGTTAAGTAAATATGACTATTTCTGTACAGGAGCTGTTTTTCCACCTAAAACACGGTTTTTAATTTCAAGCTTAACGAGCTTAATAATGTTTACTAGGATTATGATGTAAAGCATTACACATCTTGTTTATTAAAAGAATTAAGTAGACAATACACTTGTTCAAAATTGTCTCCTAATAGATTAAAACAATAGACAGCTTTAAGGCCTATTTATGACACAATTACCACACCTTTTCATAACAAAGGAATTGATCCTTTCGCTGTCGGTATTGTAATTTTTTATTGATCGTATCTTATGAAATATAATGGTCAAGATCTGGAAAGCATGTTCGGACGTTAAATTGGTCACTTTTATTCAAAACAGTGTAAAATAAGTTTCCCTCAACCAATCTAAACCAGATAAAATTCATATTAAAGCTAATTGATTTGTCTTTATACCGTAGTATATTGTTTTGAAAACAAACGAATACTTTTTCTAAAAACAATCGCTGAAGTTGAGTACACTTTTTTTTTACTCACCCTGTAGCTGCCATGTCACTCTCATATTAACACTTTCCATGCGGTTTACCACACAAAACAGATTTGTCAAAAACCTTTCCCAACTTTGATAGTCTATCTCAAGGATTACTGAACCAATACTAGGCATGTTTGTACTTTTTTTAATGCCCAAGAATCACCATTTCTCATGGTGATTCTAAATATGATAATTAAATGCGATAATTTTGACATTTTTGAAACGTTTTGTGCAATTTTGGAATGTCGTCTGCAGACGCCTGCCGTCGTGGAAAGGTTCGGAGCATATATCGACCACCAAGTATATGACGCCAGGCAGCTTATTATGAATATGGCTGTTCACAAACTGAGATGTGTGCAAAAAAGGCCCTATATGCTATAGCTGCTGTGTATTACTTTTAGTTCATATCCAATGTTCAGCATATACTTCCAATATACATGTACACCTGGCAGCAATTGCAGTTAGGACCTTGCACTGAACATTCAATTTATTTTTATGTGCCACACAAGTTAACTCCAATTTGGTTGCAGTGAACCATTTAGTATGCTGTATGCTGCATGCATTACATAAATTGAGTCGGTAAATTTTGTATGGATCACTTAGTTCAAATTGAACTGAAGAAAACTAAGATCGAGTATTAACTCAATGCATCAATGATGGGCTCATTGAGTTTCAGTAAATTCTACATTATACATGTAGGTACCTAATGGGGAAAGGCAAAATAAATTGGCTCCATTTGCGACCAATAGAAGTAAACAATCTTGAGATAGACCCACTATGTATCAATAATTGGTTTCAAACAGCAGGATTCATCTGTTTTAACCAAAAGTGGGGAAAAGCCCCAAAAGAAATACTATTTAATAACAATAATAATAATCAAAGTCCCTATGCACTATAACAAATCAAACAGAAAGCAAAAAATAGGTAAAAGAAAGTATTAACAAAAGACAAAAATAAATAAATAAAGCGCATTAACATTACATCTAGGTGAGTTTTTAGCAATGATTTGAACTGTTCAAGAGTTTTTGCTGATTTAATATGATATGGTAAATTGGTGACCTTAATTTCACATTGAGTACAACTCTACGTTTTAAACCTTGAAGGTAACAATCACTTAGCATACGCGTAAGAGCTTCTATACTAAGTGTATGCAAACAAGAGTGCATTAATCGCCAGACATTTGTATTTAATTAAAAGCAGCTAACAGAGTTCATACGATTGTAAGAGTGAAGGGGAGTTATAAAAAACTTAACGCTGTAGTGTTAATATTATTATTTATTATTTGCATTATCCTTTGCGCTTTAGACAGCTACAGCAAAAACAAAATAAATATATTTATGTTGTGTATTAAATATTAAACAGTTAAAGGTAGATGTTCCAATTTTCAACTTGAAGTTTTCTATTCTACATGAAAGGTCATCCTTAAAAAAGTCGTATTCCAAAGTTTGAGTTGCATAGCTCTAAGCCTCTAATTAGAGAATAAAGGTATTGTTTTTAGACCGTACCCGTGTTATATTGTCTGACATAAATGCGGACGATAGTATTATTTTAAGTAGAACAACGACGCCGCAGGCGGAGTTGTTCTACGCAAAAAATAATACTATCGAACGCATTATGTCAGACAATATAACACGGGTACGGTCTAAAAACAATACCTTTATTCTCATTCTTAAACAATGCATACTTTAGACATTTATCAAAGAAATAAGTACATTTTATTGTCCACATTTGACAACTTTTACCCCTGCTAGGATCGAATAACCCACAAACATTCCATCCAATCACATGCGATGAGTAAACCATGCGTAAGCGTCGCGGCGCCGGCATAAACGCAGGAAAAGCGCTAAAGACGCACTGCAGAAGTGCGCGTTATGGAGCAAACCACGCATTGTGAAGGTCGGACGCACTGTTA
Source organism: Ophiura sarsii (assembly GCA_035610835.1). NCBI lineage: Eukaryota > Metazoa > Echinodermata > Ophiuroidea > Amphilepidida > Ophiuridae > Ophiura > Ophiura sarsii. The sequence goes on along the minus strand of CM069451.1, from coordinate 68,827,960 downwards.
AAACGTAAGCCCACCTCCCCGTGTTCTATTGTCTCATAGAGATGTCGCCGATTTCTCTGAGAACCAATGAGATTGCTTACACTTTCTTAGCTGTTTAAGAATGGTTCTTATTTCAGACGCACAAGATGCTGTGAACTGTACCCATTGAATAGTACACAAACTAAATCGGCGGTTACCACCATTCGCGGTAATTGGACATAATTTCATCGATTTCTCCGTAATTATACCGATTTAGGCCGTCAAATTTCAGTATGATGATGAGAAAAATACGAGCTTTCATATGATATGAAAATCTCCGTATGTTTGAAATAATTCTGTGTTACGAAAATGTGATCGGGTCATCTACCTTTAAATGAAATTTCAAACAGGAATTAAAAAACAAGCATAAAGGTGTAAGACTGGAACAAAACAAATCACCAACAATTACTGCTATTATAACATAACATACTGTTAAACCAGAATTATTCGTGTGCATTTAAATTTCGCGAGGAGCACTTACTCGCAAAAATGTCATGCCTAAAATATTTCCCTACCTACCTTTGATCTACCGTGTAGCAGCAGTGCATTGTTACACAATGTTAATCCAAAGTTTACATTTGCAAAATTTGTATGCCATGAATTAGGCCAGTATTGCTGATTCGTGAAATTTTAAACTCGCAAACATTTCTGGTTTTACAGTAAGTTCATGGAATATAGGGATACTGTGATGCTAGGAAACCAGAAGATGCATCTACATTGTAGATACATTTAAAGAGGCAATGAGAGATTGCCGAGAAAAATAAAATTTGGAAAAAAGGAATTGTTTCAATAGGTATGTATATAGGAACCCTGAAGTGTAATTATTTAAATGGTAAAACGGTTGAATAATTACGCTAGATTGAAATTTGGTTGAAGCAAGTTATATGGTGAGTGATGTTGATAATTTCGATGTGGTCTACATCAAAATTACCGAATCGTGAAATTTGACATGATAGACGGCGAATTAAGGTAAATAGTTTCAGATGGTAGTTAGTATATGCCCAAGTAATGCGTAGGTGCAAAAAAACTGATTTCCAGATAAATTGAGGGTGTACTACCATACATACCTCTCAATGCCCCTTTTAAAGATATTCTTTTCTATTCATGATATTAAATGTGTCATTGTGTGGGAAAATATCCATAAAATACGACCGATATCATTGATATGTTAAATCGGCCATTGTATGTGCCATATTTATCGCAGAAATATAATATCCGTAATATGACAGCATGATAAGGGTTAATTTATCACATGGGATTATTTTGTGGAATATGAGATGAGTGAAGCAGGAGGAAAAGATATTAATGCCCTGAAGTGTCAAAGGCGAACCATGTCAAAACTTTGGTTTGTTTCCTGTGCCCAATATCCTTAACATATCGGGTTTCGCTTATATTATTATTTGATATCATGTTTTACAAGGAATAATTTCTTTATTGAAGTACCTCAACTTGTTCAATAAATCAGGGTTTTTTAGAAATTTGGAATGTACTGGGACTGAATATTATTAGACCAATAACCTAAATTCCATTTTCTGCATCAATTATGAAAAATCATACAAGTCTATTATAATTACACTGTATTTCCATCCAAGTGTTAACTAAGTAATATGTATCTTTTTTTAAGCAAAATTAGGCACTTTTTAAAAAGATCTCAACTTCTCTGACAGCAATTGAGTCATATAAGGCAAATGTCATCTCAAATTTCAACTTTCTGAGTCAATCCTAAAATCAATGCAAAACTTATGATATATTATTGTAACTCGAAGTAAAACACATTAAAAAAAATCAATCTGGTTTATGAAAATTCAATTTTCGAATTTGCCATTTGTTTGCTTAATAAGCGCAACGGTTTGCCACCTGACCGCCACAGACCGATCTATAAATTTCTCCGTCGTAATGTATTTGTGCGCGATGACTCATCCCAACAACCTAATTGATGCTGGCCTTCTTGAGATAGCAGTACAGTCTCCTCCACAAGCTTCAGGTGATGCATCACTACCACTGTAGTGGACTAGGTGCCTGTGAGGTAGACTAGCGATATAACTGGCATGTTCGCGGGATTTTGAGCACCTTACGCGCTTATTAATTCATGGGATTTGTGGCGGGGGAGGTGGCGTGGAATTGTGTAAAGGCATGTGTGTATAACGGTAGTGCGCAGGAGTTATTAGAAATTGACGGAGGGCACAGTGGAGCTAAGGCATTAATCATAACCGGGTGGAATACAAGCTAGTATTATGTTTTATATGATGATCCAGGTGATAGTCATGGATTCCACAATAAAGGTTAGTTTTCTAACAGATGAATTGAGGAAGATTTTTCTTGTTTCAATTCTTTTGGAAGAAAGTGTTTGGGTGTAAAGATACTTTTTGAAAGTTTTATATCGTCAACAAATTATGTTGTCAGTGCTGTTGAAGTTGTTTGGTTATTTCAACTAAAGTTATGTAAATTGTCATAATTTTGATTTCATTATTCAAATTTTGTATTGAATAAAACATGAACGATGTAATTGGGTCTGCTTGTTCTGTAATAATCGGTTTAAGGTCCGTTTAAGGTTTAAAATACTGTGATCCAAAGATTGTCACTGCAAGTACAGAGATATCTGTGTTGTCACATGTATTGTCTTTATTATAGAATGATGTCTTGTTTTCTGTAGATCAATCTTTAAAATAGCCAACTCGAGTGTCGTTGATGGACAAACGATCAATCTTTGCGAAGTGTCAAAATCCATCTAAAAGAATTTCTATTTTTCATCCATTCATCTGTGAATTGTGAACTGGCATATTTCTATAGGTGTCAGTATTCCATTCATCTGTGAATTGTGAACTGGCATATATTTCTAAAGGTGTCATCAGTATGTTTACAGGTGCCTTTCTCACACATATTTCATGATGAATTATTAATCAATGGTGTCAAATTGTCATTGTGCTCTCTGATCATCAGTCAAGATTGATGAACAGGAATTTTTTCTCCAGGCAAATGATATTCTTGTTACAACTGTAGAATTTGACGTAGTAAATGCATTCTGTTACACCTGAAAAATATTTGTAAGGAGATTATTTGAAATTGTATCCTAAGATAGAACTAGTTTCATTATCAGTGTTATTTGAGTGAGTGACATATTAGAATTCCAATGTATGATTGGAATATTGTATCATTTTTATGACAGTATACAATGACTTTTATATCACACTCATAAGTGCTATGTTTCTCACATGTTTGGTGTTAAATTATTGATGACTTACTACGTGCATGGATATTAATATTGCATTTATAGATGTATTTTTATTTTAATGAAGAGATTTTAGGTTGAATATGAAATGAATAGCATAGTTATGGTTACTAGGTTAGTTAATGAATTGTAACTAGTACAGGTCAAATAGATATCTTTTCTAAAATTTAACATTACTACCATCAACCGTATAATCTATGCACTAAAGGTTCTGCAATAAGCACCTGATCTCTTAGAGGCCCATTTTCCAAAAAAAGGGGGCGTTTACCAGGTGTTTGTCAGCATTAAGTCACACATTTTTGGTACATTTTGTTGGCCTTTAATGTTAATAAAGCAAAGAAAATGTACATTTTAAAGGATTTTGATACAAAAAGATAAATAACTTGAGGCTTATCATCATCAAGTGAGAACTGTGTGACCTGATTCCACCCACCTGCAAATTTAAAGCACATTTTTGCTTCTATCATTTGAACTACTTGAATATTTGAACTCAATTTTGTGTATATATTTATGATATGTTATGATGTAGAATATAAAACATCTTGTAGTTCATCTGGTGCAACTGACTCTTTCTAATAAGCTATGGCTTATATGCATTTTATTGGAAAAAAGATTAGGTCATTTAATTTGAGCAGGTGTTTTTGGCAAAAATAGGTTATGTGGTTGAACTTTACTTGGTACAATTATTCATGTCCCATCAACCTACATTACATGGATGTACATTGTACTTGGTGTTTTCCTTTCAAGAGTTTATTGCATTGTACAGAGAGAAATTATAAAAAAAAAGAACCTTTATTAGCATGCTCACTGCTGCTGATTTCTATATGAACCCATAATTTTGACCCCTAGATTAGGATTAGGTTAGTATTAGTACAGTTTTTGTGTGTGCATCAAATGCATATGAACATTTGTATACAATTGTCCCATTTGTTGTCTAATCAAAATACCCAAGTCTTTTCCCCCACATCCTCAGGTCAAATTAAGTAAAGTGAGAAATATAAATTAGATTGGTTAGAAATAATCGTGTCTTGTGACTTGCTGTCTACTGAAGATAGGAAGTTAATTTAAGAACATGTACATGTACAATGATAGACAGACTCTAGTACACGTATACAGTGGGTTATAATTGGGTAGACAATGTGGTTATCTAATTAAACATAGATTTGCCTTTACATGCATTATAAGCAATGAATATGGCAATTTGATGGATACAATTTAAATTGACAGGATCAATTGTCCATTACTGACATTTACTGTATAATATAAGTGGTTATTTCACATGGTTTTTTTTTAATGAGAATTATGTGAATGGAAATATTTCCTGAAAATAACAACTCACAAAATGTTATAGAATATAATACTGTCTTTGGGTAGAAATTGCGCAAGCGTAAAATTAACAAAACACAAATTGTCCTTTTAGCTTTTAAATCGCGAACATTTTATAAAGGAAAATTGTCCACTGCCACTGTTGATAAAATGAGTAATTTATGTGAATTGTGTTTGTTCAGCTGACTCTGAGTATGGCATGACTTATAATGCAATGCAGTTTTATGACAACATGATTTGATAGAGCTTGTTGTTGTATGGACCAAGTATTTCTATTTGCATGTGTGAACATGATTTACATTTATTTGGAAGGGTTAGTGTATGCTTAGGTTAGTGTCAGAGAACAATGGTGGAGAGAGACATTAGCTCAGATGATCAAATAACTGGCTTGATAAAACATATGTAACGCACATCATTAAAAGGTACTTCTTGTGCTCTTTAGAAAAAAAGGTTAAATTTTGACACTATCTTACAGAAAATTGAACAAGCTTTGCAAAGGATACACAGATTTTTTGAAAATTGAAGTTAGATATGAGGAAAGATGGTATGTATTTCTTTTTATTATATTAGTCGAGAAACGACTAATATACTGTATTCGTCCTGTTTCTTCTTTCTCCTGTCATGGGACCTATAGCTCCGTAACCATTGACCCGATTTTGACCATATTTGGTCATAAGAACCCTTATGTGCACCACTACTCAGGTTGTAAAGCATAAGGGGTCAAAGGTCACACAGGGGTCACTAGGGGTCAAAACGTGATTTTCACCTTAAAACGCATTTGCAATTTAGTGAAATGACCTAGGATCGTCAAAATTGGTCCACATATTCCTTTTGACCGTACGCATGTACAAAAGAACGGTTTTTAAAATTAAAAATCATTTGGGGTCACTAGGGGTCAAAATGTAAATTTTACTCCATTCACTCAAAACCCTACTTGTCCGAGGGAAAATGACTGATGATACTCAGAATTAGTCAAAAGATTCCTTGGATCAATGTTCATATAGGGTCCTTCCACACTAAAAGTGACATATCAAACGGGGTCACTAGGGGTCATTGAACTTTACAGTGGGAAAATATAACGCATGCTCCGATTTTAACCGGGTTTCTTTTATTTTGTGGGCATTGATGAGACAAGAACAAAAGTCAATCATATTGTTAATATCAAAGGTCAAGAAAAGGTCACTAGGGATCAAAATGTACATTTTCACTCCTCGCACTCAAAATACTACTTGTCCAAGAGATAATGACCTATGATTGTCAGAATTAGTCAAAAGATTCCTCTTATCCATGTCCATATAGGGTCCTTCTCCACTAAAAGTGACATGTCACACGAGGTCACTAGAGGTCATTGAACTATACAGGTGAAAATCTTAAGACATGCTCCGATTTTAACAGGACTACTTTTTTCTTGTGCGCATTGATCAGCCAAGCAAAAAAGTCAATTACAAGTTTTGGGTCAGAGGTCACAAAAAGGTCACTAGAGGTCAAAACGTGATTTTCACTAAAAACGCATTTGCAATTTAGTGAAATGACCTAGGATCGTCAGAATTGGTCAACATATTCCTTTTGACCGTACGCATGTACAATAGTTCGGTTTTTAAAATCAAAAAATATTTGGGGTCACTAGGGGTAAAAATGTAAATTTTCACTCCATTCACTCAAAATGCTACTTGTCCGAGAGGAAATGACCTATGATTGTCAGAATTAGTCAAAAGGTTCCTCTCATCCATGTTCATATAGGGTCCTTCTCCACTAAAAGTGACATGTCACACGGGGTCACTAGAGGTCATTGAACTTTACAAGTGAAAATCTTAAAACATGCTCCGATTTTGACGGGACTACCTTTTTCTTGTGCGCATTGATCAGCCAAGCAAAAAAGTCAATTACAAGTTTTGGGTCAGAGGTCAAGAAAAGGTCACTAGGGGTTCAACTGTATTTATTTACTCCATTTACCACTCGAAGGGGTTAACATGTAACACACCCGACTAATATTCGTGATCTCCGATCACAGGTCATGTCTAGTTTTCTTTGTATTATAAAAATGTTTTTGTTTTCTATATCAAAATAAGCCTGGCAGGCAAGATGTCTACCATGTGGCGTTAAGCATCACATGAAACATAAATATTTAATGAAAAGGTAACAATTCATCATTTTATTAAAGGCACATTATGTGATCTTTTCCAGAGAGCGCCCTCTATTCATGATTCTTTTTTAGAAAGAAGATTTTCTTGCAGATTTACATTTCTGATCATAAATCAGACATACATTCCAAGTTACAGAGCGATACGATTCCTAATTACCTCAAAATCATGGTTTAAGAGTGAATTTAGACTAGAGTAAAATAAGTTGTCGGACAAAAATCGACAATCCGACAGTTTATTTTCACTCTAAAACCATGATTTTGAAGTAATTAAGAATCGTATCGCCCTGTAACTTGGAACGTATGTACGATTTATGATCAGAAATGTAAATCTGCAAGAAAATCGGCTTTCAATTTTTTATTCGATGTTGAGGGCGTTTCCTGGAAAGATCACATAATATACAGGTCTAATATACCTTTAATGTGTTCACCATTTTGTAAATATGCATTCATTAAGCAATCTCTTGTTGTGTAGCAATAATGTAAAAGGCATGGTAATTTATGTCGCGGAGTGGCTTACATTTGTAATGGCCATAAAACATACGTGTCTGGTAATATAATGCTTATGATATTGTTTGTAGGCTCTTAGGTTGCCAGAGCTGTAAACACACAATAGATATGTATTACCTTTAAATTCAAGCACATGACATTGCATAAAAGAAGGGAACTTACCATACGTTGGAAAAATTGTACAAATGTCGGGGACACATTTATAACAACATACATTACATATATGGTTTAAACACATTCAGTATTCTTAGATTAAGAAGTAAATTGTTTTTTTACCATAAATATGTAACTGTCCATGTAGAAATGTCAATCAGAAAACATATTACTCCTCATTTTACTACATCTTTCTTCATAATGATTATCAATATGAATTGATGGTGTGGTTTTAAAATTGAAACATTCCTGTTATTACAGGCATCATAGTTTAGTAGGATTTATGTGATTGTCTAATATTCAATTCAATATTATATTAGAATTATTCTGAAAATGTTCAGGTTAAAGAGTTAACAACATGTTCTAGCTGGATTTAACTAGATCGGAGTTCCTACCAAAAATACAAAAAACCTAAAAATCTAGTTCAGCTTGTGTTCATTCAATGTGTAGTGAACAAGCTGTAGAGCAATTCAAAAGCCTTGATAAAAGATTAATTTTTGCTCTTGAGGGCGAGCTAAAAGCGGTGGACAAAGAGCATGGTTTCATTAATAATGTTATTCTAGAAGCACTCTCCCGTATCAAAAGAGAATAATCTCGCTCGGTGAGGTTCGTCAAAGCGAGAATCACATACATTTTTGAAGCGTAATTTCACCTATGAAAAGCCCTTGAGGGTTAATGGAATTGCTGTATCTTAGCCTGTACATGCATGTGTATCAGTGTGTGTGCATGGGTAAAACCTAGAGTCTGCATTTTAAGGCAAATTTAGCCCTACTTATGCTGGTTGAGCAGACGGTATACTTTTTTAAAATGTCAAAATTGTATTTACAATTTTCATGATATTCAGTATAATATGGCCTCTTAGATTATTAGTTACTTGACTTGACCCGAGTTAACCTGTGACCTGACTCGACCTATTGAATTTACTTGACTTGAGGAAATTCACAAAGACTTGACTATATATATCTATTGACTTGACTTGTGACTTGAGGTTAAGTAAATTTGTCATAACACTGATTAAAAGATAACACATTAACAGAGGTTCAAATAAATTAAATATTTCACAATTTTGGCTTTCAAAATGCATGTTGAATCTTCCGCAGCCAAAGCCAAGCCAGTCTGCCAGTGTGCAAATTGTATTAGAAAACACAAAGCCGATGGGGTTCTTGATACTACAAACCATGTTGAAGTTCATTATGCATACATCACTATACAAACCTTTTGATGTATACTAATAGAGTAGCAAGGTCTTTACTCCAAAAGACCCCCAAGAAGTTTGCAATGCGCATGAGTTTACTAGCCTGAGCTGAAGGCAACAGACTTAACTGAACAAAAGAAAACGTTTGAGTATGAATATATTCAATAGCCGTATCGGTTACCAATGAAAAGGGGGAGGCGGGTCAAGATGGATTATAAATATTTATTCATCATACCTTTTTGTGTGGCTACGGGGAGCGTTCTTCGCCGTTCGTTTATGCACCTTTTTTAGTGTGTTTGGGTGCCTTGAAAGTGAAGTTTGTTATAAAATGCTATAGTTGATAAGGGTATTATTAAAATAAAAGATTCTAGTTTACTAGAATTTTTTTGATAACATATAAAATGTGCTTATACAAATTAATGCAGTTATCTGAAAATTATTTTGGTGAAATTTAGCATGACATTTAATTACGAAATGTTAAATTGAAAATCTGAAAACAAATAGTTTCCAAAATAAAGAATAATATTTCATTAAAGCTAGAAAAAGACAGAAAGCTTAAAATAAAGTTATTAGGGTTTATATATTGGTAGTTAACATTACATTACATAACATAACATAACATAACATACATAACATTACCTTCGTCACTCTCTCACAAGAAGTCGTGACTCTTTACATTTGTTCAAGAAATCTGTCAAAATATATATGTATCCAAATGTTGTGCAACTTGTGTCATATTGATGTTTGTTTGTTCATTGCCATTTTGTTTCTTTTGGTTTGCTTTTCTTACGTGCTTTGATTTTGATGTAAAGGCGCTTTATAAATGCTCATTTGTATTGTATAACATAACATAACAATTAATTAATATTTGAAGAGCTTTGTTGCAAAAGGGCTATGGTGCATTTTTTTCAAAAATGAGTTTGATATAGAAATGTATAGGGAAAAATCATATGTTCCAAGGAAACAAAGTCATTTTTTTCAAAAAGACCTACATCTCAATGTAAACAGCCATTGAAATTGTTGTTTTGTTGCAAAAAGGCCTGTATCCAGAATTAAATCGGGATACAGGCCCTTTTAAAGAGCACATGTGACATAGAACACAAATTAGCATAGAAAAAGATGAGTCTTACAGGTTGTGGGTAGAGGTTAGAATGAATATGGAAAGGTGATTTCAAAGAGGAAATAAATAAGAAATAGAATCATTTTATTACCATATTAGAAAATTATAACCGAATAGAAACATGACACCACAGAATACCACACAGGTAATTGTTTGGTACAAATAGGGTATTAAGGATGAGGGTTTCATCTTACAATCTCATGTCATATCCGAGACCCTAAATGGTATCAAATATCTTAACGCTCAGAGGGGGCAACTTTCTTTCGGCAGAATCCTGACATTGTCTACCTTTTATACCTTTAGGACAACCTCAATTAAATTAGTATTCTAGCTAGGTAAACTGGGTCTTTTGTGGTCCGTGTGCACTGTCAGCTAATTTGTGGAGAATACTGTGGCTTTTTTGCTGTAATTATGTCAGATTCCCCGTAGGCTAAAGATTACTAATCACGCTAAAATGCTAAATAACATCTGAAAGTGACAGCAGATCGTCATGCATTCTGTGCTAGTCATAGGAGCCTCACATCTGTGGAATGGAATGGTTGATATAAATAGTATGTTATTCCGCATCTGGAATCGGGAAATAATTTCTTTATAAAAAGCGCATCACATCAATTTGACTTCAACCATAGACCATGGTCTATGCTTCATTTCAGAAATTGAATATTTAGTTTGCATATTCCATCTGGGATGGGGGTAGGGTTTCATTGGCAAACTGCTTTTCATAGGAACTCATTGTAATTATGTGACCTCTCAAGATAGTTTTGCGTAGTAAATGTATATTGGGCCTTATTACATTCAAATCAATAATATATGTGAATAACATGAAACAATTTCAACTTTTGTGTGTAAATGTTGGTGTTTTTATGACTAGTGTGTTGATATTTATTTCCAAAATCATTTTCAATATTTCTTCCATTATAAAATTATTTTGTATTTCTGCTTGACTCCTACTCACTGTTTGGTGATTTTACCCATTGATATTGAGACAAAAATCAAAATGAAAATTATAGCATTCCCGGAAATTGATTATTAATCCACAGTGCATTTAGAAAAGAAAATCTTAATTATCCACGAAAAAGAAATCTCAGTGACAGTTAATATCCTCTTCATCATCACCATCTCAACCCAGTGCTTCTAATGCATGCATTGCATCCATACACAGAGTGTAAATGTATATCATGGACATGTACCTGTTTACCCACCGCAGTGTCCCAGAGCCAATTTACTGTGTAAGGTCAATGAGAACAGCGGCTTTCTGAGGTGTTCAACCAAATTAGCTGTCAAAAGACATCAATGTCGGCCGATGCAAAATACACTTTAATATAATTGTTACTACTTGGGTTTAGCGGGGTTTTGTTCCTGTCCGGTAGCGGAAAGGGTCACGTTTGTGTAAGGGATTTCTGTCGTGCCGCGTGGTGATGCCGCCCAGTAGGTTGACTGCATACTGAGATTTATTTACTTGCTAAAGTGGATCAGTTTAAATACTTATTTTTAGTCAGTGGAAGTATTTTTTGTATTTTTGTGTGGATCTGGTTCGGATAGGAAGATATTTGATATTTGTAGGAATAAAATTGGGTTTAACAAGGTGACTTACTGAACTGCCAGTGCCAAATCTAGCTATTTTGTCAATTTTAAAAATTAAAAAAGGAATCGTTGTGGCTTATCTGCTGGCTATTTTATATCATGCATTAACATTATTATTAGACAATTGTCTAAGTACCATCTTAGTGAAAAAATACAATCAGTAAAATATATCTAGAAAATATTCTTAAAAAAAGACAAATTTGAACTTAATATAAATGTTTTATTTGCACAAAAAAACACAACTAAATATTACAATTGGTAAACCATATCCTAAATATATTTTGATGAAATTGTTAATTTTATTGCCAATCAATCATATCACGAATGAAAGTGTTATGTATAGACTCACATAATAGTAATTATTTCAGGTATGAATGCTTTTAAAAACACCATGCATCTTTTGTTATTATCCCATTATTACCTGTGTCATGTGAATATACCATTTAATATTTTATATGTAATAATGAGATATCTCTATAAATATCACCAACCATCTTGAACGGAAGCACCGCACGCTGTAAATGGTAGGACAAGCGTGCATATATTATAGAACTCAATTACGCTATTCCCTTAATACCTCGGGTATATGGGTAAATCCACCACTGACGTGACTTATGTGGACATTAGTAAAACACCTGCGATGCTTGCCGCTCTTTAGTTAATCACCCAGAAAAGAAAGTTGTTTATTTTGGTATCATCCACTCTTTCAGTCACTCATTCATACTACCTGTACTGATGCATGGTACAGATGACTAGTAAGCTCATCTACACTGAGTGTGTGTATTTGTTTTCCAAATCTGAATCAGCTATAAGCTGCGGCAAAAAGATAAATTTTTGTTCGCATATATCTTTTCCGACCTTTATTGTCATTTCACAAGTGAGGTTGATGTGTAAAATTTGAAATCCCAATCCTCTTAAAATTTGAACCAATTAATAAACAAATTTAGATATTTTTGTTTTACAGACAACTAAATTTGTGCAAAAAGTTAATTCTTATGAAATCTTACAATTTCGTTATTCCCGCAATATGTCGGGTAGATCCAATGCTGCTGTGACTTATGTGGACATTAGTAAACCCATGCACTGCTCGTCGCTCTTTCGTTAATCACCCTGAAAGAAGAGGATGTTTATTTTGGTATCATCCACTCTTTCAGTCACTCATTCATACTACCTGTGCTGGTGCACGCTATGACTTAGTAAGCTCATCTGTAATGAATGTGAGTATTTGTTTTCTATGCCGCAGCAAAAAGATTCATTTTTGCTCGCATATATCTTTTGAGACCTTTATTGATATTTCCTTTGTCAGGGTTGAATTTCCAAACCTCTTAAAAATAGTATACAAATGAGATATTTTGGTTTTGCAGACAACCAAATTTGTGTAAAAAATTAATTCCTATGAAATATCCCAAATTACGTAAATCACTTAATACCTAGTGTAGATCCAATGCTGCGGTGACTTATGTGGACATTAGTAAAACACCTGCGATGCTCGCCGCTCTTTAGTTAATCACCCAGAAAAAGAAGTTGTTTATTTTGGTATCATCCACTCTTTCAGTCACTCATTCATTACCTGTACTGATGCACGAGTCCGATGACTAGCAAGCTTATCTGCACAGAGTGTGTGTGTGTATTTGTTTTCCAAATCTGAGTCGGCTATATAGGCCAAAAAAGATTCATTTTGGCTCGCATATATCTCTTTTGAGAACTTTATATTAATTGAACTTGTGTCAGGTTATTGTATAAAATTCAAAATTCAAAACCTTGTAAGCATTTTATATTTTGTACATTTGGAATGGGCTCTATAGTAAACAAAACAAATGATGGCCAAGAAATTGAACAATTTGTGTATTTTAAGGATCAAATAGATTTCAACGACGACTCCTGTTATTGGGCCTTAGATTTTATTCTGGATCCATCTGCATTAATACTTGGAAATAAAATTATTGCAGCAGATCCATAACCACAAAACAAGTCAGGTGCCCCCTGGGTGTGTGTTTGAAGGAGTGTACTGGAGCAGATGAATCGCAATTTCCTTTATATCTTTGCCAATGGGGACAAGAGGGCAGAATTGAAAATTATCATGTTATTAAGGTTGACGATGATTGACTTCTGATCTATTTAACAAAAATGATGATGATGTGGTTTGTTCTAAATTATTTATTGAGTACTGATTAGCTACTGTAGTGCCTATGAATTTTCAGTACCTTATCGTGTCAATGTTCCTCTGGTTTTATAATTTATAATGATTAAATTAATAATTAATATATCGCCGCTGTTCTGACATAACGACACATCACTTTACTTAATTCTGTTGTGATGTGTCGTTATGTCAGAACAGCGACGATTATGTAATAAGTAAAATTATATTTTGAAACATTTTAATATTTTCCTATATTTCTAACCTCTTTTATGGAAGAGTAAATTATATGATATTGCTACATAGCATGTCCATATAACAATCCTGTTCATATCCTGCTGCTATATCTATCCTAATGAATTGGATTGGGTCACATCTGATTAATTTAAAGGCTAAACCTGTGATGGAGTAAAAGCCGACCGGTTGGCCGGTAATATCAATGGCATTTTGTTGGTTAATTTAAGTGAGCGGAGGGATTCCTGTTGAGTTGATTGGTGGGATTGGTTTGTGTGAACCTTTTTAACCATCAGGGCAGATAACTACATAAAGGTTGTCTGTAGTCTGGTATCTGAGGTGCAATCCTAGAAGAGGATTCACAGAGCATGCATCATAAGATATCTGGGGGAGACTGGGCAGGTAGGATGTTGGGATTTTTGGCTGAAATTTTAAAAACTTAGGGTCGTATTCTTATACTTAACATGGTTTTAGATTAAAACCGTGACTAACTAAACTTGTGTCTAAATTAAACGCGAGTTTATCTTTAAACAATCACAAAATTCTCTGTGTACTCTGCATGAGTTGTACAGGGTGTCTCTAAAAAGGGTGCATGTGTTCCAAATGTATGCTAATTTTTAAGAGAAATGCTTTAAAGCATTAGACATAACAGTAATTTTACACATGGATGATTTCTTTCAAAAAACTGGCACAGGTTTGATATTGTTTGCTCAAATCATGGTCAAACAAGCATATCTCTGGATAGACTCAACCAAATTCAACAAAACAAACGGCATACAAAAGCTTATTTAGTTATCCCGAAGCTCGTACAAACACCAAATCCAACATAAAGATGAAAATGACACATTCATCAAAAAGCATCTTTCTCTAAAAGTGGCACAAACCCGATTTGAGTGTTCATTGTTGATCCAAAAGAAATAATTGAGAAAAGTAAACACAATCAAATTAACATAATTTAAAAGCCAACTTAATTAAATTATCTTTTAGATTATATAAATATTACAGCCAAAAACTGAGTAATCAGTGAGGGCAATGACGTGAAACACGTGCACCCTTTTTTTAGGGACACCCTGTATTCCATGATTGCTCACATAAAGGTGACACTAAAAATTCAATGGCAAAATATTGAAAGTCAGTCACTTGCTGAATTAGGTGAATCTTTAGAGAAGACTATATGTAGATGCAGAATGGCATGTTGACATGGGAAGATCATCAGGGAACCTGTGAAAGTGCTCATAAAGCAGATGTCCATGTTAATCAACTTCAAAAGCATCACTATTTGAAATGTTCCCCCGATGGCCACTTTTCTGTCATCACTGATGACTAGTTCAATGTATGAGAATGTTATTAAAAACTGAACGATTTTGTATTTAAATGAAAAATTCTTGAAATTATTAATTTCTCACTCAAAAGGTATTTCTTATCAATCAGTATGGATTAACATTGTTTGTTTTGTTTTTTATCTCCTCTCTTCATCACAGATCTCCTCCGTTGTCTGCGGTCAGCGATCCCTTCTAATTCATGATGGCTGCCGCATCCTCTGGGTCCACCTCGTATGATATGCTACTACAGCAGGTTGAGTCACTTAAAGCAGAGAATTCTCATTTAAAACAGGTATGTATGATGTGCGTGTGTTTGGGGGGATTCGTTGGAATTAATTGGTCCAATATTTACCCGTATTTACTTCTTCTCACATTAAGTGTATTGGAATGTAAATACTGGATGATTGAGTCACACTTGTGTATGTGTAGAGGTGAGTATTGACTACTGGATGATGAGGTAGCAAAAATAAGACAGGGTTTGAAATAAGGGGGAATCTAGGCATATATATGCCGATCAAAATTTGCAGGGTAAGAAATCTTATGTGACCCAAATAGATTGACATTGACATTGCAAATGCTTGTCCAAAGATTCTACTAAGATAAAAATATTAGAATAGCCTTTCATTTTGACCCATATGATACTGTAAAACCACTAAATTTCGTGAGGGATTTAATTTTGCGAATTTCGCGAGGGATGTGGATTCGCGAAATGAAATACCCTCGAAATTAAGAATTTTGCATTGAAAATACAGTAACAGTAACACTTCCAGATTCGCGAAATGAAATGCATGCTAAAATAGCAGTCATTTTGAATTTGTGAAAAAAGTATCCACAAAATTATAGTGTTTTATACTAGTAGTGAGTCGATGTACCTGGTCTACAGTTTCAAAATGAACACCTTGGCAGAAATCAGTTTAGGGGTAGATCCAAAAACATTTTAATACAATAATACAATGATATTTCGTACAAGAATTCATACATCTTTCATTAATTCAAAGTATGATTGTTTAAAGCTACACATGTACTGTATAAATTGATATAGATCTCAATTTCTCAATAATGATTCATCATACTACCAGCATATTATTTCATGGAATGGTTCACATGTGCATGTACCCCTTTGTTTTATGAAACCAAAAATGCCCTGTGGCACTGTATGCCATAATGTTGCATGTGTACTCAAGCCATATGTACTGAGATACCATAACCTGTCATAAGGTGACAAAAAAACACGACAACCTTGTTTAACGGGCGGACCGACCTGTCAAGTAGGGTCGGTCGGTTTTTTTGTTAAAAGTATTTTATCAAAATCTGCAAAAATCTGGAATTTGTGTAAACATTTTTGAAGAAAAAAAATTCCCACAGGTTTTCGGTCAAATTCGGCTGATTTTACATGATTTGAGGAAAAAAAGAAGAAACAAAATTCTCTAAAAGTGGGTCGGTCAGGCCAGTAAAACAGGGTTTTCATCAACTCCCTGCCTATGTTTCCCATCCAGGAGCTACAAGACAATTCCAGCCAGTTGAACAGACTTGAAAGCGAGGCCTACTGCATGAAGGATACTCTCACTAAGCTACAAGCTACTATGCAAGACGACTTGGCGGCTCATGAGGAAGTTGCAATGACTACTGCCACCATGTCGCACGCTTTGGACCAAAATTCAAACAGTAAGTATTAGAAATTAAGCAAACTGAAAGAATTCAATTGTGGGAAGCCTTTAGATGTTGTATTTCTAACGCTTCGATACAAATTGTTCTCAATAACTCAGTTGGTAGAGCATCTGTCTGGAGTACAGGAGGTCCCGGGTTCAAATCCCGGTGGAGAATTTCTTGACCACCAGATTAATTATTATCATCACTTCCACCTCGTGAACTACGTAACTTTGATTTCAAACTGAAATAGGACTGTAATATCTGAAAATCTATCACACATTAAGTAAATCCAAATGGATTTTTGCTGCCACATAACTTTGTCTGGAAACGGAAAACTTGACACAAATCTAGTAAAATTCTGACAATTTTGCAGAAGATATTTTTGTGAGAACAGATTCTCAACAAAATTCATAGATATGTATCAGAAATTGATTACCAATCCTGTCAAAACTCCAAAATTCAGCATTTCCCATCCTTTTTTGGCTGTTTAGAAATATGACAGTTTCCATTTTCGTTTCATTATACAATATTCAAAACATTTGACAGTTTATTTCATTAATCTGGCCTTAGAAAACCTCCTCTCCCAGTGTTTGCTTCAAAGATGTGACGCTTGGAAACAAGTGTTGGTATTAGGCTTTTAATATTTAGTAGGAAAAGATGAGCCATAGAGTGCATGACATGTTTTATGTCAACTTAATTTGTAATTGGTGCCAGCCAAGATCTGGCCACATAATTGAGTAAGAGATCATAACCAATCTGTTGATCATCTGTGTTCTAAATTAAATAAATTAGACTGACATTTCTTTTAGTTATATTTCAGCAATCATCTATGGAAATATATTTCTTTAGTTATTTAACGTCATTGCATGTTACAGATCAATGAACAGTATAATGGCGTGAAGAGACTGTTTATGGAAAGCAATTTATTCAACAAAACAGTTTGACACGCTATCTGAATGCACAATCATAACTACAAATGAATCGATTACATTTCATTGGCAATTTTTATGTCGAAAATCTACAAAGGAACTATTTCTGTTACCGTTATGATATTGTAAATAAAGTAAGGATAAAAAGTGTACTTTTTTATAGTAAGGTCATGTGTACTTAAAAAATATACTTGTATTTGAACATGTAGTATGATTTCAACAAACTTTACATTTCAATTTGTAACTCTTGGCAGGCTGTACAATATTTTTCCCCCTCTGTGAATTAAGAAGCTAATTCTAGTAGGAATCTGGCATTTTCTGGTGGCTTAAGGGGTTTTAACATTAATAAGGGTATATCAAGCTTTTTTCTGTCTACGAATACAGCTTCTTGAATGCATTAATATGATCATTGAACAAAACATAATAATAATATATACTCGGACAAACTGTTTGATAAAACATAGTACTAATACAAAATAAAATATAGTTATAATTGTCAATTCACCCCAATTGTTTTCCTCCATCTGTTTAGATTTCCTTGAAACCCTGCTGTACTGAATGTTTGGTGGAATGTTTTGAACAATTGAGCCTTTGTAATAGATTTTGTTTGAAAAACCACAAATCATAATTCATGCATTATTTATTTTCAAGCCTTAATTTTGAATTAATTAGGATTCAAATTGATCTGTTACTTGGAAATATCTGTTAGTTATATGATTACAAACACAATGTATGGAAACTTCCGCATTCATACCAGCAACAAAACAAAGTAATGATTTATATAGGATGATTCACGTTGAATTTAAATTCACCATTGTCTGAAAGTGTAATGTAAATCATTCTTAATATCGAAGCACAACGCCAGTACTCCCTCCTACTCCTCAAGTATGATAGACAAACATAAATAAAGATGAAGTATGAGATGCATTGTCTCACTAATGTACCGTTTTCATTACACGTTTAACCGTCACAATGGTGTTATGGCAGCATTATGGCAAGAAGTATGGTTTGTTTGTCTGAATCACCCCTCTATAGTTGGTCTGGTCCATACGGCTCGGTCAGAGAGCTAGGCTGTCAGTGTTGAGGTAGCGATTTTTAATCCTACAAAAGAGGTAGTTCAAAATCTGTGTGTAACTACGGAATAAATATGTATAACTCGTACAATAGAAGTCTTTCACTAGACCAATTTGTGATACCTTACCCATACATAGAAGCCATAGGTAGAAACTAAAGTTGCACCATCAAAATAGTCTAAAAATATCAAAATCTGTGCAATTCTACTCAAAAGGACATGCACTGAGAAAAACAAATTTGATAATAATAATTTTAGAAATCAACATTACAACACACAGCATTTTATTTTATGTAGGCCCCATTGTTGCCCACTACTCATGGAAAATAAATGTGAGATGCAGAATTGATTAATGCATGAAGGCAGCCCGAAGGCATAGTGTCATATTTATACCACCAATTCACTGAAATATTAATACCGGTACTAAGGATCCTGATTCCAGTGTAGCTAGCTAGCTAACGGTGATGATGGAATAGCATTGGTAGGCAGGGCGTTCACCTCCAGGGCCTATCTGTGGGTTTTTTGTGCTCAAATGATACTTGATTTGGTTTGAATGATGAGCATTTACCTGATTTTGTACTACATAAAAGGCTATGAAGAGGAATGAAAAAGGTGAGGAGTATCATACTTTATAGTTGGTTCAAAGAAGTATTCCTGAATCATAAAACAGTTATTACTGGTTTTGTAAAAGGATATATCAGCATAGCAAAGATTAAAATGCAAGGACTGGTTCTGGTTGTCTTCTAGCTAATCTGCTCACAATATACCAGTATGTTGGTTGTGTATGTTTGTTATACCTACATTTACAAACTTTCAGCATTGAAACACATTTGAATGGAACACACAAACAAAAGGTCAAGCGAGTTAGTACTTTTCAGCTTTTGTTGTAAGTAATCTTGTACGAAGTAGTTGGTTAATACATGTTGTGCAGCATAGCAAGGGTTTAAGTCTTTTGTTATATTCAAGTGCTTGGCATCAAGTCTGGCGGCGATAATACAGTGCTGCAGTGATTCACCCATCGCTCTCTTTACGAACAGGATATACTTGTAAATGGTGGTATTGGTATAATTGGCTCAATGATGTCTGGTGAATAGCCGTATATGATGGTATGGATTACATAGCAAACTTGTCAGATACAATATTATTGTATGCGTAAACCAAACCTGTTGGTTGGCTGGTGCTGAGCTACGGTAGAAGACTTTCGAGGAGTTTGGATAAGTTTTGTGCGAGTGTGGTGGATTATTTTGATAAGCAGAGCTGAATGGAGTTATTAGTGGCTTGGATCGGAGGACTAATGCGTGGAGATTGTCGTCTCAACCGTGGTCTGGGTAGTAAATGAGAGGCAGTGTATATGATTCATTTCATGCCTCTGGTATATTGTCCAATACTTTGAGAGGAGTTGTCAAAACTGGTAGATGGTGGCAAATCGGATACAAGATTCATTGTTATACATTTATAATGTGATCCCCCTGGTATAACGGCCGGCCGATACAAGATGGGTTATCTAAATATATCTGGCGTATATATGGGATACAAGATCCATCAACCTGATACATTTATAATGTGGTCCCTCTAGTATAGCCACCTAATCCCATAGAGATTTATGTCTCATCTGAATCTGTGGCTTTATGGATGAAAGACAACTAATGTGGTATATTTCTACACGCCTCTGGAATAGATAGTGTTCAGATCTTTATGATGGCTGTATGGATGCAAGATAACTATTGTTAGATTCATCGACACGCCTCTGGAGTCAATGATTTGGTGTGGTCCAACAATTAACCTGGTGAGGTACAGCTTGCTCATTTGCAGAGATTATTTGAGTGCCCACGATCAAAACACTATGGAATTATCGTGTGTATTCAGGAATTATATTGGATATATAGCAAAGATACCAGTACCATTCATGTGGAATACAGTATAAATATTCATTCAACCAGCATAAAGGCAAAGTACATATTCCAGATTCAGAAATATAATGGAATTCAGAAATATTCATCTCTAGGGAAATGTGTTGATTTTTAAATCTAGAAACACCAGGATATCATATACATTAGGACAGAATGATGTATATTTGATAGGAAAGTGTTGCTATCCTCCAGGAAAACATTGCATTTATCAGGCCTGAACATTTGTAGTAAGTAATAATTTGGCTATTTATATTTGAACATTGGAACCTGTGTGTCAAAGGGTATATGGTACCATATCAGATGGTATAGATTGGATTGAACCAATGCTTGGCATAGCATTAGAGATTTGACTGGATCAGTGCTTTGGTGGATATACCTCATTATTCTATGGAATTTCATTGATGGTAATCTATCTAGTCAGGTAACTATTATTTAGGCAATGTGTGGGTTGTAATATATTGGTTACTGATTCCCTAAGTGTTTCACCTATAATTTGTATTACACAAGGCCTAGGCTGGCTAACTTATGTCTGAAGTTGTATTCTATTGTATTAACTTGTGTTATTTAGCAAAATGCTTAATGGCCTGGTATAGAAACCGGTTTGAGATAATATCTTTGAAAGAACTATCTATAACCTCTACACTGCTATAATGTATTTGAAACCAATTCAAAAGGTAAATTCTTCCCACTTGACTAATTATCTTTTGGAGGTCTCTAATTTCTATTATTTTGTCTAATTCAGCTGTGTACAATGTGGTAACATTTGTATTTTCACAGGCGTGTTATGCAGGGGTTTAAATACTTTCTGGGCTATGAGGGCTATTTTGAGCAAATTCTGCCAAAAATCACCCCTATAGTACATTTTACCATAAGCCTACATTTTCTATGGGGGCTCTTTTTGTGAAAACTGGGGCTAATCGCCTTTGCCCCTGTGTATTTTGAGCCCTGGTGTTATGTATACAGTCATCAAACAAGTAACGTAGCAGGTAATATATGTACTTATAACGCTAAAGGCATTACTCCTACTTGAAAATATCATATCATAAAGTTGTTAATAAATGAGACCTGTCACCACGAAATGAGAGTTATGTCAGAAAATTTAAATTTGCGGTTTGTCCAGATTCAGAATACTCAAGAAACAAGCTTTAAAATGGTATGCAACATGTCATAATTGCTCAATGTTTTCCCGGTTAAAAATTGAATTAAAGTTGCAAAATGCCTTTGTTTTCTATTGATTTTTGGCATGTTCATTGGACCATATCTCCTAATGCATACTGGCGACTTAACGCTCATTTTGTGGTGACAGGTCTCAAATGTCTCCTTTTTAATTTGAGATATTGCACGTGAAGAATGGTTTGATATCAAGGAAGTTACAGTACAAAAGTAAAAAAAAGTATGGTTTCCATTTTTCGCATTTTGCTTTTCTACACACGGACTCGGTTACGGGCAAATGATTGATTACTGGTAGTGGTAGTGCTAATTCACAGGTCAATGCCCATGTTGGCCAACTGCATTGTTCCGATGGAGCGATACAGCACACACGCTTCCCGGGCCCCGTGGTGAAAAGAAAAATGTGAAATATACTTAACATTACATTTGGGATTGTATCTTCCTCAATAGTCATCCATTCTTAGCGTGCAATCTTAAATTAAAGAGGAGAAATTGTCAACAACTTTATAATTCAATATGTGTATGTACTTAGAGTTATGAGCACATTTATTACTGGTAAGTTACTTTTTTTGATGACTGTATACTACTTTTCAGTAGTTGATTAATCAATCTTCAGAGTCAATTTGCAGCTGCTAATTTAATCTCTCCATAAAGTGATTGATTGATCATTGCAATGCCCATTGTCTTGTTGACTTTTATTCCTCAAATAAACATATATTTACTGTAATAATTGAGATTTAAGCTGAATCCAGTGCTATGCCCTGAAGTTACCTTCAGAATCTGAAGGCGTTTTTATTTAGGGTGTGTTGAATGTCTGATGTGTGCAGTGCAAATGTTGATGCGCGACAGCTGTACATCCAGGTGCGTAGTTGGCGGATATTTGCTATTGTTTACATGGTGAAGCTTCCCTTACAAAAATAAGTAGGGCGATCATTTTATCAAATGTTATGAGAATCCACATTGTTTCTTTTGGTTGATTGAGACAGATTATATAGATTCTCACTATATATAACTTGGCATGAAAAACTGAAAACTGGTTGAGGAGTACCTTTGTGAGAAAGAATTCTCAAATTCTTCTTGAGTTCTTAGTTTTTTACTGTATGGCATGCCTAAGATATACCAATAATCCATTTTCTTTTCAACTCTTTATCCTTGCATATTCCAGGCGGATTCTCACCCATCTCGTCCCCTTCCATGCATCATAACAAGACACACAGTCCCTCATCCAACATCATTCATAGCAACCATTCACCTAGCAACACAACGAATGAAGACGCCACTACAATGAGATTACAGCAGTTACAAAGAGACAGGTAAGATGATAGATCAGATACACTATTAGCGTGTTTCTATTGAGAATCCGCATTTTATCTGTAGGAATCTCTGACCGGATAATATCGGAGCCTAGTAGATGCTGGTGTGTTTCTATTGGCGACTGTTTTCCGAGTAGGACACAAAATTGCGTGTCGTATCGTATCATGTGTGTCTTTCAGGCTAAATGTCGTATGCTTGGGTCATCCGCAATGCATTGTGGGTTGACCTCGTTTGACAATATGGTGCCGTGCACGGCGAGTCGCAAACGGGATCATCATGATGAAAATGTTTACATTTTAACAGAACCAGTCCTCGAATCATACATATGAGCGTTTATAATGATCGAAATAAATTCAAAAGAATACCCAAATATACCCAGCTTCTTCAGAGGCGAGCAAAATTGCACAAGAAAGCATCGGAGACGGCAAATAATTGTGGCACTTGCGATAGATGTTGTATGCTTACTTTCAGGTTCGCTACCGCTTGCGCACTGTATCGGAACGAAGTGAGTTTCTACTAGCGCTATGCGGATAATGCCTACGGTATTATCCTTACAGAAGTAGGATTAATACCGGAGGGAAATCCCTCCGCTATTATCCGGAGGATACAGGATAATGTCTGTTTCTATTAAGCAAAATTAATCTCTCCTCCGAGTTAACCCGGATAATGGGTCTCAATAGAAACACACTAACAGACATTCTGTCGAATTGGATGGATAGCAGCAGTGGCTGGTCTTCATTTAATAACAAACAAGCCTCAAATTAAGCAGAAGCTGGGAGGTTTTTTACCCCTGTTGTTAAGTTTTAGCTCCTGGTGTTTTTCAAATTTTGAGCATTGATGTCAAAGCGTTTTCAAGTGATAAACAAGCGCCAAGATTCGTCTTAGATCTCCTGGGTACTTATTCCAGCGCCTTACAATCACAAACGCAATCATTGGAATATGCTCTGACGTGACTGCACAGAGTTAGATAAATAAAGTATAACAGTTACTGCCTAATGACGTAGGTTGATGATGTAGATTTGTGCATAGTATAGTCTACTAGTACAACATTGTTTAATAAGGACACAGAAAGTGACCCTCAACAGAGACACAGCTGTCATGAGACTGCTGTCATGTGTTCGCCCGAAGGCGGTCATGTGACAAGTGGAGGGAAGTAAACACTACACTGAATGAAGAGATCACGATGATCCTGAAAGCCAAGGAGCTTAAAAACCATGGTTCTAAAAAGGTCTAAATCTAAATTAATCTTTATTTTTTAATTAATTAGAAGATGTAACAGGTATTCTAGAGATTGCTGCATATTACTGCACACACAATTCCAAGGCTAAAAAATATGAAAAGTGAGTTAGGCAATTATTGAAGCAGGCTGACGATACGTTGAATAGCAACATGAATAGTGCAGGTGAATTCCAACAGGAGCAGTAACTGTTGGATATAATTAGGTTGGAGATATACCTGTAAGTGAAATGTTGGTAGTTATAGGCCTAGTACGAGTAATTATGACCCATTTTACAAAATTATTACAATCTGCCTTACTCACAAGGCTGACTTAGGCAGAATTGAAATTGTGCATTTATCAACACTTTTGTTTGGTCAATGACTTAGGCATTATTACAGCATGTGCATAATGTAATGGAGTCATGATTTATGCAAAAAGCTCAATTTCGCTGAAAAGTGAGTTAAGCAATAATTGAAGCAGGCTGGCAATTTATACCCTTGTGATCAAAGAAGAATTTTGTTCCTGTCATAGGAATGGTGGGTCTATTTCTATAATATGTACTGATCTTACTTCTAATCATCTGGTGACGTGGAGTGTACAAAACTGTGTACCCCATTTGCGGATGTATATACTCGCATGATCAAGGATGGGATGAAGTGTACCTTAGGTTCCATGTATGTATCAACTGCACGGTAGAATAAAGTGTCCTGTGATACCCGAATGACATGTTTTATTCTGTCAAAGACTTGAAACATGTGTGTAGGTAATCACCCTCAATTGCGGACCTTAGTTTAAATACACACCATCCAACCGTAGACATACCAGCAACTGAGGACGGACATCGGTTTCTTGATATGTGCAAAATGATGCGAACAGTGTAAAAACGCTATCCAAATGAGGTCCTCGCATGTGATACCCCCTGACATACCTCTGTTGGATAGTGCACTGTCTGGTTGGCGGTGTGATACACAATTTTATTTTAATCGCCATTTTGTCCTCATTTTGCTGGTGTGTATCCAGGTTGGTCGTGCGGCCCAAACCGTGTGCGTGTGGCCATAAATTTGCGCTTACGCTTGGGTTACGTTTGCGTGTGGACTGGAGAGATAAAAACCTAATATTTCTCGCCAATTTGGAACTGATTAAACTGTAGCTGCTAGCCCACCTATCATAATTATCACTACACTAGGCTGTATTCTGCTAATGTGGCCTTGTGATCTTTATGAATCCAGGCAATCTATAATGATTATGGCCAGTGCAAGTCTGATGGCCTCATAACTGCTACAAATCAATAGTGACCAGCTTAATAGATTCAACACAAATACAATTTCTATCTGAGTGAGTTACGTTGTAAGTGTATGGTGGACTTTATCATGCAGGTAGGCAGTGGTGTAGCTAGATGAGGGAGGGGGGGGGGGGGGGGGGGGCAGGGGGCCATTACCCACCCAATATCATGAGTCTGTGGGCTGAGATTGGTTCTGTTGGTTCATTTGACATGGGGAATATGACGGTCAAATTAGTTGTCGGTTAAGTCTTGTCGGTTCACATTATTTCTTCCCCCCCCCCCCCCCAAATATGAAAAACCTAGCTACGCCACTGCTGGCAGGGTATATAATGATAGAGATGGGCAAAATGATAATATTTTTATGCTGACATAATTTTGACAGTGACGTATAAGAGTTTTCAACTTATTGAAGCCTTGAATTATGTTTCATGATCAAGTTTTCAAGCATTGAAGTTTGGACTGCTAGCTATGGTGTGAATCCTTTTTTGTTTGTGGTATTTTAAATTCCTACATGGACAAGTTTTCTGATTATTTATGGTCATCAGATTTGATAGTCTTATTGTAGAACAATTACACTCTTACCACATCCTTTCCCTTGGGTCAAGTGCTTGGATTGTATTCAAATGTGGGTTTTTATTAGATTAGCTATATAATAACCTCTTTCAGTGCTAAGGCAACATTTTTCATCAACAATGTCATCTTTTTCATAATCTTGACTAAATGGAATCAATGAAATCAATTACATTTTGAGCTGATTCTTGTTTAAATATTACCCCTTTCATCAAAATAGTCTGCACAAATACAAAAAGACCCATCCCCTGGCTTATAGTATGTAATATAATCAGCCTGTATACATTTAATGCTTCAGGGTGAATGGCCATATATTGATGGTTTTAACAACTTGTTATTGATCTCACTCCCTTAATCAGTTATTAAAGTAATGATAATTAAAGCATCTAGTACCAACTAAAATCCACGATATTGAACTCTTTATAGTTTTTTCTAGCGAGGGAATGTTTTTATTTGCATTGAGTCAATGATTGTGGTTTTCTGGTAAATTGCATACTCTTTATAACAGTTATCATCATTGCTCTGGACAAAGTTCAGTAACCCCTGTGTACAGTTGTGACCTTACACACTAACCTCATGTATTCTGGGTATCATGCATCATCCCCAGAAACAACAGGCCAGGATTTCATTGCAATCAATTCCATGGGAAATCCTGAACTTAGCCTACAATTTATAGGCAACAGTACCTGCTCCTAGCAGAGGTGAGATGGACAACTGTATACTGCCCTCTATTGAGCCATTTAACCAATGACCTCATTTAAGATGTTGGCGCATCGCTTCTGCTCGGTTGAACCGATTATGATCTGGTGAATAATTGTGTGTGTGAGTCGTGACTGAGCCATGGTTGTGTGGGTGTGGTGTTATTAGGAGCAAAATATATAGGATGAAGATATACAAAATACCGACTTGCTCTTTTAAGATTTATGTATGACTGATACCCAAACAATGATATATTATTGGGTAGTTTTAAAAGATTTTAACAGAATTTGACACCTTATTTGGGAAATTTGAGTAAATGTTATTGAAATTATATGAAGATACACCAAATGCTCGCTTCCTCTTTTTAAATTTATGGCTGGTACCCAAACACCGATATATTATTGGGTACTTTTTGACAGAATTTGACACCTTATTTTGTGAAAAATTGAGTAAATATTATTGATATTATAAGTGCTCAGATAACAGCAGATAGTGGGCCAGTGGTGTGGAGTATCTTGATACCCTTTATAAATTCAATACAGTTAACGCTAACGCTGTAGCAACTGGACATATCTTATTTCGCATGGCATAGATATTTACATTTTTAAACAGATTTTTAACACAATTATACTGAAGCAACTGGATGTGTTTTTATTTGAAAGTATACCTCTAGAGATTCGCTCGCGATTTTAAGATTTTGACAAAGATTTCTAACTTTGAAAGTGAAAGAAATGTCCAAGGGATGTTTACCAAAAAGTGAGCGTAAAAGCCTTAAATTACGAGAAAACAAAAATGTCAAATACAAGATTTTTGACTTTGTTTGCGCCATTTAAAAAAGATATGATTTAGGCAAATATTGACGCTTGATTGACGATTGATAAGACGGGGAAATATGAAGGGAAAGGTAGCAGATGAATGTTTAAAAGCTAATGGGTTTACACCCTAGGGAATTCTATAAACTTGGTTATAATTGGATTGAGTTATGAGTCAAAGTCAAGTTTGTAAACCGATGTGTATTGAACGATGGCATATTGTAAATATTTGTGGGGTTGCACGATCATTTTTGTGTGATCTTTACAAACAAATTGTGACAAAATTATTCCATTTAAAAAGGAATATGTTTTGAAATTTTTGATTTGCTGATAAAAATAAAATTGATTGTGTTTAATTTAAATTGAGATATTAAAGATGATTGAGACTGATTATTGAAATTCATTTTTGCTTTTGACTCCCCTTAGCCTGTTTCTAGAGCTTATATACTCTATTTGGCTTCCTCTGGACAGGGACGAAACTTACCAGGCGCAGCTTTTACGCACGTGTATGTATCTTCGTTATGTGCTGCAATTAGTAGAATACGCGGTTACGTCCCTGTCTCGTGATGGCCAAATAGACTATAGCTATTGATTAGTTCTGCTTTGAATCAATCCAGGCATGGGTTTGAAGGAAGCTGTCAGTTATTCTCCTTATCTTTTGTCAAGTAGTGAGATTGATATAAAAAATGAAATTACTATATTCCTGCAAAAATGAGCATTTGTTGGGATATCTACCAGAAATTCCATGGAGCCGGAATAATTATCTTGGAAATGAAAGCCAAGATATTGGATTCAAAGCTATCCACATCAGATCAGTATGGCTGTTACACAGCAGACATGGAAAAATGGAAAATTGGAGAATCACATTCCAGGGAAATTTGTGAATTTGGAGGGACATTTTGCTTTTCCAAATAAAAAATACATAAAAAATGGTGGGAAATCCAGCTTTTTTCTGGGAAATTTTCTTTGCTTCCCAGGATATAAACATTCTTTCCAACCCTGGTTACACATGCTGTTACTGATGGTGTCAAGGGCGCACCACACCAAATATCTTTCTCATTGAAATACGTGTAAAAGTGCCATATTTCAAGACACCTTTTCTACCCTCCGGTTGCATTTATTGCATACTTGTCACCTATGACCATTTTCAGTAACATCTCAACTTTGTTTCATGGGGGTTATTAAGCTAAATTTTTCGCTACGGACCTGCACACAGCGCCCTCACTTTTTCACGTTTTCTGGCATGCCTGTTCACCATTTAGGCAGGTGCTTACGCCCTGTGCACTATTTAGGTCGATAAATTAAAAATAAGGTATTTTATCATTGTAGGTGCAACGGATAGGTCCCACTCGTTCATTTAAATACAAACATACCATCCCCGGAGAAACAAATTGCCCGAAAACCTCACATTTACAAGCCTAGTCTTCGTGCTTTTCCGGAACTGCTACAGCATTACACGAATTGCGCATTGATTTGGTGTGGTGCTCTCTCAAGTACCAATATTGGTCATGAACTTCAATGGGTTGAGCCTGTTTGTGTCATGCATTATTGCACGTAAAAGGATATATCATCTAGCCATTTTTGTTCTTTTACAATGAATGTTTAAAAACTTAGCCAAAACATTCATGAAAATCTGTATTGGAATAGTGCTGCTAAAAAAGTTGGTATAATCAGACCAAGTGTGCAACCTCTCACAACCCGATGACTTATGCTACATAGGCTGTTAAACCAGAAATGTTTGTTTTAAATTTCACGAATCAGCAATTCTGGCTTAATTCACGGCATGAAAATGTCGCAAAGGTCAACTTTGAAGTTACACTAGGCACGTTCAGACACGGCTATTTAACTCGAGCTAAAGGTCGAGTTAAGGTCGAGTCGAGGTAAATGGTCGAGTTAGTGCCTGTGTGGACAGGAGTCGAGTTAACTTAACTCGACCTTAACTCTACCTTTAGCTCGAGTTAAATAGCCAATTTACCTCTGACAAAAGTCAGAGGTAAAGTCTTATCTCGACCAGTTGACTCGAGTTAACTTTCTGTATGGACAGCGCCATTAGATAGCTCGAGATAAATATGACCTTTCGCCAAAATTGACCTGCTGCTGAAGACTTCCGGGTCAATGCACTCGCGTGTTATTTTATACTTCGACTCACTTTCTTCTACATTTGTAAACAGTTTACAGTTCAAAACAACGATTTCAGAATGGCGGACCGCCCAAAACAAGGTAGAGGGACAAATTGGAAAGACGATGAAATAAAACAATTAATAGCGATATGGCGCGAACCTGAGACCCAGGATAAAATCAATTCGAAGAAAAGTGCAAAAAAGTTGGTATGGGAAGAAATAGCAGTGCGGCTACACTGCCTATCAATTTCCACATCTAACTGCAGATGAAATAGTAACAGAAATAGCAGCCTCAATGCTTTTTATATCCATCTTTATGGCGAGAAAATACGAAGAAATGTGTGCGAAATTTGTTTGACCGGTTTGTTTACAAAATTAGAACTCGCGCGGTTTTTTTTGTCAAGGTTCACCGTAGTGGAGGTATAACATCCGGAATTTAACTCCAGGGGCAGACGGTCGAGTTAAATTCTACGGGTTAATTTGGTCGAGCTAAAGGCGTGATGCTTGTGTGTGGACAATCAGTCGAGTTAGTGAAAACATTTCAGGTATTTTACCCCGGGTCATAAAATATTTAACTCGAGTTAAATAGCCATGTCTGAACGCAGCTATTGTATAACTTTGCAATGCATTGCTACAAAGTATATGGGAAATATTCACGACATGACATTTTCGCGAGTAAGTGCTCCACCCAAAATTAGCGAAATTTAAATGCACACAAACATTTCTGGTTTACAGTACACTCCTGCATGCTGGTAATTGCAGATAAAAGAGTGTTCATTACAGAGTAAGTACCCATATTTGTACACCGTATTGTTATCACAAAAGCTCATTGTCTTGGATACCACGGATCTCCATTTATGCCTCCTAGTGCAACATTAGTCATTCCACTTTGAAATCTGTTTGTGATTTCAGGGTTTTTCGGTGAGCTTTGGTATATCCATAACACTATATCATTCTATCAGGCCTGTCAGAAGTTAAGAGTGGCATTAATGTAAACACTGATGTTTATTTATTTCAATCTCAGTTTCAAAGATGAGAGAATATGACATGCTAATGATATTGCATGGAGATATGAAGT
Organism: Ophiura sarsii; assembly: GCA_035610835.1. Taxonomy (NCBI): domain Eukaryota; kingdom Metazoa; phylum Echinodermata; class Ophiuroidea; order Amphilepidida; family Ophiuridae; genus Ophiura; species Ophiura sarsii. Next base: position 68,797,167 of record CM069451.1, on the reverse strand, counting down.
AATGTCTGTTTACCAAAACTTGGATATGATTTGAATTCAAATCAGTGCAGCCTATAAGATTTGACTTGTCAGTGGGTAACTTTTTGGTTTTGGGTAGATTTCTCAAATCAGAGGGTAAAAAGTGGCTAGTTTAGCAATTGTTCATTTTGTTTTCCAGAAAAAACATACTTGACATTCAATAATGAGGCAATAATGAAGACAAGATTATTTTGGTTATGTCTATTTTCCATATTTGAAAACAAACTGATATTTCACGTCAAATTGAATAGACTATAGAGAATGCATTAATTGCAAAGAATCTCAGTCATGATAAATGGATGATATAAACAATGTCAATGCGATCATCAATCTTATGCTTGATGAAAGGTTTATTTCCGAATATCATTAGCTGCTTTAAAGACCATTACAATTTGAAATTTATATTCATTAAAATAGATGTGATTACTAGGATCTGTACTATAACAGCTCAGCATAATTATTATAGAGACTAATTTTGATAGCACTGTTTTGTAAACATCTTCTTGCTGTCCATGGTATTTAAACACTGACAAATGGTTAATTTTCCCACCTATACTCTATTTGGCTTCCTCTTGACATTGACGTAACTTAACAGGCACAGCTTTTACGCATGCGTATGTCTCTTCATAAGCTTGGGATTTTGGCATACGCACGCTTTACGTATGATAAACAGGGCATCCTGTTGCGTTATGTGAGCCTTAAACGAATCCATGCTCTTCTGTATTAATTCGCTACTCTAAGTGGAGGCTCGCCATTTTGGAATTGACTGAACTATAGATCATAATAGGGTCATAGGACTAATTGATATCATTAAATATTGTATACATCAGACTTTCTCCTGATATTTTGTATAAGATATTATTTGGATTTTGCTATACTGTTACATCAGAGTTTCTCCTGATATTTTTTTTAAGGTTGATATTTGGATTTTGCTATACTGTAGCAGGCCATGCATATCGTTGGCATGCTGAGTTTCCCCATAGCCAAATTGTGTTGAAGATGTCACTGAGGGAGTTTTGTTGAATATTAAATAATATTCATCTGAATGCATGCATGCAGCTCACAAGCATGCAGCTCACAAGCATTCAGCTCACAAGCATTCAACTCAGTAAGCGTACCCATTTCTGTAAACTTGGGCCATAACGCTTATCACAAACTAAGGGCGAGGGAAAGAGTACACATTTTTAAACCTGGTTCATGGAACATCTAACCAACTAAGTTATAGTAAACACTCTCTAAACATTCATTTGAGTGCACACAACTCACCTTTAGTCCCCCCCCCAAAAAAAAATGTTGTGTTGCCCTCAGCAACTGATCCTTAAATCGGGAAAATTAAAATCGGCTTTTTTCCCTTCTTTTTCATAATTTTTTTTTTTAGATTTAAATTTGTCCTTTAAGTGTCTGAATGTAACTATTTATTGCTTGAAATGAATAAGTTAGCTTTAATAAATGTTTTTAGACTATTGTCACACTAGAAACATTAGTTACATTGACATTATGAGCTTATAATGCCAATTTTGTCTTGACATAAACCATATATTTTTCAGCCAAAAAAAGAAAGGAAAAAAAGAAAAAGATTACCGACCGACCCTCCCAATTTAAAATTTCAAGCACTTGAGGGCAACATTACAATTTTTTTGTGACCTTATTCAAAGGAAAGGGGCGAGGGTTCCTTTCTTTAAATTTGAATCATTGAATATATCTCAAAACAAGTTATGGAGAACGCTCTATAAACATTCATCTGAATGGATGCAGCTCATCTGTATTCAAAGCAAGACAGCAAAAGCACCCGTCTGCAAAATTGAATCAATATCATATACATATGTTCGCCCATACTTCCTGCTATAGTATCTACGACGGACTACGATGAATGCAAGTAACCAAATACATTGCCTTTTCTTTCCGGAATAATATAAAGGGTATTTAGAAGTGCATGAAAGCTGTATCTGCAATTACTGCCAAGTGCATATCCTATATTGATATTAATATAACATTAACAAAATTACCTGGGACAGCTATTTGCAGATAGGACTCTCTAGCACTATAACCCTTCAAAGGGGCTCAGTGCTGGACAATAATAGAGTGCCCAAGTATACTTTAACTTCATCTAGGAAATGAATGCCAAGTGTACTTACTATTTGTGACAATTTTCTTTTTTATATGAGATAATTGGTATACATTAATTTGATTTAAAACATTAGGGTTTTTTTACTTGGAGGAGAGGCTTTCCATAGTTAGGTTAGTGAGGCTGATTGTATTTAGTTCGCTGATTTGCCAATGCATTGAATAGGGTTAATGTAAGATTTAGCTTGGGTTAGTATTAGGGTTTAGGATAAGGGTTAGGGCTAGAGTTCAGGTTATAGTTAGGGTTAGGGTTAAAGGTTAGGAGGAAATCGTCAAACTTAAGTACATCCATGTTAATGAGTGCATATAGTTTGTGTTCACCATTGGGAATGTTTTGTTCCAGTAAGTCACATCCCTTAGAAATTTGAAATTTGGGACATAATAGCAACCGCCCTCTGTTGATTTGTTATCACAAAAAAGTTTAGCTGTGTTAAGCCTGGTGGCGTTATTCATGGATGACAATATATACGACCACAGGCCTACATGTTATAAACATAGGTCGCTACAGGTGTTGAAACAATGAAAGGTGACATTAAATTAGAGAATTCACCAATGATAGATCTTAGATCATTGACGCATTGGATGAAGAAAATACTGAACTTCAACGCTAAACATTTTCGTGGAGAATTGCTCATCAGAAGAAATACAGCAGCTTTCCTAATTTGTCTTCATCAGATTTAATTTTCATGTATTACCATGCGTTGAGCTTCGTCGATTTCCCAGCAATTTTGTGTATAGATCGTTAAAATCGGCTAACTAAATCGTCTATTATAGTGACACCAGTAATCGATTTTGAGAATGTAATACCTATAGATTATAATCTTGCGCTCCTCTGGCAGTTCCCTCGGTAGCTCAATCGATAAGAACGCTGTCTATGAATGCAAAGATTGCTGTGCTGCTGCTGGTTCGAATCCGCTTAGAATCACTTTTTTTTTTATAAAGTAAAGCAACACGCAAGTCAAACGAGAGCGTCTTGAAAATAATTCCTCTCTAAGGGATGTGAAGTTGATGCAAAAGTGAGCCTCCCATACATAAGCAGTAGGTTAGCCTCTACATATGTAAATCAAATGACAAGACAAATGACAAGACACTTAAGATCTTTGATGTTAGCTAATATTACTCTTTATGCGTGACATGAATAAGTGAATCATTTTACCAAGTAAAAACACATATATCATGTGCCGATGTAGGCACTTACAACATTAATGCATCATGCATACAAAGTTCAACATTTGAATTTAAAATATGACTCAAAGTCTATCTATACTTCATTCAGTTAACTCTGTGCAGTGACCTCAGGACGTATTCTAATGATTGCATCTCATTATCGTAGGTCTGATTGTATTAAATACGCCAGCGAAAACACCCACCCAATCAAAGACAAATACTGTTACTTATGCAAAAAAGCTGTGTCGATCGATGGAATGCTCTCTGACGTCACCGTATACAGATTTAGATGAATGGAGAATAGGTATCATAGGATGTATGCTCTTATGATATTTGTACATTCAATGTTCAAAATTTGACTTATTTAAGTTTACGGATAACATAATTAAAACCAATCGTTGTCACAGATTAAGCTATACCTTTTGAAGTAAGCATTTATACTAATTCAAAAATTGACTGTTAAAATATGACTCAAGATTACCTCCATCATAATTAATACCAATTGATGTCACAGGTTGAGAGACAGACCTTCACCAAAGTTAACACTTAAAAATACCCATGTATTCAAAGTTCTTTTCAATTTAAAAATATGACTGAAGTTTACCGACGACATCATTGCTACTATAATGTCACAGGTTGAGATACCGTACAATGGAGGCACTAATTATAATACTTATGTATAAAGTTCATTTAAATTTCAAAATATGACTCAAGTTTACCGACGACATGATGAGTGCTATAATGTCACAGGTTGTACACAATCTCATGGTCATACACTGTTTGGAGCTGAATGCGTTCAATTTTATATCATTTTTATTTGTCAGTTTTTGTCAGTGTTTACTTAAATAATAACATTCGATGAGTAATAATCATAGAATTCACGGTATAAAAATAGATAAATTTAGTAGAAAAAATAAGTATCGACCTTGATGATGCTTTTTAGAAGTTGTTTACTAAAACTGCACAAATGGGTTATGGAGTAAACCAAGCTTGATGCTTGTATTAATGAATCTTGTTTTTCCCTAGTCACATCTGATGTCTATTTGCGTATCAATATCATCTTTGATTCATGAATATTGTATAGATGGATAGTTCATAAAGCGTATAGTGCAGGTGTAACAGTCTCAAAGGCTTACTGTCACGGATTAAATACCCACCTGTCATGGCCGGTTTTTTATTTCGCTTTTGTGCTATACATGTACATGGAAGCCTATCAGTTGTTTAGGGAAAGTAAGGGTTCAAAATGATTTTTGTTTGTTCACATCCAAGATACCCTAATGTTGACAAATTCAAAACAGTTGTTGAGTATACTAATATGAAGTAATAGAATCTTTAAGATTTTCAATTTTTTTTCTCAGTGTCCATCTTTTTATAGACATGTTTAACACTTTCCACACGGCAGTCGTCTGCAAATGACACTTTTAAGATGTCACAGAATGTTTCAAAAATGTCAAAATGATTGCATTTCATCACCATATTTAGAATCATCATGAGAAATGCATTACAATAAGTATAAACATGCATAGTATTGGTTCAGTAATTCTTGAGATAGACTTTGAAAACTTTGAAAGTTGTGAAAGGTTTCTGAAAAATCTGTTTTGTATAATGGTAAAACTAATAGCCGTGTCGAAAGTGTTAAGCAATATGAAGGCAAATAAGCCTATCATTCATATTCAGACGATGCCGGACATGGGCTCGTTCATTCAAGGTTGAATTATGCGTACAAGGCTATGTGATCAAGCAAATGGGACGAATGGTTAACGACAGATCAAATTCAAAAAATGATACTGACACTGAATTGATTAACTCCAGCGGTTTTAGAATGACATAATTTAGTTCCAACGTGTGATTAATTTTCTGGGGTCATACAATCAAAATCCATTTTTACATCGAAACAAACAGAGATTCAAAATTAATGGCCATTCGTGTCCACCGCCCTCTGTCTGCCATACAAGATTCCGCCCTCGTTAATGCATCACATTTGGTTCAATTTCCCCTGATATTTGCAAACCTGAAGATGCCCTATTTCATTCCATGAATAATAGATGAAACAAGGACTTGAATTTGCTACTAAAGCCAGAAAATAAGGGCCATGCCAAGTAAAATCCATCTTATAATCCATTGCATAAAGTCCCTCCTGATAATTAAACTGAACCAAGTTGCCGGCCTGATGTCTTGAATAATAGATCAACCAAAAAGTAGTGGGATTGCTTCTATCTGAAGACAGCTAATCTATAAAGCTATCATGGCTTTTGCTATTATTTACCAAAATATGACCTATATTATGGTTGCTGGATCGACAAAATCCTAGTTAATTTGGTTGTCTTCCATATTTCATTATTTTACGACCGACATTTGATCATTTCACCAATGTTTTGCTAGTTTGATTTGTCATAAATATCATGCATCATTGAGTACAATACTCAATATTTTGTTCAGTTTAAAAAATGCAGTAAACTAATGCTAATTACTGGATAACAGTACCATGAAATGCTGTGATTCTTTTTGCTGATAACAGTAAATAAATGCAGCTATTGATTCAAGCATTGGTTACCTTCATATTCTGGTAAGAAACATTTTAAATATTTATTTTACTTTGGGTGCAGTCTTTTTGAATCACCCTGTAAATAAAAAATCAAAGCCCACTGAACTAAGTATCTATAGAGACTGTATCAGCCTATTTCAAGCATAACCTGAACCATGTTGTTGAACAACTAGATTTATACCCAAAGCTCCTCACACAATTGATAGTTATTCCTGACTTTGAACAATTTTAGTTTAGGTCATTGACCCTCTTCAAGCTATAGATATTCTTAAAGGCATATTATGTAATCTTTCCCAAGTAGCGCTCCCTATCATTGATTTTTACTATGAAAGCAGATTTTCTTGCATAAGTTATAGATCGATACGATTCCTAATTACTTCAAAATCATGGTTTGAAAATAGATTGTACCGAGCGGTACAATCTATTCAAATTCAAGTTCAAATTTTACTCTAAATTCACTCTAAAACTATGATTTTGAGGTTATTAGGAATCATATTGCTCTGTAACTTGGAATATATTTATGATTTATGATCGGAAAAGTAAATCTGTAAGAAAATCTGCTTCAAATTTTTTTTGAGGAAAAGTTCACATAATATACCTTTAATTACGTCTTCCTACTTAGTTATTCAGGGGTTCAAGTCCTGACAATTTGAAACATGATTTACCAGCAGGACTGGATTGATAATGGCAAATACACATACCCAACCAAACTCAAATTCTTGTTAACATAATCTCATCATGCCACAACACCCTGCTGATGTATTGCATAAATAATAGATGAAGGAATGAGTTGCATTTGTAATAATCACAAAGCAAGATTCTATGACTGAAGCAAGGCCAAATGTTTTACCCAACTTGGGTCATCTCCGTGTTAACACATCCCATTAAGTCTCATTCTCACCAGGTAATTACAGTCTCATCAATAATAGATAGCCGGGATTGGAGTCGGGTATTTTACAGCAAGATGAACCAAGAACAGCAACATGTAGAATCTGATATGCTTCGTCTTGAAAACAAGTATCTATAGCTAAGAAGAAGACAATTAGTGCCTCCTCCTCGCTAAGATCATCTCAGGTGATTCATTGCTGATGGTAATTGTCTCAGGCAGTGATGGAAGACATGTTTCTCTTAGCGTCGTCGAGGATGAAAGTAGACCAGGTATAATCATCCTAGTAATGGGCATATAGGCTATCAATACAAAGCCTTGATGAGGGTGCTTTACAGGCAGGAAGTTATACAAAATACGTGTTATTTGTGTCTTTATGTGCTAATGGTCTTTAACCAACTTTTCGAAGGAATTGGAATTGTGATGGGATACGGGAACATGAGTCCATTCCTTTCATCTGCTAATGGTCTTTAACCAACTTTTCAAAGGAATTGGAATTACGATGGGATGAGAACATGGGTCCATTTTTTTCATGTGCTAATGGTCTTTAACCACTTTTTCAAAGGAATCAGAATTGTGATGGGATATGGGAACATGCGTCCATTTCCTTCATGTGCTAATGGCCGTTAACCAAATTTTCATTCTAGAGAATTAAAATCGAGATGAAGGTAGAAGAGCAAGTGTCCATTTCTTTCATGTTCTAAGATTGATTAACAAACTTTTCATTCTAGAGAATTAAAATTGGAACTGGAGAGGAGGGGTGTTGCATGATCTTTATCTCTATTTCAATGTGTGTATTTCGTGTGTGTATTTTTTATCTCTGTACAGCGCTTTGGTCTTTTTTAGAAAAGGCGCTATATAAATGCTGTTTAATAATAATAATACTTGTTACTTTTTGAGGCTTAGTTTCACACGTTGCCAAACTTAAGTCTGAAATAATAACAGATTAGAATATTTCATGAGAGTTTTAATCATATCAGTTAGGTGACGGGAAAAACCCAAACCTGTTCTATGGGCGTGACCGACACTTTTTTTTCAGAAAATGGGGAAAATAATTTTCACGTTCAAATGAATACCGACTCATATTTCTGAAATTCCTGATTTTTTTATTTTATTTTTAGTTTTCCGACTTCCTTTCCAGATTTTTGTGATTTTTGGTGCCATTTTGAAGGCTGACACCCAACCTGAGAGGTCTGCCCCCCTATCACAGGAGATTTTTTCGTCGACTTTATGGTACATTTTTGGCTTTGAAAAACAGGCAAACAGAATTTTGTGGGTGATCTATGTTTATCACGGTAGACTTGCTTGTTGATCATGTGTCGAGTGTTGATGTATCGGCCACATATGACCCAGTAAACCCGGAAAGTCTTCACTATTTACTCTGCTTTAATAAACACTATTAGAATTATAGCTATTTTAATCCTATCTTAACACTTTCCACGCGGCAGGCGGCTGCAGACGACATTCCAAAATTTCACAAAATGTTTAAAAAATGTCAAAATTATTGAATTTCATTAACATATTCAGAATCACCATGAGAAATGCATTGACATAAGTACAAACATGTCTAGTATTGGGTCAGTAATCCTTGAGATAGGCTTTGAAAATTGTGAAAGGTTTCTGAAAAATCTGTTTTGTGTATGGTAAAAATAATAGCCGCGTGGAAAGTGTTAACTAAACATCAATCGTCAAAATTTTGCAAATTGGCTTATGCTTTTGAAACTTATCAAATTTAGGTTCAAACTACTGCATGTTGAGCAACTGGGTCCTGTTCTTGTTACTTAACAAGTAGTTGAATCACCCATGCATTGTTAATTGCAACACCGAATTGATTGGAAAACGAAAACAATAAGATGACATTATGATGAAAGCTGATGGCGGGTTAACCGGCGAAGAAACACTAGCTAGGATACATCAGCCAGCCATTAGCATAGCGCGCGGAGATGAGAGACATGACATTTAGACTGTCTAGTGTGGTTAGTACTCAGGGATCGACAAAATATATCGACGCTGTTCTGTCAATACCTTGTATGTTTTTCTGGCCCTTCAGCGTGTATAAAGTAAAACTGCCCAACGGTTATGCATAGGAAGTGTTGCTTTATACATGTTCTGGGGCAAGAACACTTACAATGTGTTGATACATGGTTTTTGGCCCTTGAACATGTTTAGAGCATACTGCCCAAAGGTTATACAAAGAAAGTATTACTTTAAACATGATGAAGGGCCAGATGGCGATGTGAGGTTTTGACAGAACAGCGACGATATATTCTTGAACAAAATCATCAAACCACTGAAATAAAAAAGAAAAGGGTAAAATGCACTGTGTTGACTGCTGATTTATGCGAGAGTTATTGCATCCGGAGGCGGTTTAGGAATAGTAGTGCAGTTTTTATCCATGGGTAAGTTTTGATTTATGTCTCTGTAAGCTTTCTGTGCGAGGTGATCTGTCAAGAGTATTAAAATGGCTTATTTATAATGCTGGGTAATGTTAACTAATGTGTGTCATTTCATCATGGGTAAAACAATGGAGGATCTCTGTGGCATCCAATAAGTATTCACAAGATTAGGTTAGAAAATTGATGACCAATTGACCGATCCTACATGTAGACTATTATTATTTAAAGGCATATTATGTGATTTTTTTTAGAAAGTAGATTTTCTTGCAGATTTACATTTCTGATCATAAATTGTACATACAATCCAAGTTACATAGCGATACGATTCCTAATTACCCCAAAATCATGGTTTTAGAGTAAATTTAGACCAGAGTTAAATAAGTTGTCGGACATCCGACAGTTTATTATCACTCTAAAACCATGATTTTGAAGTAATTAAGAATCATATCGCCCTGTAACTTGGAATGTATGTACGATTTATGATCAGAAATGTAAATCTGCAAGAAAATCTGCTTTCAATTTTTTTCGATGTTGAGGGCGTTCCCTGAAAAAGATTACATAATATACCTTTAAAGGGTGTAATGGATGTTCCAAAGCTTTCAATCTTATGAGAGAAATTTGATTTTCATTACCCATCAATATGTTATTGTATTATAAGAATTGCTTTCCAGAAATCAACTTATTTCTCACATAAAACTATAGACATTTCAATAAAACGAATACATATTTACATATTTTCTTAAAATTTCAATGCAAGCCAGAATCACCCAGAAAAACTAGGACCATATTTACTGTTAACATGTGATGCTGCTAGGTCACCCGGTTCATACTAACAGTGTTCTGAACCAAATTCAAAATGATCCCCATACAAACTCAATCTGTTACAAATATTTATTATTAGAAACAGATTGAGTTTGTGTGAAAATTAATTATAATTGAAAAATGTCCACTTTTTATATCACCATATATTCGTATTGTCATTTACACCCCACATTTCCCCTCAAACAGTGGAGCAGATGTATAGAGACTAAACATTTCCTTGATGTCATTTTGTAACAGATTCAGGGAAAAGATGACCCAGTATATCATCAAATAACAGTGTTCTAATGACACATTTCTCATTAAGCGCCATCATTCCCGTCACGTTTAGGGGTGAACGACTTGGTAAATTCAATTTGGATGAATTCAGTGATGAAATTTTGTCCAATTGCCAAATGTGGTTAACCACTATTAGTAAGTAGCTCATTGAAGATATTTAACTATCATTCAATAACAAATTTGAAATAATAATGTTGGAAATCTTTCACTGATTATTCCTTTGATACAGTCATAAGACCTGACTGCAGATGCCAGGAGTAATCCACATATTTTAGGTTTTCTGGTTTGTGCTCAACTTAAATTTTGATAGAGACATGCTGTTGGAAAATAAAATGTTACCAATAGATATATCAACTTTTCTCAAATATCGTGTCCCATCTGGGAAATTTTGGGCAAATTCAACACTTGTTTGCTCAGATTTCACCTAATTTCCAGAAAATGTTAGCACTTCTTGGGTCAAATATCTGCAAATTCTGCACCAATGAGGCACCATTGCTTATATCTGATTCAATGGGTATCCATTGCTTATATCTGATTCTATTTTATATACCAATGGCAGAAAATGTGGCATATCCAAATATTTTAAGTACCATCCCTTACCTCATCAGTACCATATCCAATACAGTGTTATTTATTAGTTAGAGTGAAAAGATCCCTCTTGGCTAAGTCACTTTACTGATTGTCTTTATGTTAGCTATAGGCCTATGTGGTATTGCAAATTGTCTCCGGATTCATCAATAAATGGCCGCCACACAAAATATTCCTGACAAGAGAAGTGGCTCCTATCTGTGTTTTTTTGTATGCCATCAATTTATATTCTGTGTTAATATTTCTCCTAAACTTTGCACCAAAAGAAAGTACCCATACCCTGATATGTATACATTGTTTGGGCATTTTGGTAGCTTGATTTTGATACCCAGATTGGCACCAAAGATTGCAAATAATTCAGTTCCGGATGAAGTATGCAGTATGCATACATGCCCAGATCTGAATCAAGTGCAATCAACGGATAACGTGAACTTAAGTCCCAAACATACATCAATTACACGGTAGAAAAAAGAACCTCATTGCAATTGTATGATGCTCTGTATTCCGTCAAAGACTTGATGTATGGCTGGGATATAATGTGCACTTTTCGCAATCAATATTTCTGGCCTTCATTTTGGGTACATGTAGTGTTTCATTGTATTGTCACATTACCTATCTGATACAACTGCATTATTTGTCTTAAAATGTTGTCATTATTGGTTGATCTTCATTATTTTGTAGCAAAAAGGATATCTTCTAAATATAGCTAACAGAACTGTCAAAAAGATTCTACAAAAACTGATCACTTTCTTTTTCGATGAGTTTATTTCTCAATTAACTTTCAAATTAGTGGCTATAATTAAAGGGTATAGGTACATGATTCATGTATGCATGTAGTCAATGAGACTTGATAATGGAAGGACAATGAAATGGTTGGTGAATGCCAATTTAAATTAAGTATTATGCAGTAATGAGGTTAATTAGGTTCTGATTAGAATCCTTGTAATTACAGTGGAACCTCATTAACATAAAGTTGTCTGTGTTAAGAGAAATTTGTGTTACTACCAGGTGAAAATGTAGTAAAAATATAATCTTGGGTGCTTGTAGACTGAAATACATAAAACATTCATATTTATAAACCAAAAATAAGCATGATAGCATTTAAAGCCAAAATGCAGTGTAGTGATTTGAAAATTGTATTTGGCAACACAAAAAAAGAAGGTATGTCTCAGAAACATTTTGCAAAAAAGCTAAGTGCTGTGCAATTTTCCTTTCTTATTTTAGAGAGAGAATTGGCCATGTTTATTTTGACCGATTTCCAAATTATTTTCATGTTAATTTAAATTTACAGAGAAAAAGGGGAAAAAGAGGAAAAATGCATCTCCCCTCGTGTAGATCTACGCAGTAAAGCTTATTTCACATAACAATGCGCACAGGTTCCTGAGACAAACCTTTTATTTGTGCCTAATATCAATTGTACTGTTTTCTGAATCGAACGCTCATTCCCATCATATGCCTTAACTGTATAGTTCTGATTGGCGTTCGTTCTGCAAGGGCACAAACCATTCTTGGGAAATTAATTTGTGTCAACATTGATCCAAAACTAATTTACAGAAATACAAATTGGTATTTTTCAATTGAGCCAAAAATAACCACTATTCACAGCCATATGTTTGTAAGTAAATTGTGTCAAGTTTATTTGATATAAAATTTGATAAAAAAGATGGCAAAATTGTTTCTCTAAGGTCAAGTATGTCGGTGTTCAGAATCAAGCAGTATCTATATATACAAATCTATATGAAATGTTATTGGTAATTGGTAGTTAAAGAACCGTATTGGGTTTTCTTGTCATTTCTGTCGGTCATTTCCAACTAAAATATGCTAAATGCAGGTAGACTTACTTGTGTGATATTCTGTTTAATTTAAATTATTCGCTTTCGATCACTTTCAAATTATTTACATAAGGTCACAGAATTTTTTGTGCAGTCATAATAATTTGTCTGGAAATTTTCATCAGTGAATTTGAACCTCCTGTCTTCAAAATATACTCTTTATAAATTCCATATACCTTTAGAGTCTAAAATTTGTGTGAGTTTTGAATGTAGATCGTTAGAACCAAAGCCAGCTTAAACTTGCGCTCTGCCACTGCCCCACCTCTCCCGCGTTCCCAGCCCATCTTATTGCACAATCACCGAAAGCAATATGGTGTCTCCAAAAAGATATTTTTTGGGGAGCACAACCCATATACGTGGTGCACAATCACCGGACTCTTATTTTTTCTGTCAGTTTTTTGCCCATGTTTAAATACTTGAAATTGGACACCGGAAGCAACTTTAAGCCAAGTTTGTTAAACAAATTGTAAAACCCATTTAGGTTATCCAATCCAATTATAATAAGTTTGATCATGAAAGGTTTTAAATGGATTTAAATGGATACCAAGTTAGAAATTGGCATCCTACCCCAAAAGCACATTATGCCCAATTCTGTCCCAAAAAGGTTTTAAATAAAACTGTATTGTCACTCTTGTCAACTCTCAAACTGTGGAAACCTTTTTTTCAAATGGCCTTAAAGTCAATGAACTTGAGGATTAAACTGTATCGCTAATAAAACAATTGTATATTATGAATAGATTCATGGTACCATGACAAATCTACAGATGTCGCATATCTATTCTGTTGTGAATACATTTGTACCAATTTGATGGGTGATTTTACGTGAATTAAAAGAGAAATATTCAGTTATGTGAAGCCATTCTGTTCTGCTGATCGCATTCATGAAATTAAAATGTAAACAAACCCACAAAAACAAGCTGCACATACTTAAAGTGTTTGTACTCCTAATGATAGTGATAAATTTAACGAATGCAGGAAAATCCCTTGTTTTTCAAGTAAAGAATCTTTCAATGGTGGTCATTGGGTAAATTGGTCAGTTGGTCAGTCAGTCGCTCAGACAGTTGCACATTGTTTTGGGTTTTTCCTGTCATTTGTTATTTTATTTCTTATTATATTTGCATAATCAACCCTTGATAGCTTCAGATGTTTTCATGGATAATTTGTTTAAATAAATTGATTTCTTTATTAATTTGTTGTATTTGTTATGAACAAAGTTTCTTTTGTGCATTTTCTATGATTTGATCCCATGGATAAGAAGTCACACAATACCAAATTTGGGTTGACCAGTACCAAATTTGGGTTGATCAGTACCAAATTTGGGTTGACCAGGTCCGTAAAACAATGCATTTTCGATTATAAATCGCATAGGTTGACACATCTTACACACAAATGCCATTGTCCCTTTAAGAGTAATAATCTGTTATTTTAAATAAATACATCAGAAAGCCAGACAGGTATATATAAACGATTTTGAATTCGCTGAGAAAAGTTCACCTTGGAATATTTATATCCGTTGAATAAACACTGCAAGGCATTGATACTAATAAAATAAGGTGAAAAGTAAAGATGATATTGGAATGCTTATGCCCTGTCAGGACAATGTTAACACTTTCCATGCGGCTATTATTTTTAACATACACAAAACAGATTTTTCAGAAACCTTTCATAATTTTCAAAGTCTATCTCAAAGATTACTGACCCAATACTAGGCATGTTTGTACTTATATCAATGCATTTCTCACGATGATTCCAAATATGGTAATGAAATTGCATAATTTTGACATTTTTAAAACATTTTGTGAAATTTTGGAATGTCGTCTGCATATGCCCTGTCAGGACAATATTAAGTTGATATTGGAATGCAATGCCGTGAACCAACTGTGTACAGAATGCAGGTAGCACTGCACAATTTGCAGCTGGATTTCAAAGGTTTGCAAAAATGTTGCCTTCAAATTCTTTTAACACATTTTTGTAAGGGCATCAAGTCACCATTAACTTGAGTTGTATCCAATATTTTTTGCAAATCATCTTTTTAACCTAGTCTTTGGTGTCTATTGCTCACACATTTGTGACGTGTTCTACCGAAACCAGACACAATTGGGCAAGATGTCAAAATTGAGTTTGTAATTGATTATTAAAGTAGAGATCTTTAGCTTTACAGTGGTACCTCTCCTTTTTTTAATCGGACTTCCCAAAGCGGATTTACATCATTTTCAAGTTCGTCTTTTACGGTCTTTATGAAAACTCCAAACTGAGATATCGCCCTTTAAAGTTACTAGAACTAGGCTTTTTACTATAGAACTAGGCTTTTTTAAAACACTGAAACATACATTTAGGATGATTTTTTTTATCTGAATCTTTCACAATATTGTTATAAACACTCTGAAGATTAATTATTTACCAGAAACTCAAATTCCCAAAAAATCACCCCCAATTCTGTTTTGGGCTATTTCTCAGTTTGGAGCTCTGCCCAATTCCGTCTGGTTTCGGTAGAACATGTCACATTTAAGAGGAATCTTCAAACAACATTTAATTTGACTAATTATTGGCACTGAAAGTTTCTTTCCGTTGGTGTTTGAACAAAACATTCGATAGCAGGGATAAAAAAGGTAGTCTGAAACATTTGATAGATTTCAGTATGTTGCTGAACATGACAGGAAATGCTCTATTGGAAAGTCATATTACTGGAAAAGTGCTCAGAATAACTAGTCAATTTAGAAATCTGTACAAACACTTTAATGTCCTTAAAGTAGTAGATTGTCATCATATTCATAATTGTTGTGTGATATTCAGAATTCAAGATGAACATTAAAAATTACCATTATTGTTGTTTATACTCATAAAAACACAGCAAAACTTGATTAAAACAATACTATTGCTATTTATTGAACCTTTTCTTAAAAACGCCCTCTATGTAAATATCATATTCATATTATATGGTTTGCGTTATTTATCACGCTTGCTGCAGGATGACACTGTCTGACGTAAAATGCTGATCGCGGCTAGATCAGCATTTTTGAATCAACGTTTTGTTGTACAAAGAGGGCTGATTTTTCTTAATCCTTATAGGTGTGAGTTGATACATGTAATACAATTGTAAAAATATACCAATTCCAGTTTTTATCATAATTGAGGGCGCAGCCTCCAACACATCTCTTAGTGTCCCTTTAAGGGTGTGTTTGTTTTAATAAAAAATAGTTATCTTTGTTCAAACAGAAACTGTGAAGTATATTACATGGAACATGTATTATTAATCATATTTGTCTCATATAGTTTTCGCACTAATGGGCTTTAATTATTAACATGATTCCGATTCAGTGGGCTACCATCCGGGAAATTACCTTTTTAAATGCCACTAAAAAGATGACCAACCAAATAAATACAATTAGGATTTCTTAAATTCTGAGCACAAACACTGGTCAAAATGAAATTGGACTTTTATGTGTCAATTTTGTTCAACATTTTGGGAAAAAATGTTTAGTCCCAAGAAATATTTTGAGCAGTGTATAACTCTGCATAGAGAAGTGTATAGTTATATCACAATCACAAGAAATCGTTAATGAAGTGCCCATTAAATAATTCTAAAAAATGAACTTGCTGTTCCAGAGAGATTTGACGCCATTTTAGATCTCATTATCTCCGATTCATAATATGTAGCTTAATTTGTTAAATGGAGTAGAAAAAGTAAACTCACTCATTGTCAAACTGTATTACGCGCCGAAAATGTATGACAAACTGCAGTTAAAACACTTTCAACGACTGACTGAACAATTTTGGCACAAAACTTGATGATTAATACCCTATTTGTTGATCAATTGGATCTACCTAACTCAATCAGTTAAATGGATTAGAAAGAAATCCTCCCCAAACACCTTTCATCTTTGTCATGATCATCACACTGTCTGATTTGACTATACTTAATTAACTATTGTCACCTAGCTTCAGTGAGATGTGTTGATGAGTATAGGTAGGTGGCTCAGTATGTCAGTAGGTTTTGATTTGTTGCATGTTATATATCCATCATATTATTACTAACTGGATGATGTTCAATCTCTATACCCCACAAGAGAAATCGGAAAAGGCGCGATACACACTGGGCATTTATAACTCTTCTAAAGAGGGTCCACATGTTATGACATGGCACATAAATATTTGTTCTGCATGAACCGTTAACATTAATTTGAATGCTAGAACATTGATAACACAAAGGTTTTTGTTGTTGATAAGCTTATGTGTGCTGCGTTCAAGCAAAATGGATCTGAAGTAGAAAATATCACATTTTTAGTTTTGTACTTAGTAGTATTGGCCATTTGCAATACAACATTTTGCAGAAAACTCCAACAACCCTAACTCGCTAAGTGGGCTTTTAACGGGGATCGCAATTTTGGAAAAGAAATAAACAAATAAATCGCCGCTCCCCGACCTGGGATCGAACCGGGGACCCTCTGGACCAAAAACCCTGCCCCCATAGGCAAGCCACAGCTCTCAGCTACTCGTTCGCGCAGTATACTGTGCTCACTATATAGGCTCGGTTGAAAACGTCAACGAAAACCGTCTGCACATGTGCTTGGATATAGGCTTGGATATAGGCTTCGATATAGTATTTTGAAGTATTTAGAGGAGTTAGGGTTATGAATGGACAAAGATATGAGCAAATGAAGGGTTTTTAAAATATTTGCGACTTCCGACTCATTTTACTTGATCATATCACATTTTATTGAACTGTTAACATTAATTTGAATGTTAGAACATACATCTGGATGAACGCACCTCAAGTCATACAGAAAGTTGTACCTTTGTATAGAAATTGGAATGTAATTGGAATTTGAAACCAGCGATATCATTAATTTGCAGCGCACACACAATCCCTAGTCCCAAACCATCCCCTGAAGCCTAAGTCATTACAAACACATTGTATTTCAGAAACATTAAAATGAGATGTGTACATACAATCCAAACTCTACAGAGACTTAGTCCCTTTTGTACACTGCCTTTTAGCCTTTCTTACAGGGTCTCTTATTGGTTGCTTGCATATGTCAGTCATTTGAAGAACCAATCAGATAACAGTGTATATAGGTAACCTTTTAACGTGTACAATCAATTCTTACAGTGTTTACAATACATTATATCTTACACTACATCAAGTGTGGAAAATTGAAAATTCAGGAAACTCCTTCAAGGGCAATGCTGTATTTATAGGGACATTTAGTTCTGAAAATAAAGAAAAACATAACTATTTTTTTAAAAAGAGCAACAGTTGCTTTCTTGTTGAGAAATTTGCATTGTTCATACTTTGTACAAATAAAAGACACAACCCCTGAGGCACTACTGACTTTCTTACAGAGCTTCTGATTGGTTGCTTACATAATATAATCATCAACCCTACCAATCAAATACAAGAAAAGATGTCGTTGGACTTTTAAGCTGAATACCCTTCAGCCCCCTATGATCAATTCTTCCTGTTTCTCTTTCTGCCTCAATAAATAATACATCTCTTTTTGCAACCAACCAAAACTGCCTTTAAGAGAAACTTATCTAAACTGATTGATGACCACTTTACACAATGGAGAACAACATCTCTAATTTATGGCTTTCCATATTAACCTGTTATAGCATGGTAGTACTTTCATGGTAAAGTAATCACCCTGGCCATTGGCGATTGGCTGAATCACTCTGGACCAATGTCTTAACAGCAACTTTACCCCATTTTAGCGTTTGGATACAAGCACTTTGGAGCTAATTAAGTGGGTGATATAGTGGGATGTAGCCAAGGATACAGCAACGCTTGGTAGCAGAGGAAACCCCTGTAGCCTCACTCGGCAGCTTTGCATGTAATCAATTCGGTTTTCTGTATCGGTTTTGGTTCTAGCATGTCGGTAGTGATGGGCTTGCGGGCCAATATTGATTGCATTAGATATGGTTATGTAAATGGCTGTCAAAGTAACTACGAAGCCGTATTGTTTCCTGATTACGGCGAAGAACGCTGCAGTGCCATGATCTGATATGGCTTTTATGATTTGAAATTAAAGACAATTTATGCTTAGTGGGTGAATTGGAAAAATAACAGCAAATGACGGTTGAGTTTCAGCCAAGTGTAAAATTGATGTATTATTATTATTAATAACAAACACGTCTGGCTTGTGTATCAGTTGTTCAAGCTCAAGTTATATTATAGTGAACCACTGTTAAGTTTAACATTCACCTGTGCATGAAATCTTTGAGAATATTATGATTGGACATAATTTACCAATTTTGTACACTAAAACACCTGTCATTATCCTGTTACTTTATTAAACAACAATGTTTACACATTTTTTGAAAGTATCATTTAGGTTATTCCGCTGTCACAAAAATTTGATGCGGTGAAAATATTTCTCAATACGGTATACTACTATTATTGTCATAGTCAGTCATCCAGGTAAACATTCGCTGCAAGAACATTACCCAGAATGCACAGTTGCCAACGTACATTTTTTTCCAGTTCAATTTCCTGGATGAGCACCAGCAGCCCAACCATGGGAATACATTTTGAGGCAATTTATTACCTGTGATGCTTGACAGACGATAGTCTCTTTTTCTAGAATGGTTAAAAAGATGAAAAGGCTGAAAATGGTTTAAACACCTGAAGAAATAGAATCAGCATGGGTTTTGGGTTACATTGTAGATAATATTGAATTATAATAATGACTTATCTGCAGCAATGTAGACCTGAAAATGTATGTTTTTAGCAATATATTATACTTTCACGATGTATACCATTTCATCAATGATGTTAAAGCTTCAACCATTTTGAGGGATAAGGATTGTAGTGTATGTATCCCAAGGGAAAGTCATATCAAGTATTGCTATTATCTTCAACCTTAAGAGGAAAGAAACCTCACAAAATAATAAACTGTTTATTTGTGATAATTTGGACTTTCATTTGAAAACGTTAATTCTGATTTATAGCATATCGATATGAAAATGCAAGTATTTAAGTTCAAGTAGCAGATTTATTTTTAAACAACAACAAATATTGAGCTGTGTACTAAATCCATATTGGATGACCATCAAATAAGGATATTGCTTTCAGTACTACCTGAACAGACTTTAGTGCAATCTGAACCTGAGAAGCACATAATCCATCACTACCACCAAGTAAAAATGAACGGACTATAGCCAAGCCATGAATCCAGCGAGCTCCTCCTACTATTCCCACTAAACACAACACGTTTTGAACGTACATGTATGTAATAACTGTAGTAGGTGTGTGCCCGTCCAATATGTTTGAACCTGCACATCAGTCGGTCTGTGCTGACTGACTGCCATATAGAATAACATACAGTGTATAGGGTAATACGCTGCCGCTGCTGCATGGCTAGGTATGCAGTAGACACATACATAGGGCACACACATACATAGGACACATAGGGGGTGCTCCACTCAATCCGTCCGTCCGCTCGTTCACATGGCTCATGATGCAAATTGGATGTGCATTCGATTGGATTTTGTATACTATGATCAACTCGATGGACTGTTAATAGCATTTTGGATTTGAATCGGTTCTGGATTATAATCTGTGCACAGCTGTTTGGATGTGGTAACAGGATTTTATTATTTAACATGGGTAAGTAGTTTGTTAGCTTGCATCCCATTATTGAGATGTCATTGAATTCATTCTTGTGTGTACGCGTGAGTGCTTCGCTAGAAACGTGTCCGGTTGTATCTAATGTATTTATCCTGACGTGAAAGACAACGATTCTTGAGTCACGATTTGTTTGCTTGGATATTCCTCTGCATCTTTATTCACATAAAACGTGTGAGATCAGTGCAAGAAGTACTATTGAACTTAGTATTTTATAAATAAAAAAATTCAGTTGGTGTCCTAGTTTATTTCTTTTCTTTCGGATGTGTGAATGTTTATTTAGTTCAAGAGTGATAGTTGGTGTTTTAAAGTTTTATGTAACTTTCCAGTTGATGTCAAATTTCCAATTTTTAACCAAAACAACTTTTCTTTGGCACGTGTCAAAAAGAATTGTATAGCTTAAAAAGGATTTTAAACATTCATGTGACTGAGGAACTTTTGATAGAGAGTTTCTACCATTGTAGTTGTTCAATTTATGGTACCCAGTACCCACTTAGCATAATTAATCAATGTCATTATTCCATTTTACAAATGATAGAAAAGCCTTAGACTTTTTAACTTTACCAAATCCCCAAATCCATATTTAAAGATTCGTGGGCAATTTAGCAAATAAACGCAAGTCTAACAATTGTTCTAGATACCTGAATTCAAACATCTGCATTGATAGAAAATGTAAATAACTTTGCTGTACCATTGCCTCAAGGAATCGAAATGGACATAAGGGAAATATGTTCAGTCCAGTCTTGTAAAAACAAGAGTAGTTTGTTTTGCTTCTTGCCTGATCAATACTATACATGCTGGTTAATTAACTTGGCTGTTTGTGTTGAATGTCTTGAATCCCATTGGATGGCTACTTTAATTTGAAAAGTGGGTCACAATTTCCCAGAATCCAGTGCATTACCTGCTTCTTTCACCCGTGATGTCATTTTGAATACAGAGTATAGCTGGGTGCTCCATTGAAGTTGGAAGTTGTGTATCCCGGGTTGTGTATTAACACTTTCCATGTGGCAGGCGTCTGCAGACGCATTCCAAAATTTCACAAAATAGTTTAAAAATGTCAAAATTATTGGACTTCATTACCATATTTGGAATCACCATGAAAAATGCATTGGAATAAGTACAAACATAGTATTATTGGGTCAGTTTAATCCTTGAGATAGACTTTGAAAATTGGGAAGGTTTCTGAAAAATCTGTTTTGTATATTGGTACCCCCTGTGCTTCAAAATACTACTCTACCATCTCCCAGTTGCGAGTGGTTCCCTAGACTATCGCCGGCCGCACCCAGACAGGTTATCATATGCGCAGCAAAACGTTAACTTTTTGCAAGCTTGCCCCCTTAGCTCATTTGGATGGGTGGCGGACCGCCACCCAGGCATCGGGATTCGATCCCCGGTGCTGGCAGTGCCTGTCTTTCCACCCAAATTTGACCCGGTTTTTCTCCCCTGATAGTTTTATTCCAACAAAAAATGCCACCGGGTTAGAGTTAAGGTGTGCATGGTTCTCAATGCTTTATTGATCTACCCTGCATTCACTGGAACACGGTCTAACATCACTGCAAAGAGGTACACAGAGTGTTGGTGTGCTGCTGCTGCTTTAATTGAATGCTCAAGTGTCAAGAACTGTACAAACATGTAACCTGTTAGCCATTTTACAATCTATTTCTTTCCAATGCTGTGAGAGCTCAAAGGGTTAACTATTTTAAATAAACTGAAATGTCTTCTACAATAAAACAAATGTTCCTCAAGTGGGGAAAACCTTTGTATGTTGAGCATTGAGTTGTTCGTTTAAACAGAGAGTGATAAGCAGATGAGTTGAGAATGTTGTTTAGGCATAGGGGGAATTTCTTGACACTGTACAATACAATCATTCAATGTGTAGCAGGTAACATAGCATACCATACTCAAAGAAGCTCATAATGCATGGAACTAACCACCCTGTTACTCAACGACACCTTGTCATATTATATTCATAATCATAGACATAACTCGTGCAATAACTTACCATACAATTAAACACCATAACTCACCAAATGATACCTCTCCAACCTCACGACCCCCCATTTTAAACTTCAACTTGATAGTATGTCAGACACACACACAAAAGTGCATTGATATTGACTGAGTAGGTAGGGTGCTTACTATCTTTGCTATCAGGGTGGGAGGTTGATCCCTTCACACTTGACTTTGTGACATTCCCTTTGCTTTCACTAAATCCCTATCAAACCAACTTGTATGCAAAACTTTCACCCAGCCAACAAATGTAGGTATATAGGGTGTCACAGTAGTAAGTCCCAGTGTTTTCTCTTCATATTCATATAGGTGACACATGATCGTTCCAGGAAGTTGAGTTGAAATAACCCCTATTTGATGACGGTTCAAGGACAATTTTGCTCATTTGACCCCCTTTTTCTTGCAAAAACGATGACATTTTGCCTGAAAAAAAAACACCCCTTATTTTACCATTTCAAGGATACTATCTAAATAGCCCCCCTTTTTTGTGCAAAAATTCCCCTTTTTTGCGATTTTGGGATCGATCAATTATACCCAAAGTCAATGTGGACTGAAACTACCACCGGGAAGTAAGTATGCTTGTGCATGGGTTCCTTGAATTCTGTCATGTTTTTGTTAACATTTTTTCATGATAATCTCATGTTCCTTTCTGTTCTGGCTTAATTTGTAAATGAGTGAACTTAGTATGATTTGAAGTTTGCCAGTTCAAATGTAGCCAACTTCATGCTTTGCTTCAACGCATTTATGTGGACTGGCCATTAGCAGGAAAATTGTAATCAAGAGTAGATTTGTAGATTATACTGGTAGTCAAATTGATCATGAAACATGGTATGGCGGTATATCGCTATTTATTATCTCACAACTATGGTCTTTATTGATTTGTTGTTGTTTTTCCCCCTCAACCATTTTAAGAACATTGACAATAATCAAATATGTCGTGCTTAGTTCAAATCCTCCATAGAAGCAGATTCAAACAACAACATTACAACAATACACTTGATCTTCCCCAGTCTGCTGAGAACTCGGCACTTCTCTGCTTCCTGAAAATATGATGGCTTCACTCTTTTTCATTATGCTAGCCTTATTTCATGCTATATCTACAAATGAAAGACAAGCCTTCCTTCGGAATGAAAAGCAGATGCCTTGGTTGTAAAGCTACCCTGATTTAATCTATCTGCTTTGGAGATATAATACCAACCCGTCTGGGAATGTAAATTTAAGGCGCAACTGTTTTTATACAACTGTTTTTATTTTTCGGTGAATTTGAGACGATTAACACTTGGGCCGTGTATGTATCAGCACATGTTTTGAAAGATGTGTCAAATATCATGTTGAGCTGTTATACTATTATTTACCAGATGTAACCAAGGCTGGAAAATACATTTCCTATTCCTAAAATCATCAAAATTGAAAATATCGTACTATTTTATGGTGTTTTTTTAAAACGCACATAAAATAGATACTCAAATTTCTCTCCGTATAGCTAAATTAAAGTGTTAAAAAGACTAAAAATTCCATCAATATAGCTAAATTTCCTGACAATATGGTTCCTACATTTGCCTCAATTTATCAAGTATGGATGAAAAGTTAACAAATTGAAACCATGATACATGCCATAACTTGTAAATTTCGGTCTTATCTAGCCTGTTCCCATTATGTTATTCATTAAATGTTGCCATTTAATGTCTACCCTTTACTCTAGCAAAAATGATACCTTATAAAAGCATAATTATGTTGCAGAAGATATTTCTCTCATAAATGTCATAAAGTCCATTCATTATTCAATAATGTGAACTATGATGACACTTCCTGCTAAGCGATATTAAGCTCATCATTTTACACTGTGTGAAAATTGTATGCCTGGGAATTTGATTAATACCTTTAAATTAATGCAAATACTAAGTTATAATGCACATTTATATTTTCAGCTGTGTTTTTATATTGTTGTGTCCTTAATTTGTTTGCAAATATAAAAACACAGTCGAGAAATACTTTGAAGTAGGATCTCGATCTCTCTCTTTGTGTGTAAGGGCAGATTTCTTTTGTTGATGTGTAGTCCAGGGGTCCCACTACTCATCCTTAAGGGTCCTGAAGGTGCTATCCTGAATTCAGTTATTAGAAAATCAGTGCATTTAAGAACTCTTATTTATATTCACTATCGAGATTTTGGGCCCTACAATACAAAGAGTTATATATTAAAATTTAAAAAAAACCTAGTGCTAGTTCCGTGCTGCCATCGTCAAAACCAGAACGTGTGTTAGAGAACAGCAAAAAAGAAAAGAAAGGAAACTCATTCCTGAGAAATTTGGGTATTTGGTGGGAAATGTTGCTTTTCCAAAATAAAGAAATGCATAAGTAATGGAAGGAAATGTAGTCTTCTTTCTGAGAAATTATGTTTGCTTCCCATGAAATTACATCAGTGCTAATTCACACTGGTTTTAGTTGAATGGAGGATGTAGGCATAGCACCAAGCCAGTGCTAATAAAAAAAATGACAAAAGTCTGAAAATTTGAGCTCCTGATGGAGTCCTATTTTCAGATTTGATCATGGTTTGTTTTCATAAATGTGGAATATGAAGAGGATCCGGAGTCGCCATGTGTTCTGAGCTGATACCAACACGTGTTACAAGCTATCATAGTTATGTTTATTTATAAATGATAATTAAACAACAACAGAATCACAAAGAATGCAAGAGTGTCAAGTATCGACTGCTCATGGCATCCCTTTCAGCGTCAATAATTCCATACGATACTTTTGAGCACAGCATTTTTGTGGCATTGAATTTTCGCAATCGCAGAAGAACCATCATTTTTTTGCCACATGAAATGTATGCAATTTAAGATTGGTAATGTCTAATAGGAAAATTAAAAACTAATTCCAGGAAAACTGAAACAAACTGCAAGCATGGCAATTTCATACATCCTAGACAGATGCGAAATTTTGACACCAGCAAACATCTCATGCTTTACGGACAGTGTCCAACTGGTATCAGCATGCAGTGCTATGGTGCCATGTTCAAATTATCATCTCATGAAGATAGCAAGCTTAACCTAATCTTACCAAGGCAGAAAATGTGCATACATTTACAAGTATGTTCTAAACCTCAAATGCTCTGCAAAAGTTCAGTGAATCTCTTATACAACATGATTTCTGGTATGATGTTTTGATATGATGGTATCTGTTTTTCACATTAGGGACCTGTTTCTTTACAGACCCTGAGAAATATTTTGAAGCTGTTTCGGTTAACTGAAGATCAATTCCTTTCAATTTCAGGTCAAATGTATGTAACATCATCGCTGTGCTGTCAAAACCTTGTATCATAATTAGGCCCTTCAGCATGTATAAAAGTAATATTTCATATGTACAACTGTTGACCAATCTGCTCTAAACATGTTCAAGGGCCAAACACACATGAACACCTTGTAAGTTCTGTTACCCCTGAACATGTATAAAGCAGCACTTCCTATGCATAACAATTGGGCAGTTTTACTTTATACATGTTGAAGGGCCTGAAAAACATACAAGGTTTTAACAGAACAGCAACGGTGTAACTTGATGATTATGTGAGCCAAATGGGTTAGGTGGATGAATAAACCATAAAGAGTAGAATTGTATATAACAGCCATGTCAATGCACTTGTTATTTCAGTCTCATAGATTCATGTTATGACAATTGCTGATAATTCAATAAACTCTTGCTATTTCTACCCAGTTATTACCTTTAGTTGGACCATCCTTGCTGTGGGCATTTTAAACTACTGAGAGATGAAAATCACAGAGGTTATTGCATGCAAATATTCCTCCTCTTATTACAGGCATGAGAATTGTCAGGTTTAAACCTGAATTCTGGTGGTTTTATTCTCAAAATTTCAACTCCTTATGCGCCTTTTTAGCCCATTTTCAGGTTTTGTTAGGTTTTTCAGGGGTTTTCGATTATGTATATTCTCATACCCGTTTTTCAATTTTTGTTTTTCACATTTCTTTTAAAAATTATGTTTTAAATATTAATTTTGTAGTTCTACTCAACTTAAAAGGTGTAAACTATCTATAATTTACAGATGATTACTAATACCAGATTCTAACATCTAACCAAATTCAACCCTGATGACACATTATTATCCCTTGGCCACATACTCCCCTGCCTATTTCAAAACACTATTTTTGCCCAAAGCCTACCATTTTTCACAAATTTCATCCCAAGTTGCCATATTTTATTAACAATCTTATTTTGGCCTTAAGGTCTTAAACCCGTTAGTCTTGTGTTTTTAGATCAAATGTCATTAAAGTTTCAGTTGGTCGCATGGTTTGAATCATGTTTTAACAGTGTCCACGAGTTGAAACAAGTATAATGAGTCATTTGGTATTATATTCAAATTAGGATTATTATGTGAAGTATCCTTATTGTGTATTTCTGGATATAAATCTTTGTGAAACTCAAAGTGTGTTCTGGAAAAGGCATCAATTTGGGAAAATACTGGTAGTGCCAGTGTTCTCATACTTCAATTGGGAAACACTTTTTCAGTTACCTAAAAGCACCCTCTAGTTGTATACTTTTCATTTTTCAGTACTGATTTAATATACTTCTGTGTATGGATGGGGTAACATAACCATGGAAGGGGCCCTGTTCCAGTGGCTTGTAGGAAAATAGACTGCCTCAGAAATGAGGCTGAGCAGAATGAGGCCAAAGAGAAAGGGGAAAACCCACCCAAAACAAACAATTTATATTACAAAACCAATTACTTAAGGGGAAACAAATGTGATTGTATGCAACCAATAATACTTGTGGGGAAAAATGTGATTGTATGCGTTCATGTACATTAACTCACAAGTAGTAGTCAACTACGCGGTGAAAAGTGACCCAAAATATCGCCGCGACCCCTCCCAGGATTTGAACCAGAGACCTCCGGCCCACGGGGCAAGGGATTCTCCACTACACCACGAGTGTCAAGGCTACTTGGCGCAGTACCATTATGTCATCAGGGTTATACAAACAGGCTGGGTCGTGGTATTTTGTGGTATTTGGTAGGGTTATGGTTAAAGAATACTATAAAACTCACGCATTTCCTCATTAGTATCTGCTGTATTCTTAATATTTGTCCCTCTCCTATCCTATGGAAACTTGGATTTGGAAATACATATTAGATATGTCTTTCACAAGAAATTTGTAGTTGTCATACCAATCAAAGGTATAAGTAAGGGTAGCCATACTAAGAGAAGCTATTTTCATTGACACCCTGTATTCATTTATACATGAATCAGAGTCACTGTATATTTCATGACTAAATCATTGAAACTGTATAAATGTACTACCAAACTAGCCTTGGAACTTGAATGTTTATCATGAATTTCAGGAATCTTGAATAACATATTTCCTCATGATATCTGTAAACTTCAAATTTGGAACTTAACCCCTCTCCCACCCCGGTCTCCCACTGATCGTTTGGATCCGATGAAGTACAATACCAGACAAGTCATTCACTAAAAATTGTCTTATCAAACAAGTGTAAGGTAGTCATGCCAAGAGAAGCTATTTTCATTGACACCCTGTATTCATTCATACATGGATCTGAGATGAGAAGTCACTGTATATTTCATGACCAAATTGTTGAAACTGTATAAATGTGCTACCAAACTAGGCTTGGAACTTGAATGTTTATCATGGATTTCAGAAATTCTTGAATAACATATTTTGTTTTATCAAAGCTATTTTCATTGACACCCTGTATTCATTTATACATGGATCTGAGATGAGAAGTCACTGTATATTTCATGACCAAATTGTTGAAACTGTATAAATGTGCTACCAAACTAGGCTTGGAACTTGAATGTTTATCATGGATTTCAGGGATTCTTGAATAACATATTTTCTCATGATATCTGTAAACTTCAAATTCGGAACTTAACCCCTCTCCCACTAATCGTTTGGATCCGATGAAGTACAATAACAGATAAGTCATTCACTAGAAATTGTCTTATCAAACAAGTGTAAGGTAGTCATGCCAAGAGAAGCTATTTTCATTGACACCCTGTATTCATTTATACATGGATCTGAGATGAGAAGTCACTGTATATTTCATGACTAAATTGTTGAAACTGTATAAATGTGCTACCAAACTAGGCTTGGAACTTGAATGTTAACACTTTCCACGCGGCAGGCATCTGCAGACGACATTCCAAAATTGCACAAAATGTTTCAAAAAATGTCAAAATTCTTAAATGTCATTACCATTTTTGGAATCACCATGAGAGATACATTGAAAGGAGTACAAACATGCGTAGTATTGGTCCAGTAATCCTTGAGACAGACCTTGAAAGTTGGGAAAGGTTTCTGAAAATTCTGTTTTGTATGTGGTAAAACTTACAGCCGCGTGGCAAATGTTAATCATGAATGTAAGGGGTTCATGAATAAAGCAGAGAGCAGGAACTGTTGTTTTACTTACCTACTCAGCCTAAGGCGTATAACAACATAAAGTTAAGTGAAATGCATTCTGTTGTGGGTTTTTAACTTGGATATCTTTTAGTGTGTGTTTTCGTTTTACCTTCGATGTGTTTTGGAAAACTCCATTATTTTGATGATAATATACAGTGTGCTGTAAACCTGTAGTCGTAAGATATTGTAAAGAAAGTTTTTCAACATTTGAGAAGGGACAGTATAAGTCTATGAATAGCATAACTTAGTACAGGCATCCGTAAATAGTGGCGCACAGTGGGTTCCAAGTGGAGTGTGAGCGCACTTACGGTTAAATTTTTTAATATTTTTAAAAAATATTTTGAAGGGAAAAAAATCTTAGTACAAAACAGGACCTTAGATGACCCATATTTGACCCTAAATAACCCACATGCATCATACCCATTAACCCACACCTTAGGAATAGTAACTCATAATCCAAGATCCTATACTAAAATATTTAATTTATTCTGATCGAAGTAATTTTTGAGGACCACTTTCTGTATACAAATTCAAATTATTACTAAAGCAACGACATCTAAACTCAGTACAAATTTTGCATGTAATAAGTACCAGAAGAGCCCCTCCAGGGCCTTCTAAACAGCTCAAATCCAGGAGCTTCCAGGGTATTTGCCACTGAACCCCTGTACCCCCGTTAGGGGCTCGGTCGCTCCGCTCTGTCGCATGGAGTGTGGCACTTTAGCACTTTCCAATTTGGGAAGTGGCACTTCACCAAAACTATTTGAGAATGCCTGACTTATCACATTTTGCCAGCTATAAATGACTGAATTTAGATTCCACATATTGGTTAATAAATACATGTATGCTATCACTTCATCTTCAGCTCATTCTGACATCCTACATCCAACTACACAAATGCGTAATATTTTGAACTGAATCTTGTGTGATATAACCTTACCCTTACTCCTTAGGCAACAGGAAAAAAACCTGTTTTACTTGCCCGACCGACCCTTTTTGTCAAATATTTTGAATTTTTTGAAATATCAAAAATTGCTGAAAATTCACCAACATTTCTCGCAATTTTTATTTTAAAAAGCCCGACCGACCAACCCTACCTGCGGAGAGGCCCATTTGCTCGTAGAACAGGGTTGGTTTTTTCATTGCCTTATAATTTGATACATAATACCTTGTTTCAAATCCCCAAGCTGCAACTATTTAATGCTAACTGATAGATTTAACATGCACAATTTCTTGTATCTGTAATACGTGCAATTCTGACATAATAAACCAGCAGCTTCAAGGTAACAGGGCCTCTCTTAACTTCTACATCAAGTCAAATACATTCCCCTCCTCCAAGTAATTTTAGAACACACGGCACAATTTGCATAATTAAGTGATGCGTTACCGAGGGAGAATGCATTAAACTACTTCGTATTTTTGTTGTATTTGCGTAAGTTCAGCGACATCAAATTGCACTATACTATGAAAAATTGATATTTTAAGTGCCTGTGTAGTGTATGTATCTTTTGTTACGCAGTACTTGTGATAAATGATTAAACCTGATTCTTATATGGTTAGAAATCAAAAGTGTATCATCGGTGTGACTAGACTTCCATGTAAGGAGCTAGATTGGGCTACTTACAAAGACAATTTATTTAAGGAATAATTGGTGCAAATAAATGAATTGAACTGGCAACCTGATTCTAGTGCTCTAGGAATACTGTTATTGTTATTCTTTTACTGCTCACAGCTTATGTGGAGACAGTGGTTAAATAGTATATTATGTTGGGCTACATTTTCTAATAAATCACGTTATTTTTAGCCAACATTGTGGGGGTAAAGAAATGAGCAAAGAGCAAATGAAAGTGTTATTTAATTTGTTAAAGTTTATGAATACCTATTTTCTTTGTGGTTTAAAGAATAAACTGTGCGACTATTCATTTACCATTGATATTACTTGTACGCTTGATGTCATATGACATTTATGTCATTCATGTCATTTTCACATGCATTACTAATTTGCGACGCTCCCTAACTCTTTATCCGTAGTATGTGCAATTTTCATAGATTGAGGCGGTCTGTATTTACAGAACTTGAATTGAGTGACATTATCAAAATTTGCCATGTAATACACATATAATCTGTTGTATGTACGGTGCCAGCTTGAGATATGTATCAGTTCTACTCGTTGTACCCTGACACTGGAAATGTTAACCCCATCTTACATCGGAGGATTTCATCAGGTTTGACAAGTATATTGTTTACTTCTGTAGTAAGTCAATATTTGTTGTCAGGTTTTTTGCAAGGAAACAGAATATTATCCATGTCCATCCACCTGGCCATCTGGCTAGCCGATGCTTTCCTCCAAAGATCTTGGTTTCCTCCCTAGCCTTACCATATTGTGAGGAGGAGGAAATTATCCAAGACAAAGATAGTCATGTTGCCATGCTACATCTGTCATAAAAACCAGTCATATGTATCCCAGTCATGTCCAGATAAAATGACTGTGACATGTGTATTGACCATGTTACCTTATCCAAGTCGAATCTTAACCAACCGTATCATGTTGTGTTTGTATCAAATCAGTCTGTTCTACAGGGTATCCCATGTAAGTTTGGCAATATAGAATATGAAATATGTATCCCAGTCATGGGCGATAAAATGACTGTGACATGTATCATATTGACCATGTTATTGTATCAAATTGACCATGTTATTTTATTTGAGTCGCATCTTAACCAACAGTATCATATTATGTTTGTATCAAATCAATCTTTTCTACACGTTGTTCCATTAAAAAATGAAAATACTTTTTTATAAGATATGTATTACAGTCATGGGAGATAAAGTAACCATGACATATAGAGTGACCATGTTATCTTACATAAGATGTATCTATGTTAGCTATGGGAGGATAAGATAAAAGTGATCATGTCATATACAGTGACCATGTCATTTTATCGTATCTAATTTGCATCTTAATCAACCATATCTTATTGCTTTTACATCAGGGCATTCTGTATTACAAGGTGTTCCATACTGTATATGTTATGAGATACATAACCCATAGAGAGATAACGCATATCTGATCCCGTCAGCAACTAGTGTCCCAGCTCATCATGATTAGATTTATTTGACTTGTGTCCCAGGACCACAAGTTCGACTTGTGTCCCAGGACCACAAGCTCAAAATAGGGGTTAGGGTTAGGGTTAGCGTTATTTTTTTATAAAAGCTAGTGGCCATCCTTGTTTTTACCTCCCCCAAGTTGCGCTTTATTCCGTTGAGGGCGCCAAGACGGAATAAATCTAATATCAGATATATGCGAGAGATAACCATGTCATAGTGACTACATTTTGTTACACAAGTCTCATTCTAACCGATAGTATCATGTTGCTTTATATCAGATTATTGTGTTCTACAAGGTGTCCTATAAACACATTGCAATGTACTCTACATGAGCTATGTGTACAGTATCTAATTAGCATCTTTAACCAACTGTATCATATTGCTTTTATGTATCAGATAATTGTGTTCTACAAGGTGTCCCATAAACGCATTGCAATGTACTATACATGTGCTATGTATACAGTATCTAAGTAGCATCGTTAACCAACTGTATCATATTGCTTTTATTTATCAGATTATTCTGTTCATAAAAGTACTGCATACTAGAGGCCACAATACTTTTGTACGCAAATTAAATGTGCCAATTGCTAATGAATCTTTTTTCTCCTTTCTTTCTTTTTTCATGTACATCTTTCTGATTCGACCTCATAGGTAAGTACTGAAGTAATACTATAAATTACCATTTGCATTTTCTCCATTCCACCAGAATTACGAATGAAATTTGTTTTTATTTTATTTCAAGAACTCATACATTTAATTAACATGTCTTATGATATACCACTGAAATAAGCTGTGATGTCCAGTATGTCACTCGCTTTCGTACTTTAATCGGAATGAAGTATCAAGCTATACTCAGATAAGCAGGCCCGTCAGATGGGGGGGGGGCAACGGTTGCGATCGCCGCCTCCCCCCCCCCCCCTTGATTTTTTCTTTTTTTTTTAAGGTAAAAATTGCGTTTTTCTTAGTTTCAAATTTCAATGATAGTAAAACTACTCATAAAACATTGACTACAGTGCTTTTTGGACTGCGAAATTTTGTGTCCGTGCGAATTTTTTTGACTTCTACCCCCCCACTTACGTGAAATTCACGAGGTGACTGACTTGGAAAAAATTTGGGGCAACCTTTTACGAAAATTTTAGGTGAAAACGCCCCCCCTTGGGCAAAAGTGTCTTACGAGGATGATAAGGTCAAATCTGAAATGTAGGGATATTAATACGTCAGTTGTTTCATTTGACATAACATTATGACAAAAATATGCAATTTATTTAAAAACATGTAATTGGTTTCTGTATCAAAAAAGTTAATAAATTTGGTTAATGACAACAACAAAAATTCAAAATTTCCTTTAAATTAGAAATTGTTGAAGCTCTTCCTAAATTGGTGACAAGAAAGAAAGTGCTTAGTTCTGTAGTCTTCGGAGAATGCATATTGGTTAGATTTGTCTCGATATGCATAACTTGCCATTTATAAGTTACTCACTTGATTTAATTTAGTCAATTTATAGTCTCAACTGTCATTCCAAAATATCGATTGTGATGTTTATTAAATAAATAAGCTATTTGAATTTAACGACCAAATTGAATTAGAATGGATTTTAGCAATGGATATACGCTGTGAGTCAACAGATTGCCAGCTGTTTTGTTATGATACAAGTTTTTAAAAATTTAATGGGTAATGAAAAACACTGTTCTACCATCTGTGGTTCTACGGGCTTGAGATAGTTTGCAAATTATACATTTTTTCCACAGTTTACAAAAAATCTGAACATATTAGCAATTTGAAAAATATTTTCTGCTTCAAAATTAGTGATATTTGGTGTTATAATATTTTTAAAAGAAAACAGTAATAATAAATTCCTGACTGGGGCTTGACTAACAGATAGTTTGCAAATTTTATATTTTTCCAAAGCTTTCAAACAAATGTGAACAAATTAGCAAATTAAAAAATATTTCTGCTTCAAAATTAGTTATTGGTGTTATAATATTTTTTAAAGAAAACAGTAATAATAAATTCCCGACCGGGGCTTAACTAACAGATAGTTTGCAAATGTTATATTTTTTCCGATGTTTTCAAAAAATGTGAACAAATTAGCAAATTTGTATAAATTTTTTTTAAAAAAAATCTGCTTCAAAATGAGTGATATTTGGTGTTATAATATTTTATAAAGAAAACAGTAATAATAAATTCCAGTATGACTCTACTTGAAGGTCTTTATAATTTGTATCTCCATCTATTAGACCAAAATAAATAACAAATAGTCTACATTTTTTGCAACCCAGTTAGATATTCATGGGTATATTTACCTTAAAAAGTAGTCAATTATCAGGTCTAAGCATTGCTCAGTATCAAGCATTCCTGATACCAACAATTAAAACTCCACTTGGGTTAATAGAGCATATAGGCCACCAATATGATATCATAACTAATTGCTTTGAAAGTGCTTGTGAACCCTTTGTTTTCTCCTGTCATTAATATCGTATGGTGCATAATTTGATGATCATTTATGTGTTTGCCTAATTGCTGAATTAAAAATCCGGTCATCTACTATTCATCCGGTATCAAATACATCTATTTATATGGTCCATCTGTTGTGTGCTTATTTGATATCACACTCATAGACTAAGGCACTTTTTGTATATGGCTGGCCATTTAAAACACATTGCCTAACATAGAGATCAGTGTGTAGGGGGGTGTGTGTGACGATGTTTCAGATTATGATTTGGAGATGCAGTTTTCCATGACCTAACAATCTTCTACTACTGTAAAAGTGGAAATGTTCGCGCTACATTTATTTTTGCGCTTTTCACGCTCAAATCAGCAAGCGCGAATATTAAAACGCGCGAATGTATTCATTTTGTATGTAGGTCTATGCATGGAAGCTCAAAATCGCGAAAATAAAAACAAGCAAATTTGTTCAAAATTTGCAATGCTCGAAGATTTACACGCGCGAACATTTCCACTTTTACAGTATTCACACATAAAATGTCATAGGCGGACTGGGGATTGAAAATGACCAGGGCAAATGTTGTTGAATCATCCGAGCGTGATTGGGAGAATCTCGGCATGAGTCCAGGGCCACTGAAGGCGTCAACCTTTGGGGTCCAGGACCAATCACCAGTCAAATTATGCATTGGAGCCCACTATGTATTGAAGCCCAGTCCGCCTATTTTGGTAATACTTTATTGTCAACTTTTGGGGATCAGGACCAATCCCCAGCCAAATTATGCATTGAAGCCCAGTATGCAATGAAGCACAGAACTGCCTATTTTGCTAATATTTTATTTGTCAACCGGCCAGAACTGGCCCAAAACCTAGTGGTCCATATATGGGGATCGCCCAAATTCTGCCTCTTTAGAATATGTGAATTGTTAAGAAAAGGCCATGTTATTGTTATGTAACATTTCAGCGAGGGCTGTAATTAGCATGGAAATGTCTAAGTGTACGATAGATGTATTGTCAATTAAGTTCAGAAGTGAACAGCTTTATGGGTAATATTGAACCTGATGGAAACACAAATTGTCACATCTTATAGTCTCATCTTATAGTCTCAGCTGTACACATGATGACATGTTTTCATTTTATCGTTGAATAATTGGTGCAAAAAGCCATATCTTTTATGGCTGACCATCAGTACGCCACAAAATTGTGTTCTGTTAAGCAGCTGTACTTTATGCTGGTATGTCAGCTAGTGTAAGTTAATTGTAGCAATATTGCTTTGCGTAAGGGCGACTTATTCAAGGAAGCAGTATACTGTAAATATTGAATTTATTTACGCTACTTAAATTTGCAGACTCTTATAAAAGCTGCGCAAAAATAGATATGTTCCAAAAGTAAGTTCATATACAATCATATTTCGTAGTATACAGGTTATAAAGAAACACAAAATTCACAAATAAATCAACACAAAAGAGAACTATTTTAGCTAAAAGTGAACATTTATTCAACTGAAAACAACAACTTTTACTGCATCAAGGGATAAGCATTGCAGATACATCCTCTCTGCACCTGACCATAAGTATTGATGGCTCATTGGACAGTGCGTGCGTTCATT
Organism: Ophiura sarsii; assembly: GCA_035610835.1. NCBI lineage: Eukaryota > Metazoa > Echinodermata > Ophiuroidea > Amphilepidida > Ophiuridae > Ophiura > Ophiura sarsii. The sequence continues at coordinate 68,761,294 of CM069451.1, read as the reverse complement.
GAACCTGTATGTCATATTGCTTCAGGTGCATGTATGTATGTGAGTGTCAAACCATTGCTTGTATCGAATTAGTAATACCCCCAACACTAATGTGGCCATTGCTTTAGGATTACATGCGAGAGTGTCAAACCATTGCTTGTATCGAATTAGTAATACCCCAACACTAATGTGGCCATTGCTTCAGGATTGCATGTTAGAGTGTCAAACTATCCATTGTATCGAATTAGTAACACCCACACCACCCAACATAGATGTAGCCATTGCTTCAGGACTGTATGTGAGTGTTGAGCCATTGGTTGGATCAGATTAGTAATACCCCCCCCCCCACCCCCCCCCCCCCCCACCCCACCCCTAACCCCATCACTAATGTGGCCATTGCTTTAGGTTTACATGTGAGAGCGTCAAACCATTGCTTGTATCGAATTAGTAATACCCCAATGTGGCCATTGCTTCAGGATTGCATGTGAGTGTTGAACCATTGGTTAGATCAGATGTTAGTATTACCCCCAACTCGAATGGGGCCATTGGGTGTTCATTCGAGTGACGAACCATTGATTGTATCAAACTTGTCATACCCTCCAAGACTAATAGGGCATTTATCTCAGTTTTATTGAACTTTGTGTGTAAAAAAACCCAGAAAATACATCTATTTTGATTCCTCGAGGCACTAAGTCAAATTTATTGGCACAGTAATTACACATTTACATATTGACATTTCAGTCTTGGAATCAATGTTTTGGTATTGCTGGCTAAAGTAGCAAGTTGTGTATTAGTGAGCTGTAGAGTTGTGGAATAAGTTCAATAGCGAGTTAAGCGAGTTGTAAGTCCAAACTCAACTAACCAATACACAACTCGCCATTGTGACAACATTCATTGCTACTTGTCAACTAAGTACTGATGTCACTCACTGCCTTGAAGCCAAAATGCTGGCATAATTCTGTTATACCCTACACATCTCCATGCATCGTTCTTAAAAATCATGCACTATACCTCTGTGAAGGGTATAACAGAATTACTCCAAAATGCTTAACTTCAGGTGACATGGGATACAATGAAGTTTTCACAAGCAAAATCCGACACAAATTTGACACAAAATTATTCTGTTTTGAACATGCTGCATATTTGATGCAAGTAGTGAGGAATGAGGAACCTTAGAGGGTAGTGAAGGTGTAGGCAATTACCTGGGTATATAGAAAAATGCTGAGTCATACCAGAAGAGGTGCTAGGGTAAGCAGTGCCTTACGAGTAATTTGCCTCAAACGTGGTTAGCAATAGCAATTTCGTCACACAGGTAAAAAACCCATTGGGACCCCTTTCATATCTATTCTGTGGAACTTGATGAGGTGAATTGCCAAACTGTTTTCAAATTGTTTCAAATTTGGCTATTAGGCAACGAAAGAACATTCCTGTTCTACGGGCAAACCGACCTTCGGTAATGTCAGTTAGTCGGGCGTTTTTTTAAGGGAGGCTGTTAAAAACATTGAACATTTTAGTGAATTTTAAAAATAATCAAATTATTTTTAAAAAATCAAAAGAAAATCAAAGTTTTAAATAAATGTGTTGGTCTGGGCTGTAGAACAAGGTGGGTTTTTTTGCCTTACAGATATTTTTGTAATACTAATCTTAAAAAGTGTTATGCTCAATGCTATTATTCAACCATAATTAGACTAATTATTTAAACATTTCTTTGCGCAACTTTTCTCCCCAACAAGTTTATGATTTTCTTTTGGAATAGTTCCAGAGTAGATAATAATACCTCTGCTGAAATCCATCAAATTTAGAGAACAAATGTGTGCAACTGCAATGATAGAAACTAGATACTAGCCAATAATGACCCAATATCTAACCTACCTTTTTCAGTACATAGAGCTTGTATTTTCTTTCATTTCAAAGATTTTCTATCGAAGATTTCAAGATAGCATTCCCTACCATGTATCACCTTTTGAATTCTATGTGCAATTCACCACACTAATGGTATATGAGACTTGATTCTCAAATTACATGGCATCCGTGTATGCAGTGTCACATGCCTCGCATCGCTTCTTTCCTGATTTGCGACGATTTGTGACGAGTGATCGTAGAATATATGCATTAGGATATCATTTCATGACCGACTATGTATGGTGCCGAATTCATGGTACTTGAGAGAAAACTGAAGTAAGCAAGGGAGGAAATGGGTTAGATAAATAGGCAATTCCATTTGAAATCCATACACCCCCTATGTAAGACATTACCTTAATCTTGCCCACAGGGAGTGTGAATTTCAAATGGGACTACCTGCATGGGTGACTCCATTTGAAATCTACACTCCCTGTGTAGAATTTTAAGGTCATGTCTTATATAGGGGTGTATGGATTTCAGCTGGAATAGTCCAATACATACAGATTTGAGAAACAGTTTGTCCTGTTTTGGATAAGATTCTGTTTTTGACACTGTTGTTCTCTTGTAAAAGGCTCTTTTCAGAGCTATCATCAGTTGTAGCTTTGGGATGTTTTCAAAGATGAAAATGAAGCCCTATCCATATTTCACTGTAAAACAACCTGGTTATGGCAACACCTCTCTCTTGTATACTTGGTGTCACCTCAAGTTGGGGAGTTGGATGGCAATGCATATATTTCTAGTGATGGTATAGTAATATTGCTTACGCAAACTCTATTGCAAGCCATTTCTTTTCTCGAATGTTCAATTAAAATATATAAATTGTTTTGAAAATTATTGATTTTCCCCCAGATTTTCCCCCGATTTTGTTTGTAAATTTCACAAAACCTGAAGCCCGACTGACCGACCGACCTACCTTACATGAGAGGTCTGTAGAATAGGGTTTGGGTTCTGTCATCACCTTACAGCAAAGTGATCAAACAAGAATATCAGTCCTGGTACCAAAATACTGCTAGATATCCTTATGTCACCCCTCACCAACTCAAGGTGACACAAAGTACAAACAGTACCCTTCAACATGAACCTCCAGAAACCCTCTTTTTCTAATCATATCCTGTATGGACTTACATTTACAGGAGATATGTACTTATGACAACAATCTCAAGAAATCTTGAGAAATCATCCCATACACATCCTTCCCCGCCTCTTTCCCTGACATTACTCGTCGGCTACAAGATTTCTTGTTGTTAACGAGATTCCTCATCGTTTGTCATTAACCAGATTTCAAGTATTCAGCAAAGATAGGATTAATGTCACCGTCTTCATTTTCAATCTCGCCGGAGATAAAACGCTCTCATTCTGTCTGACTCATCTCATTCCTTCATCCCCCGAGTGAAAAGTAGGAAATTATTTTCTTCTGAGAGAAGAGAAGAGAAGTGGCACTTTTTCATCTCAAAGGTGTTTTGCCCTTTATGATTTGAAATACTTTAAGAGGCACGTTCATTGATTGTCCACTTTTATTTGGAGTGGTGCAAATATGCAAGAGTATAAAATAATTATATTTCTAAAGATTAACCCTAACCAAACACTTTGGGCTGGTTTTCAATCACACTCTGAGGAGGAATCTATTGGGGAAAAGTGGGGCAAAGAAAATTGCACTTGGCTGAGCCAGGGTTTGAACCCGGGACTTCTGCGTGGCAGGCAAGTGATATGATTGCAACTCCACCAAGTGTGGCTTGGGAAAAATTCATCGCCATTTATACCTGTAATGATGCAATTAAACATACTGAGGAAGAACTTGCTCAAAGCACAGTGGCATATGACTCCGTTAGGGTTAAACTGTTTAATTGACAATTCATTCATGTTATTGATAATAACATTTTAGGTGTCAAGGGACAAGAAACAGATATGCTAATATTTTGAAGCCATGGCTACCTGTAATTAGAGTGCCAAAATCCGAATGTAATCATTAATGAAAAACATGTTTTTGGTGCTCAGAGCAATGAGTCACTGTTTTAATTTTTGTTTAAATTCATTCAAATTAGATTCCAAATGTGTTTTCAATGCATAATAGATGACTTTTGATTAGAATATCTTGAACATCCTTGGAAGGTTATGTAAGATGCATCATGAAAACTTGCATGTAACGCGATCAAGCGGAATGAGTCTTATGTCCGGAATATTGATTTTTAGTTATAGGTAAAAAGAAGTGACAAATTCTTAATGTTTTACTTTGTTTTCTCAGTTGATAATTTGTTTGTAACTTAAAAACTAAAAGTTCAATGTTAGTGTGGTTTGGACCGTCACGTAGCATATTCCACCTGCTTCTGAAATGATGGACAAATATCAAAATTAAAAACTGCCGACATGCGACTCATTTCTCTTGATCACGTCACATATAGGTAATCTGATAACACATTTAATGCATCGCACCTTGGTTACATCTTCTCCACTTTTGAATTTATTTTTTATTTTAAAATAATTTGAATATGAGGAAGTGATGTCAGCCTGATGACAGACCTAGTTTTACCTCAAGTTGCTGTTAGCACCCACACTTTATCTGTCAGTTGATAACCCTTACCCCCTGAGTACTACAAAATACTACTTGTGAGCCTATTTCCGAGCTCCTGAGCGGACGGTTTCCGGTGATGTATTCAACCGAGCCTATATAGAGAGCGCGGTATACTGCACGAACGAGTAGCTGAGGGCCATGACTTTGTGGGTGGGGCGACGGGCCGATGTCCGGAGGGTCCCCGGAAGGATTCCTGGCAGATCCCCGGCGATTTAGTTGGTGTTTTCTCTTCGAAAATTGTGCTCCCGGTTAAAAATCCTAAACCGGGATTAGAATTAACACACCTAGTTAAGTATCAGTCTTGCATGAAAGTAATGGTTTGGCTTTTTGAAGACTTGGTTATCAGTCTATTGCTCTTTCAGTAGATGAGACCTATAGTATAGTGAGGAAAGGTTGCAGCTACATATTTTGTAAGACTTAACCCCCTGAGAACTACTGGCCGATTGGTTAAAAAGATGGATACATCATTTATTGCACCAATGAGAGACATTGTTAGAATAATTGTATCCCTGATAAAGATTGGAGTGAAACATTTTACAAGCTGCATTTGAATTGGCTATTCATATGAGTACATCTTGTAATAAACCAATCAGAACCACTGTAAGATAGACAGGTAGACCCCAGGGACTTTACAGTCTATTGGTCTGTCACTCTTGTGCAAAGGTTGTGTTTAATGTCTTCTTTTGAAGACTTGACATCGGTTACTTTTGGCTTAGTTTGCAATTGCCACATCAGTTACTTATGGCTTAATTTGCAATTGGCTAAAACTATGCCACAATCCAATTAACTTGAATATTTTGGTTTCTAAATTTAGATGGTCTGTTAAATATATTAAGCAAGTTATGTCAGACGTGACCTACACTCTATTATTTTCTTTCGATTTCGAAGTAATTGATTTTTCCAATTGCTCTGCTCCAATAGAGCATTTGGGACTGTTGCCTATTTTGATGGCCTTTAAACACTGCCTATACATCGAGAGCCATCAATGTTAGGGCTTTCAATTCTTTGGCATTGTTAAGTAAGCAAGCAGTACACAAATATTTTGTTTTTTGCAGACTGTTATCACATTGTATTTTCAAAAGAAAGTAATGTTTTCAATGATAATACAAACTGTCTGATAATATTTTACGTTCAGTAAGAGAAGTATTTACACCTGAGTGGCGCCAGTGCATTAGTTTTGTTAAACAAAATAGGGTGGAATATTTCAAAACATACAGATAAGGTTATGATTGGTAGAAGTATGTACAGGGCCGGCCGGATACGTCACACATGTCAATCAGATTTAGATGGAGACCTTCCTGATAATGTTTTTTTGCACAAAATGTATATTGATTGGCCGTCTGACACTCACATAGGTCATGTTGTTTCTACTTGATGGGAGTGATAGAGATCAGAGATCGTTTATGAAGATAAACCAAAGTGTTCTTTTTTCTTCTTCAATCAGATGACTAACCTATAACTCTATTATTGAGATGTTTTTCATCACATAAGGTCACAATGTGTCTTACAATATTAATTGTCTTACAATATTAATATTGTACATCTTTTCAACAATTGTCTATGTGGGTTTTTTTAAAACAATTTTACAATCATTTGTGATTTTCTTTTTGTCTGTAAAAAAGTTATAACAGTTGATATTGAAATTGTTGGATTTTGCCATAATGATATGCCCCCTCTCCCACCATGAATAACAGAACATGTACAATGCTTGTGTCTATGACAAATTGGAAGTTGCTGATTTTCTTGGACAATCACGCATGTTTGATCTTCCCTTTGCTAACAAAATACACAGGGTTCACTGCATGTTACTCATTGTGTTCTGCACATGTATATTAGTTTACATAACACAATTTCTTAAGACAAAAATGTAGCAATTTCGCCTTATGAGTTTGTTGGACGATCAGACTGGGAGAAAAGAATAGATCATTCGGTCCTTCATTTTTAAAAATATAACAATTTTTAACAGATTCATTTCAGGAATTGTCTGAAATTCATGAATTTAGAAAGATGCATTATCCTTGAATCCAGTATTCAAATGAAAACACCAATATTATTTGTTCCCATTCTTCTCAATACAATGCGATATCAGTTAATTCCATAGTGGTATCTATATTCTATAAGAACAAATCGATACATTTATTGTAGGTTATATGTGCAGCTGAAATATTCTGAAAAATCAAAAAAAATCAAAACCCACTTAGCTATTTTGATGTCTGCCTCACCTGCTATCTACAGAAGACGACATCTAAAATACCTTTTACATTTAACCGCAGTCGGTATATTCAACTCAGGCAAGGTCAATTCAATACTCTTCTCTGTTCACCATCACTTGGCACATGACCCCTATTATAACATATTGAGTTAGCATTGCTAATGTTTATGGTCATGTTATGTCCTATACTAAACATAGAATAGTATTCTAGGAGCAGGCAGGCAAGCTGAGACAAGACAGACAGACTATCCAGTCAAACTGCATTCAATACTGAAAATGTAAAAAAGTGGCTATTTTTGCATACCTATTTTTTCCACTCTGTCATATTTTAACAATTTGGCATGGTATATTTGCAATTTATATGCTCCTTTATAGAGGCCTATATACTAAAAATAAAATAATGTGCATGTTTTTTTTTTTGGGGGGGGGGGGCAGACATTATTGTGCGCAAAAAAGCGGGAACATGTATGTGGAAATGGCTGGTTTTCTTACTTAACTAGGCAGTGTTGCCAAAAAGGCAAAGCACATCAGATTTGCTGTAACAAGACGTTTCAATTTTGTGTGATGAAAGTTATGTCCTCAATTCCTGGTTGCATTAGGAAAATGAGGATTATTAATATGATCCTTTTCTCTGATCTTGAAAAAGAGCAATGCCATTCAAGGGTGTCAATCCTTACCCCGACTTGAACAATAATACCAGAGGTGACCAAAATTATATGGTAAATTCTATCAAAAATTCACAAAATTATTGGGCCGCAAAGATACTCTAATTGGGCTACAGAAATAACATGTTTGATGAATTATTGATTGGCATTGATTTTGTCATCCTTTTGAAGAGGCACAAAATCTGATTTGATGACCGACAATTTAGAGGGTAAAATTGAGATTGTTTACCTGCTCCATATTTGCCATTTCACTTAATACATATCCTGGTTACTGGTTCATGCTTTAATTAGTCACTAGTTGGGTATGGTTATCTTATGTTACCCCAGTTTATTTCAATTAGGCCAACAAAAAAAAAAGGTTTGTCTCAGATGACCCGCGCGCATTCCCGAAACCGCCCGCGTAGGTTTTTTTTTTAGTGGATTTTTTTTTTTTTTTTCTATTTTTTTTTTTTTTCAATTTTTGTTCAATTTTTTTTCCAATTTTTTTTTCTTTTTCAATTTTCTCAAAATAATCTTGCAAAATCCAACTTTTTGACCAAACAAATGACGATCAGGTCTAAATTGAAAAAAAAAAAAAAAAAAAAAATCCGCAGACCGCATTAGATTTTCAGTCTCTCATGTCATCTGAGACAAACCTTCTTTTTTTTTTGGCCTTACTGATTGTATATTTGTATGTGTAAATCCTGGTTGCAATCTCTGAACACCTTCATTCGCTCTTCTTAACGCCCCATCTAAGTTATAAGTGTCAGCTTTCCATGTAGTCCACTAAGCAAGGACCCTCCTTTTGATAGATGAATGACCACATGCTGGAAGATTCACATTTTCCCGCACCTTATTGAAATATATTTAAGTAGGTGTATGGAAATAGAATGGGACAAGGGAAACTTAGGTCTGCTTAAATATTCTGAAATAGTGATGATTTGCAGCTTTTGTATGTGTACTATCACTACAAATGAGATAACATTATGCAACTCTGTAATGGTCCCTAAAAATCTCAAATTGTATGATATATATAAGAGATAAGCTACCGATCAGACTGTGCCTCTCTATCACTGATGGGACAAGGCCATCACAGCGTAAACAGCTGGTCATTTGGTCATTGAAAAAAGGGTCCATACTAGAAGGACTACTTCCTCTATTGCAAGGAGTCCATTACCACCAGGTATCAGTGGCAAGTGAAATCTAAGACGAAGCCATTATTGAAAATGAGTTTCCATTTACCACGGTCAATCTCTTGGCTTGTGATATGATGATCACATATGATGGTTATACAACCATCTTGGGCCAAGGAGAGTGAGTGGTTTGCTAGATATAAGTGCACCAATTATTCACATTGCTATTTTTACCAAATTTTATCCTTTCTTTCTAATGCCTGCATGTATTGGGTGTGTGCTACGTATGGTACTTTTCAGGATTGATTTATAAAATCACTGACACTGAAATGCTATAAAACAATCATTTTTGTTTTTTCTTTCATGTATTGTCAACATTTCTGAAGTATTTATATAAACACATAATAATGCTATGTAAGGCCAAACAACTTTAATACTTTGTCTCAGTGACCCGCACGCACGCATTTTAAAATGAGCTTTCGCGCGTAGCGCGGCAGCCATTTTCACTCGCCAACTTTGTGACTGAGAACACACATTCAACTAACTTTGTATTTATTTATTTATTTTATGTCTTAGTAAATATATACAAACGTATGAATTTGTATCTTACAGAAATAGTGATTTTTATTAATATGTAAATTCAGAAATATTTCCATAGTTGACTTGTTATGGTCAAGTTTTATTGTTTACCAAGTCATAGATATAAGCTGTACCTTAAAGGGATATAATTCTCATTAATAGCAATTCAGATGTATCTGACTTGTTATTTTTCAAGTTCTATAGTTACGATGTCTTAGTAAATAGATACAGACGTATGAATTTGTCCCCGCAGCAGAATGACGGGTTGGAATGTACCTCATAGCATCTCTACTACGGTGGCCAACCCGCCACTGGGGTATAATCAGTGGCACACAAATTAAAGATTTAAAGAATGTGTCAGTTTACTGCGACTGTAGGTATCGACTTCGCAGCTCAAAATATTCTGGTCACGAGTTAGAGTGCAAGGGGACAGCCATGTTGTGTGAATATTATCTCATTTTAATGAAGTGACCGACATCGATAGGTGAGCTTGAAGATGAAATTAAATTATGCGATCCAAGCGTGTGGGACTAGTTTTTCTTTGATGTATATAGATAGGTTCATTCCAAAATAGATATTGTACTGATATTAAACCGGGAACAAGTCATATTTGTAAATACGGAATAAAGGAAATAATGATGACTTCAAGACGTTCCAGATAAAGGAACTTTAAGATGATAAATCTGACAAAATACCTATCAACACAGCATTTTGAAAGAAAATCTTGTCATTTTGAAGAGAAATTATTGTTCAGGAAATTATTTACAACCACTAATATCTAGTCAATCTGAGATATATTCCTGTTCCAATCACATTACATTAGAACCAAACATATAACTTATTCAGTCCCTGCTAGGTTGATTATACCAAACTAAAACAATTCCTCTCCAATAAAGATCATAAAACACAAGTCTACCATAGATAACATACTTAAACTAAACAGTGATGTATTTATTTATAGGGACTTGTATAAATAACATCGGATTGTGTTATTTCAAGTTTATTACATTTAAACAAATAGTTGATTTTATTTGGATGTTTCCCTGATACAAGAAGTGTGTCTTCCTGAGACTAGATGTGAGTGGACGACCCATCTATAGATTTGATAAGTTTACGCACCCAATCATGTAAATAGGTATGGCTTCAGGACAGAGAGGAATTGAGAAAGCTTCAAGTGCTACTATCAAGTCTCTCATGATGAGCATTATTCAGGCATTTGAGCGTTACAGGTACAGTAGTTGAAAACACAAAATAATGTCTCCTGTACAAACTTGTGTACATATAGTAGACAAGGGAACGTTTTGATAATTAGAGAATAAAGGTATTGTTTTTAGACCGTACCCATGTTATATTGTCTGACATAAATGCGGACGATATAATTATTTTAATTCTACGCAAACAATAATACTACGTAAACGCATTTATGTCAGACAATATAACACGGGTACGGTCTAAAAACAATACCTTTATTCTCATTCTTAAACAATCATACTTTAGGGAGTGTTCATAAATACTTTGGTGGGGGGGGGGGGTGGAAACAATTGAGCCATGGACATCTTTTTTTTTTGGACCCCCCCCCCCCCCCCCCCCCAAATAGGGTGGGGTTTTTTCTTGACCCCCCTTTCAAGAACCTTTTTTTGTGTTGACCCCCCCCCCCCCCCCCTGTTCACGTTATATAACAGAAACAATAACAACATTCTATATAAACCTATAGACATAGTCACAATCACTTTTATTATGGTAGGTGGGTTATATCAAACTATTTATTAAAGATATATAATATAACACAATTGAAAAGTCAAACAAAATCAGTGTAGGTCTTCTTCTTTATAATCCTGCCCGACACTCGTGATCGCTGTGGTACATGTATGTCCTCCTCTTCTTCTTTATCTGCATCCTCTTCATCTTCAAATGTTTTAGGCTCCAGTGGCGTAGCTATATAGGTTATTGATATTGGGGGGGCGGGAAATAAAATGAACCAACAAGAATGTTATGAGTCAAGATACGCGCGCATAGCACGCGAATTTTTTTGACTTTACACATATTTTTGTCACGATTGAGATACATTTTGGCTGTAAACAATACCAACCTTTTTTTTGGACCCCCCCCCCCCCTATACAAGCACTTTTTTCCCTGACCCCCCCTTTTAAGAACCTTTTTTTTGGTTGGCCCCCCCCTCATATTTTCCAACCCCCCCCCCCCCCCCCCCCCACCAAAGTATTTATGAACACTCCCTTAGACATTTATCAAAGAAATAAGTACATTTTATTGTCCACATTTGACAACTTTTACCCCTGCTAGGATCGAATAGCCCACAAACATTCCATCCAATCACATGCGATGAGTAAACCATGCGTAAGTGTCGCAGTGCCGGCATAAACGCAGGAAAAGCGCTAAAGACGCACTGCAGAAGTGCGCGTTATGGAGCAAACCACGCATTGTGAAGGTCGGGCACGCTGTTAAAACGTAAGCCCCACCTCCCCGTGTTCTATTGTCTCATCTAGATGTCGCCGATTTCTCTGAGAACCAATGAATGCTTAAACTTTCTTTTATAGCTGTTTAAGAATGCAAGTAAGATACTTGCATTACAGTCCTCATGATTTATATGATGTTAATCCTCATAATTTTCCGTTGGCTTAATGCAGGCATCAATTTGATCTTGAACCCACCCTCCTCAATCCTTCACCTGTATTCAACTTTCTTCAGGGAAAAGAATAGGCAGTCAAGATTTGTTATTTCCTGCAATTTATTGGGTCAAGATCCACCACAGTGCACTATGTTTGTTCTGTAGTAATAATGGAAGAAGTTATAGGTGAAGATTCCTCACAGATTCACGTATTCAATATATAAATTAGTTTAAGATTCACCACATCAAAAATATAACTAGCCAAGAGTAGGCATCTACTCTTTGACTATCCTATAGGAGGGCAGGTTCAAGATTCACATTGACACCCACATAAATATTAGGACAGGTATGCAACAAATTGGTTGGTCCAAAACTACCGAGAACATTGCTGATAATGTCAATCCAACTCAATACCAACTGATCATTTGAGTCAATTACTAGCAAGCAGCAAACACTACAATCAGGAACAGGATTTCATAAAAACAACCATAGTGACCAATTCTTGTTTTTGTTGTTGTTTTTTCCCCATTTTTGTGTGTGTTTTTGTATATAAAGAGCAAATGTGTACAATAGCCCAACAGACATTAACAAAGTTAATGAACTGAGTGATTACAAATCAAACGGGTAACTCTCAACAGAGAGCTCTGATGGGCCAATCAATTGGTTCACTGCAACTCAAAAAATAATCAAAAATACAAGTAATAACAATAATACAAAATAATCAAAAATACAATTTCAATAACACAATACTACAGCATTGACCAAGCTATATCACACTTAGCCCATGTGTTTAGCCATCATATTCTCATCACACTCTCTATAATTAGAATCGTAATATTGGACAAAATACCTCTAGGTGATAGATAACCTTTAAATCTCTCCATCCCTGGGAAGGCAATGGTATAAACAATAAAATATATTCTACCAACTGCTTAGTGTTTAAGCTGCACAATCAAATAATTAAATTGACTTTATGCCAGCCAGGGCCCACCGAATTGCATTGAGATTGCTTTAGGGTTAGGATTTTTTCTTCTTATTATCATTATCATTTCGGTTTCATCCGGACTATAGATTTGCTCGAAACGAACTTGGATGCTGATCAATACTGATTTATGCCAGGCATTGGTAGAGGTTATAAAATACATATTGGATTTTGATGGGACTGATTTGAAAGTTTGAAATGACAAAACACTGCAGATGCTGATTGATTATTGTAACATTTTGGTTTGATTACATTTTGAATGTGCATAGTATTTCCTAGATTAACATAGAGCATGATATGTGTTAACCATTCTTAGATATATGCCTGAGGGGGTGGGGTTGCGGGCATGTTTATGTGACATCAGTCCAATGGTAAGAATTAGGCTTGAAATGTTCATTGGCAATGCAATTGTGACACAATTTTGTTTTGATAATTGCCTTTATACAATCCACTTATTTTTCATTTTATCCAAGTATACCCTTTTAAAGAAACCTTTTATCCATCTATTTTTTTAATTTGATAAGATATCATATGCACTAGAAGTATAAGATGGAATAATAAATGCGTATAGAACAGCCTGTTCCCAGGTGTTATCATGTAATAAACACGCTGGATATAACAGATAGACACCCTCAGGATGTGCTACTACTCTATTCAGTCCCAAGACAGGTTGATCTCATATGCTGTACAGTATGTCCCAAACACGCTGGATATAACAGATAGACACCCTCAGGATGTGCTACTACTCTATTCAGTCCCAAGACAGGTTGATCTCATATGCTGTACAGTATGTCCCAAACACGCTGGATATAACAGATAGACACCCTCAGGATGTGCTACTACTCTATTCAGTCCCAAGACAGGTTGATCTTATTATGCTGTACAGTATGTCCCAAACACGCTGGATATAACAGATAGACACCCTCAGGATGCGCTACTACTCTATTCAGTCCCCAAGACAGGTTGATCTCATATGCTGTACAGTATGTCCCAAACACGCTGGATATAACAGATAGACACCCTCAGGATGCGCTACTACTCTATTCAGTCCCAAGACAGGTTGATCTCATATGCTGTACAGTATGTCCCAAACACGCTGGATATAACAGATAGACACCCTCAGGATGCGCTACTACTCTATTCAGTCCCCAAGACAGGTTGATCTCATATGCTGTACAGTATGTCCCAATCATAATGCACCCTCGGGATTTGGCACTTCTTTGTGCAGCCCCAAGTGCGGTCAAGACTATGTTTTACAGAATGTCTTAAAAATAATGCACACCAAGACTCAAGACTTGAAATACTCTACTTTTGTTTGTGGTATAGTGTGTCCCATAAACAATGTACCATCAGGAGATGCTACCAATTTATTCAGTCCTTCTTCTTCTTCTTCTTTCGGAATACTGCTCAACATCCCTTGTGGGACAAACCGAGCAGGAATGGTTGTGCGCTATGCTATGCAGTTTTAGTCCTTGGTTTCTTTATCTTGCTTGCGGTAGTGATCTAGGATTGCCTTCATGAAGGGTTCTAGTTCTGTTACTGAGGTGATGTTCTGTGGTAAAGAGTTCCAATCTCTAATTGTGTTGGGGACAAAGGAAAACTTATGACAGTCTTTCCTGGATGATAGGGTTTGAAATGAATTTATGTGAGTGTGACGAGAGCGCCTCAGAGCCGGTTTAAAGTAGTCCTGGGCTGGTAAGGCCAGGTGCCCCCCTATGGCTTTGTGCATTATTAGAAGCCTTGCAGTCTTCCGTCTAGTTGATAACATGTCCCACTTCAGGTCCCGCATTAGTTTAGTTACGCTTGTATGATTTTCCCAATCGTAGTCATTATATACCATCCTCGCTGCACGCCGTTGGACTTTGCCCACTTGTTTTATTTGGGATTGTGTGTGGGGATCCCATACTGCGGAGCAGTACTCAAGCGTAGGTCTTACTAAGGCTGTATAAGCAGCCGCTTTTGTGTGCAGGAGTGTAAGTTCCGGCGTACAAAACCAAGTGTTTTGCTAGCAGAGGAGGTAATACGATTTATGTGTGAGTCCCATTTCAGATTTTGTGATATGTCTACCCCCAGGTAGGTATGTGTTGTTAATTCTTGGAGAATGGCATTTCCTAGAGAATACTGTGTGACAATCGGTGTTCTTGAGCTGGGGATGCGTAGAACAAAACACTTCTTGGCATTGAATGACATTTGCCAACGTTTCTCCCATTCAGCAAGTTTGTTTAGGTCGTGTTGCAGTTTGTGTGAGTCCTGTGTGGATTTTATTGGACGGTAGATAATGCAGTCGTCCGCAAATAGACGCACTGTGGACTGGAGTTCGTCAGGGAGGTCATTTATATATGCAAGAAAGAGCAGGGGACCTAATACGGTACCCTGAGGAACTCCAGACTCCACACCTACCCATTCAGAATGCTCTCCGCCAACGACGACTCGCTGTTTTCTGCCTTTTAAAAATGCTGAAATCCAGGTTATTATTTTTGTATTTAATCCCATGTGTTTGAGTTTCAGTATGAGCCGATGGTGGAGGAGAGTGGATATCGTGAGCGGATGAGATCGATTTGCAAGGCTGCCGAATTTGGCATGTTGAGATTCCTTCATATTTGGAGGTCCGGAGCATAAGATAAAGTAACACAATACTCACAGTTCTCAGGAACATGATGAAGTAATAATGCACGCGACCATAGGGGAACCTACTTATACCGGCTCGTCTTGGCTGCCGCTAGCACGTCATTTTAGGTGACGCAAAGTTCGTTGATGAAAAATATAAGTCCGTGTGAACGAGTGACAAAATGGCCGCCGTTGAAGATCCCAGGGCCAGTGATGACAGTCGGAAAAATGAAATGAAGAATTGAATAGAATGCCGGCGAATATGTGATCAAAAAGTAACCGCAAATGGTTCCTATTGTTTAGGAAAAGTTAAACACAAGGATGTTCCGAGATTGAGATGGATTTTACTCGGTGAAAGTGGGATATCGGAGCAGGAAATCTCCACGATACGAAAAGAGATGCACCACTCTCGAGCATGCGCACACAAAAAAGACAGATATAAATGCTCTCTCACTGGTGTATCGTTCAACAGTGCCGTATGTCCCAAAAATGATACACCTTCAGGATTCGGCCCCACTACTCTATGAAGTCCCCAAGACAGGTCAAACTTCAATGTCTCATTGCTGTATGTTTTACAGTATGTCTAAAACATAAAACACCCTCAGGACTTGGCACTTCTTTATCAAATTATGCACTTATCAATTGCAGCCCCGGCCCCGGGGGACCCGGGGATAGCGGGGATTAGGGCCGGGCCGTACAAATTGCCGATGTGACGTCCCGGCTACAGTCGTGTACGGTCCCCGCAGGGCGGGGCACCACTTTTTGTACGCCCCCGCTACAGTCCCGGCCCCCCATGGCCGGGACAAAGTGTACGCCGGCGTACGGTCCCGGCCCCCCCATAGCCGGGACAAAGTGTACGACGGCGTACGGTCCCGGCCCCCATAGCCGGGGCATAGTGTACGCCCCGGCCTCAGACAGCCGGGCCAATATTAGCGAATCGTTATCGTGTTACACGGTTCACTGCGAGCATTTTCATGATTTACCGCACTACTATATATGGTTTTGTGAATAGTTTAGTTTATACAGTGCTCCAGAATAAAACTTACCAGAGGCCTAAAACTAAAAATACTATAATGTTGGCATGATCTATCCCAGTCTGTTTTCAACCAGAAATGAATCGAGTCAAAAAAATCACTTTATGGACATCATATTGTGTAGCTTTATTTTTGATAGATCATGCGTACCCACCGGCAACATCGGAAAGTTTTGATCCAATTTATTTATTATGAACAAACCGTATTTAAGTTTTAAAAATGGACCGACAACATGATGATTGATCTAATTGACTTGGGAGGGGGATTTTGGACCTTCTTAGGGACTTGGGGACTTGGGCGGGGGAATTGAGGGGGTGGGCTCCCCCTCCCTGACTTTACGGGCCTGCAAGTAGGTGTTGTCTATCTATCCGGGCTCTACCGTGTACATTATTCCAGGCAAAAGCACTATATGGTCAAATTGTACTAAGTTTACCGTAGTCATGGTAGAAAATCCAGGCATTGATCATTCGCAGTGACTAATTTTAAAGTTTAATAATATATACTGCCTGTATTTTATATCTCTATGCCCCGGTGTGGATGATATGTACCTTAGCGTACATCCCCGCTATGTATGTGTACGCCCCGGCTATGCCCCGGGGTGTACATTCGTGTACCCTAGCGTACGCCCCCGCTACAATGCCCGGCCTATTTTTTCAGTAATGTACGTCCCCGCTATGCCCCGGCTACACGCCCCGGCTAGCGGGGGCATGTTTTGTACGCCCCGGGTATACGCCCCCGCATAGCCGGGCCATGTTTTTTGTACGTTTGTGTACGGTCCCCGCATAGTCCCCGCCATGCCCCGGGTCTCCCGGGGCCGGGACTGCAATTGATAAGTGCATTACTAAGACAGGTCAAACTTAAATGCCTCATTGCTGTATGTTGTACAGTGTGTTCCAAAAATAATGCACCTCAGCAGGCCTTAGGACTTCATTACACATTCACCAAGACATTGCAAGAATAAATATTCTGTTAAATAAACTGTATGTTGGCCAATAGTTGGCTAAAATACTCTGCGGCTGATTGCTATACAGTGTGTCTCAAAAATACTAGATTAGAACCCTTAGATCTTAGCACTGTTTTATACAGTCCCTAAAACAAGTCAATCTTAATATACTTCTGTGTTTTTATAATGATATACAATGTGTCCCGAAAATCATATTCCATAAATTCATATTTTATATCATGCATATTTATTGTCTAGACAGAATCTATTGGACATTGCCAGTAGGTATGCAATGCTTGCACATAGCAG
Source organism: Ophiura sarsii (assembly GCA_035610835.1). Taxonomy (NCBI): domain Eukaryota; kingdom Metazoa; phylum Echinodermata; class Ophiuroidea; order Amphilepidida; family Ophiuridae; genus Ophiura; species Ophiura sarsii. Next base: position 68,743,775 of record CM069451.1, on the reverse strand, counting down.
TGAATTTACATGTATTTTATTTGTGTAATGTTGTGATGTGCATTCACATATCTTGTAAAACAGAATTGTTGATCTGTTATGCTTATTACATACTAGGCAGTTGCAGATATTGGCGATTGGGAGTCTCTCGAGTGGACTATGGAATGAAAATTGCTCACAGCAACTCGGAAAGATTGAAGCCAACTGCAGCGATTCAGGCCGTGCGACCTGGTGTGACTTTTAAAAAGGCGTGTGAGGTCGCCTCTGACTAAACTGGAAACATTTAAAGATCAAATGACGGAAATTATGTCATCAGAAGTTACTCTAATCGCAAAGCGACTGTAGCATGTTATCAGCATTAGTGTTAAATTTTGAAAGAAATTGCTCATGAAATAGTTACGACATTATTTCTGTTCACAATGTTGTATGAGAAAAAAAGCAAAACTTATAAAGACAAATCTCCCAATGGACATCAGAGTCGTTACAGACCAATACCGTATGTTTGGATTTAATTTCTTCATCACACTTATTCTAACACGCATTAAATTTAAACCTGATGTATACATCAATGAAGAATTTTCAGCCTTTAAAAACTATTTTAAGTCATAAAAAGGGCTAAATCAGTAAGCCAATCAGATGGATTGTTAAAAGAGGTGGATGGAATGTTGCAAGTGCAAAGAGATGAAATAAGCTCTGTTTTAATTGGATGCACATTTGATTCTATCATGTAAAGAACCAATAAGACACTGTGAAAGCTAGTATAGAACCTAGTTGGTTATAAGGAGTAATTCCAGTTGCATTGGCTGGAATTACTCGAGACAAATGAACAACTGTTAATTACCACTTTGATCTTTTACCAGATTGAATCTGGCATGCGCCATCTATTATCTCTCGTAGAAAGTAATCACTGTATTTTGTTGAGAGAAGTTTGTGATTGGTAAGGATTTACGATATCATGTATTGGCATTTGCCGTGCTGTAAAGATGTTTTTCAATCAAAAAGGTTGCGAAGCCTGCCAGAAGTAACGTTTTGCAAATTGCTTTGATAACAAATTGTATGCATTCTTTGATATGTAAGATAGGACCATCGACCAGCAATAGTAACTGGCCATTCGGTGCAAAAGTACAGAGTCACCAACTGTTGAGTGTTGACATCAACTCAATTGTATACTGTAAAAGCCAATATTTTCGCGTACAGATATTTTCGCGGATTTTGATATCAAAGACATTTCGCGAATTGTTTTTTTCGCGGGCGACCGTCTGAAAGCATTGCATGAATGTGTAAAGCAATATTTTCGCGTGTTATAATTTTCGCGGAAAAAGATTTTGCGCGAAAAGCGCGAAAATAAAATCACCGCGAATATTTCAGCTTTTACAGTACTTGAGTCTGGTGGACATGAACACAGGGCTCAAATTTCACCGAAACCATCGAGGCCATTGCTGTGCCCTTTTGAGGTTTTGCCTTGGTGCCCTAGACCTTTGTTAACTTTCTAGGTATTCTTAACCATCTGTGGCATTAGTGCCCCCATCATAAATGTGTTCAGTGGCCTTGAAATGGGGTGCCCTCAAAAATTAAAATTTGAGCCCTGCATATACATGGCCTTCATAATACATGCAATAAGACGCAATGCCATCAGCAGTAGTACCATTGCACCTGGTCGTAGGGACAGGATTTGTCAACTGACGATTCATTTCGGGATGGAGGATCAGTGTGATAATTTAGTCTCATTGTAAGCTTTCAGTTTGCAAACTGCTTTATTTTAGAAAGGAGTAAAAAAGGGTAGAACAGTTTTAGTTTTTTTCACGACTTAAATCATATCATAACACCACAAATGGTTAAAATGCAGCATATCATTGTAAGCTTCAGTTTGCAAACTGCTTTATTTTAGAAAGGAGTAAACAAAATGTAAAACAGGTTTTTTTTTTCATGACTTAAATCATATCATAACACCATAAATGGTTAAAATGCAGTATATCATTGTAAGATTCAGTTTGCGAACTGCTTTATTTTAGAAAGGAGTAAAAAAGGGTAAAACAGTTTTGGTTTTTTTCACGACTTAAATCATATCATAACTCCACAAATGGTTAAAATGCGGTGTATTAATTTTGCATTCAACCTCGGCATTTAATAAGTTCAAACTATATTGATAGACCTATATAAATCTCACTATACCTCACGGCATAACGTCTGCTGACATTCATTGATTGACCTATTCCCTTCCAATTAGATTTCACATTTCATATATACAACATGATATATATAATATGAAAGGATTTCAAACTTGTTATATGACAAATCAAAGAGACAGCCGTCATAAATAAATGTATTATCTGTCTGTGCCAATTATCTTCAGTGCCCAATTAAAAACAGAGTGTACAAATTACAGTCTATTGCTTCTGTGCAGTTGTATTGTCAGTTGAAAGTCCTGTGATTCAGATGAGCATTTTTACCCGGCGTAGCTATGATATTGGGGGCCATATTTTGCTATGAACTGACAAGCAAATAAAGGGTGGGATCCAGGGGCCCGTCTGGTGGTCCAGGGGGCAACTCCCTTGCTGGGGTCCAGGGGGTGGAGCCCCTGGAAACTCTTGAGTTTTAGCCTGTTTAGATACGGCAGGAAAGTTAATTTTAAAGGTATATTTTTGGAACGTATGTAACAAAATGTTTGCTAAATTGTTGAAAAACAAAAACAGGCCGGTATCTTGCCGAGCCGACAGTTTGAACATAACCGCCAGTTCATTCTCAACCCCAGATATCAATATTGGTTGAAAATTTCATGTTAAATAGAAAACATCAAGCTAAAAATGGGGCTAGCAATCAGAACATCTACCTTTAATTTGTTTACCATGGGACACCCTGTAATTGATACAGGAATTCAAATTTACCATTCATGACACGCGCCTTTTCCCCGTGTCTGTGTTGCTATTTATTCACCCCTACAATCATTTATATTTCTGCATTGGTTATTTCTTTGATCAGATTAGTAAAAGCAATCTATTTACAAATTTGGAACACGACTGACGGAAAGGACTTTTTTTTTGCTACTACTATTTGTGCACAAACCCAATGCATGTATGTGGTATCTTTGTGTACACTCACAACACTTCCTATGATGGCCCCCGCACCTTGTTACCGTAGTAATGCATCAATAATATGTTCTTTGGCTAGGTTCACCAACTTATTAAATGTCACTATTGCTTGCGTACATTGGCAGAATCGGTTGCTTTGATGTTAAAATGTGCTCGGTAGCGGGAATGATCTTTTACTAAATGGAAAAGTGGACCTGTATGAGGGATGTAGAATATAGGAGCTAATAGCCTTAGTGGCTAGCACAGGGGCGCTAATAGATTTCCAGGGGGCAGGGGAATGGAAGATGATTGGGGCTTCCTTTAAAGAGAAATATGTCCAACCAATCACATGGGCGCTATTAGATTTCCAGGGGCGGGGCATGGAAGATGATTGGTGCTTCCTTTAGAGAAATATGTCCAACCAATCACTTGCTGGTCATTATATGTATTCATATGCAGCGATGGAAATACCCACATGACTTTCCACCCGGGGTGGACCAACCCCGGTTAGACTATAACTTTTGGACTCGTATTAATTTCTATTTGGTGTTGATGTCAATGTCAGATCTTGAACATCATCAACCCAGGGTGATCTTTGCCGACATGTTGTCAAATTGAAGTTATCAATCAAGTTCATTTGCCAACTCTGGGTAATCACATTTTGCTTCTATCAGATCTTAAAGTCATTTGAACATCGTCAACCCAGGGTTACCTTTGCTGACATATTGTCAAATTGAAGTTGTCAATCAAGTTTATTTGTCAACTCTGGGTAATCACAGTCTGCTTATATCAGATCTTATATTACTTGAACAACGTAGAAAACATTATGAACAAGTGTACCATCCTGAAATAAGTTGTAAATTGTCGTCCACCCGGGGTTGGTCTACCCCGGGTTGGTCTACCCCTGGGTCGGTCTACCCCACAGTCTACTCCAGTTGGAAAGTCATGTGGGTATTTCCATTGCTGCATATTCATACACCTCCTGATCAGCAAAAATTGCCCGCTATGGGCAGGTGAGCGGGTGCTATTTTCAGGCCTGTACAAAATCACAGTGCCCCCACATTATGGCATACTTATGTTACAAACCCTCTGTATCTACATATACGAAATGTATTAACCCAATAAAGAAAACTTTAACAAACCTTAACCCATATCTTATCCCAAAGTTCATGACAAGATTATCCAAAGAGGCTAAACAATGTCTCCAAGGTGATACATCATGCATGATGTTATGTGAGAACAGTTGTAAGACACTCATCAGCAACCCTGACACTTTATATTTCACAAAGGCAAATATCTAAACCCATATAGTTTTGTATTTACCTGCCGCATAGTACCATGGCAGCTACCTGTATCAGCATAACCAAACAACATATTGTAAAAGCCAATATTTTCGTGCATTTTGATATCATAGACATTTCGCGCATCGTTTTTTTGCACTTCACTGCATGAATGTTGAAAAGAATATTTTTGTGTGTTAACATTTTTGTTGAAAAATATTTGTGTGCAAAAGCGGGAAAATTTCATCTTTTACAGTGTCTGAACTCCAAGTTCATCATCACATTGCCATGTCAACTATCTCTATGTGTGCTGAATGTGATGGATGAGTTCTTGAACAACATACATACTGTATGATTCAGTAAAGGGGTCACCAGATTTCCATTCAAAGTAAATGCCATCAGTTGGTTTATCTTAAACTCATTCATAGACCCATTTCTGTCCAAATTTGTCAATATCAGACAATTTATATGGGAAGATTTCTTCAAAAATTAGATTTAAAATTATCACAATCCAACTCAAATGTAGTAAAGAATTATCTCAGCGTTCTGATTTTTTTTGGCAAGGAGTATATCAACGATACCTAGCCATCATTCACATACAGGATATGGGAAGAGTGTTGCCAGTTTGACTTTGTTTTCTTACTACTTATAAAGTGGCACACAGGTGTACCGACCAACCATTAATGAAAAAGCTCATTGAGATGCATAGTCACAGACTTGTTATGGTAAAACAGTTAATAATGCAAGGTTTACATAGAGAGCATACCGTCCACACGGCAGGCGTCTGCAGACAACATTACAAAATTTCACAAAATGTTTCAAAAATTTCACGACGATTGAATTTCATCACCATATTTGGAATCACCAAGAGAAATGTATTGAAATACGTACAATCATTCCCAGTATTGGTTCAGTAATTCTTGAGATAGACTTTCAAAGTGGGAAAGGTTTCTGAAAAATCTGTTTTGTATATGGTAAAACTAATAACCGCGTAAAGGATGAAGGACTATATCCAACAGATGATGATTGATTGACAGGGTTTGGATTGTAGTGATGTGACATCTTTCAAGGTCTATCTCAAGGTTTACTGAACCAATTCTAGGCATGTTTATACTTACCTCAAAGCATTTCTCATGGGGATCTCAAATATGGTAATGAAATTCAATAATTTAGACATTTTTGAATCATTTCGTGAAATTCTGGAAATGTTGTCTTACGGCATGCCGTGTGGAAAGCGTTAAAGGATGAAGGACTATATCAAACAAATGAAGAGTGATACAGGTTTTGGATTGTAGTGATGTGACATTATTTAATTTAATCGCAGGTGCACAACGTCTTGCAAATATTTGTCCACAAGCCTGTACAAATTCTGATTCTAATCATGCATTCTGTGTACTGAATTGAACATGGAACCAAAATCATAGTATCGGTATATACAGGTGTATAAACATAAATGTGCTTTGCATATACCCCCGGGGGGGTACTCGGATTTGGTTTGGTCGGGGGCGTGCCGCTGGAGATTCAAAACCCATACCCATTTCTAAGGGTGATTTTTCGTGAAAATAGACCTAATTTTGGCAAAATTTCGCGGAAAATGACCTAATTTGGCAAATTTTCGCGAAAATCGCGAAAACAGGACCTATGTCTAAGGATTTTTCACTGAAAAGCCTACCCATGGCTAAGGATGTCTCATGAAAAAGCGACCCACTGGAGCGGCACATCCCCGTATACCTGACATACGTGGCATATACCAACACAGATCTTTGATGATATTGTCCCTGTTCTATATTCAACCATGACATGTAGTAAAGTCAATTCAAAAACAGGCTTAAAATCAGGTCAAAAATGCATTCATATTTACACGTAAAAAAATAGTTGACCTCAAGAAACCTTTAGCACTCTTCACACAAAGCCTTCAGTAAACATCACAAAATATCTGTCTTATAACAAGATGGCAACTTCCCGTTTATCTTCCATCATCTTCATTCAAACATCCCAGGAGGATGACGATGACATTTTGACAAGTTCATATTTGCGTTTCTCCGTTAAAAAAATAAAACTTTGATCTCACAGCTGCTGTACGTTATTATCCTGTCATGTCGCTATGGCGACTTGCTACTATCAGTGATTGACATTTGAATAGTGGGCTTTTTTATTCATAAATGTCTGCTATTTGCATACCAATCTAGGAATATGTTTGATGGATTTAGCACACAAATATAATCCTAGTGTCACTCAAAAGATAACATTAAAAGAATGTTTTGACACATTTTTGATGTCTGTGAAATGGTATGAATTGACCTGTAACTGCAAAACATTTATGCGCTTACAATATTTTGAAGGTGGCCCATCTGGGACAGTATGAGCCTATGAGTTTTGAATTGTCTTTGTTTGGTTGTATTTCTTCGAAACAATATTGGAATATGACTTTCTTTTCTTCTACCCTTTGCTGTTCTAAAGTAAAGGAGATATTTAGGAGATTACCTTCCCTATTACTGAAGCGATTGGGGTCGACCTAGGGGATTTCAAGCGACAGCGTACCTACTTTTGGATCAATAACTATAGATCACGTTTAGCACGCCTAAGTTGGTGTAAATCGTGAATACTAGGTACGCTGTCGCCTGAAATGCCCCAGGTCTAGTGTTTTTTGCAATGTTGCCAGACAAATCGTGTTGGCGCCCAACCTAATGATCTATAAGTCATGGACATAGACAGTCTGTGGTTTTATTAATATAATATATGCAAGGTCTGTTTGTTTGAATACTAGGTACGCTGTCGCCTGAAATCCCCCAGGTCTAGTGTTTTTTGCAATGTTGCTAGATGAATCGTGTTGGCGCCTAATGATCTATATTAAGTCGTGGACATTATGTACATGCAGTCTGAGGTTTTATTAATATGCACGGTCTGTCTTATCATCTGTGGTTTGTTTGGAATTCTGATTATCGGGGGTGGGGATCAACTATAATACTGCAGTAGCGTATATGGGGTGGCAGGCTTTCTGGCAGGGGGTTCACCCCTTCTTCCCCACGAGTAATAGTGTGGTTATACATTATAATGTTTGGCTAACACGCGATACGCGAATATATCAAGGTTATAGGGTTGTCCCACGTTTCAGAGGTATTTTTTATGTGCATCAAACTTCCAATAAAGACTAAGGGTGTCCATGTTTTTACAAATTATTTTGATATAACATTTGAAAGGGGGTGAAGTATTTGGTATCGGTTTTTTATGCGTGCACAATTTCGGAGAGAAACGTAAAATTATCACTAAGATGACGCATACTTGATTATATATTTGACTTGACTGTCCTCCCCGCCCCCCCCCCCCCCCCCCCGTCCCCCCGTGACGTGACGTGACGTGACGTGTGCTATTTTGTTCTTCTTTTACCTTGTTTGTTTGCACGCGCACGCTGTTACAAGTGACGTAAACGAATTATTACACAGTTTACACTCGATGGGCGTGAAAAGAGTCAAGAGTCAACCGGCAACATCTGTAACTTTACATTGATGACTGACATGAAACAGAAACGGGAATCTTTGTCCATGAAATCCAACGTTATGGGCCTATAATAATATATAATGTGGGTAAACCATAATGTGTTCTTCCCAATTTTTGTCAACAATATTATGAACTGTTTGTTTGGGGTATGAGTTTATGCATTGAACCTTTTGTTAAAAGAATCCAAAAGTCAACGAATAAAAAAAAAACCAGTCTGTACAATTAGATAATAATTTGAACCTGAATGAGATCCAGTTAAGTCGTTAGTCTAAAAGAAACCACAAATGGTCAAATAAAATTGACAGTGAATAGACAAACTAAACAACTTTTCATATTGTTAGTGGCGTCACACATGTATGTAAACGTCGTGTGCCGTCATATAGACAATGTATACTCTTGTTGTCGGGAGAGGAGGGGGAGGGGTACCCAATTTATTCTTTGACGGGTGTACACGCAATGTTTTGTCCAGGTGTTTTGTCCCGTGTTTGTGACTTTTTGCTCAGTGATGATGCAGTTAGCAAAAGGTTCAGTTTCACTGGGCAATGCATTTAAAATACGAAGACCATTTCTACCATGGGGCCCCACCCCCAGCCACGAACCGTCACCCCACTCAACCAGTCCGGTATTAGCCAAACCCACTTCCCCCCCCCCCCAAAAAAAAAAGAAGAAGAAATAAATGAATAAAACAAATTCTTTCATGTCAGAATGTCCTCAAATTGATAGAATTTGTATAAATAACGTCTACGTTTATACGTATTGTATTGGTCTTTAAAATACCTAAAATTCAGACCGATTTAAGTTTATTTTTTATAGCCACAAAAGCCAGATTTCTACAAGTCTGTACTCTGTCTATTACCAAGCACTTCAAAACTGGCAACTTGGTATGAAGGGCGCTCGCTCCGCCAAGGCCTCGCTCGCGCCTGCTGCTAATTGGGCGAGCCAACCCGAGCGGCCAACCAGCAACACTGTTTTTGCTAGTTACACTGTTGTGATATAACGTCCGATAACCGGGGTTATAACATCGATTTATTACTATAACAAACTTAATTCTACGCCAGACGGTATGAATGAAATTATACCCGTTTGACATCACATTGTCAATGTACAGTCCCCTTAGCTATACTGTTATGAAGGTAGCTGACATGATAGCTCACGCTTAAAGCAACTACCGTTAACTCGTGCCAATTATCAGTAAACTGAATGGTTACTTTATTGGTAAAATTAGCATATGAAAAGTAGGTACGCTGTCGCTTGAAATACCCCAGCTCGAGTCTTTTGGCATTACTGAACTGGTACCCCATTATAAATGCAATGCAATATGTGCAGTCATACCTTTCAATATAACTTTTATACTGATGATTGTTTTCTTTTCATTTTGTTCTCATTACAGGTTGACAGTGTTATCAGAACAAGAAAATGAAGAAAAGTTGAAGAATTGGTTTGTGGTTCAGCTAGATGGACTACAACAGAAGATTGAGAAATTACCAATAACAGAAAATGTAAGTATTTATTATTAAAGGGTCTATCTACAGTTGTACAGATATATACAATGTTTTCCATAGAATACATACATGTATTCTTCATCAAATTTGAAGAATAAATGTGACATCATTGAGTATTCCTGTGAAAAATGCTTCATCATCAGCGGGGACCGCATTATTGCACAGCTGACCAGGTTTGCCTTTGATCACATGATTAAATACACTAGTCTGTCTGATATATATATACTATATTCTGATTAATAATTGGATGAACAATTGTGGAATAGCGTACTGCGTAAACAAGTCCAAGTAATGTTAGTTATGCTGCATAATGTGAGCACACTAGCCCTGTATGCTTGAAAATACGCACAATTCCTCGCGCTAGCTCTAGAATCGCTACATCAATTGCTTATCTCGAAGCTGCGTATACGCTAATGGGAACTTGTTCGTTTAATAATTAAATCCTAATCATGGGCCCACTAGATTATGTTCTGATGTCACATTCATACTCATGGATTGGATGAAGTCTAGCAGGATATAAGGTTATCCCAAGTGTGGTGATTTAAGTCACTAAGCCTTAAATCTTAGGCCCGTCAAGTTAGTCTATAGTTAAGTGAGTTCTAAATTGCTGGGTAATATGCATATTTTTTTTTATCTCTCCTTGCGCAAAAGTAATCCAAACGTTTGTATGCGATGTTGCCATATGCTAGGTCACTCATATGATGCACAGTGCGCCTGCATCAAGCCAGTTGCGTTCATGCGCCCCATGCTCTTCTGTATTAATTTGCTGCTGTAAGAAGGCTCACAAATTTGGAACTGACTTTAACTATAGTACTCTAGTCAATGTGTGAGTATTTCTACATTCCCCCAAGTCAAGTCAATCCAACAGATCAAATGCTGGTTTAGCTCAAGCTAAAGACTAATATATTATTATTAGGCTCCGACTCAAGTTAAATAAAGTCGTCTACATAAGTTATTTAGTTGTCGTAACAGTGGCCATTGCACAAATGTCTCATGGTGCACTTCATAGTTCTATTTTAACTTTTTTCTTATCTTTTTTCCTTTTCCTTTGTACTAATTTGTGCAAGATTTACGATAACAATACCACGATATATTTGTTGTCCTAGTTATAAACATCAATAGTTGAATCTCTCCCAAGCTTCTATTTTGTCCCCTGGGTTGAAACCGTTGATGGGAAAATGTACTTGAATTTCAGAGTACAGCTCTTAACATTTGATGTTAGTCAATATTTGAAGCTAAAGCTTGTCAATTAATGGCTCAGAATCTTAGTGATCAATGTTGAATACAATTAGAGCAAGTGCACTGCACTGTGTAGTACAGTGGAATAGTAAGCACTGGGTGTTACAGAAGTAACCAACATTTGTTGTGTGTTATTAACAGGGATGTAAGTGTTCAGGCTTTTGCCTGATTTCAGGCCGTGTACATTTTCAGGCTTTGTTATCCAGGTTTTCCCTGTACAAACGTTTTGAAAATTCAAAATTATTAGGCTTTTTCAGGTATTTTCAGGCCCTCTGTGAAGAACTCTCTTCTTACATCCCCGTATTAATGTTAGTAAGAATTAGATTGATATTGGATTTGTAAAGCTGTCTGAAATTTAGTGTGGAAAATGACCATGTAAATGTATTTTTGTTGTGAGAATGAAGCCTTAGATAACAAAATTGTGATTTTGAACAATCACTATAACCGAGCTGCAAACTCACCTTCATTTACAGGTGGTTCTGCAAAAATATATCAAACTCTTCAAACTCTTCATGTTTTAAAGAAACTAATTTGAATATCTCCCTGAATATGGAAACATTTTCCCCATGAGGTTAAATGTAGCTCTCTAAATATATACCATAAATAAAATATAAATAAAAAAGTGTTACTTTTTATATAGCGCTTTATCAAATTAATTATGCTCAAAGCCCTTTACCTTTATTCCGCTACTCAGTATAGTATCAGAATCAGTTCGCTTCACTTAGGTTATTGCTGCATATCTAATAATTGCGCGTATTCCTATCAGACACTTAGATTGTGATTATCCCTAAACAGCTACCCATTTTACACCTGGGTGGAAAGAAGTAATTGCGGTAAAGTACCTAACTCAAGAGCACAACATGTTGACCACAGCAGGACTCAAACCCACAACCTTTAGATTAGGAAATCTAGTGCTCTATCCGTACCCAATAACCCAACTACTGCCCAAAATCTCACTTATTGCAGGATGCCATTGCCTTATATTATATGTGTGTTCAAATCTGAAGCATAGATGATCCTATTATCAAAAGCTCCATGGATTTTATTTTCAGTATTGTTGAGTTCTATAATGTATGTTTTGCACTAACAGTAATGTTACAATCTACAAAGGAGTACTTATTTTAGGACACCCTGTATAAACAACTACTCTGGTCCTTCTAATTAAAGCTGCCAAAGTAATTACCAGCTATTTTAGGAAGAAATCAATTGTGAATGAGTCAAACTTTTAAAAGCTAATAATGATAATCTATATTTGTGTATGTTTTATTGCATTATGCCTGTAATACATTGCTACTAATGTATTCATCAAATCAAGCATGAACTAATTGTTTGTACATCCATGGACAATCTTCTGTCAATTAAATTTGCAGTATCTATATGTACCGTATTATCCCTATTAAGCGCCCAGGGCGGTTAACTAAGTCATTTTGGGTGGGCGCTTATTTGTATACTGATTTACAAAGTTGTTGACCGTCAAGGTTGCAAAATTCAAGATGGCGGCCTCCACGAATGACAATAAACACGAAACGTGCGTATTTCGGATGGTTTCTGTTGGTGTTTGAAGGCATAGCACATGGTTTAAGTTCACTTTTGGATCACAAACAATATGTCAAGTATGTCTGAAGTTAAAATAACCACAATTTCCTCTTTATTTTCAAGCAATTTGTAGTCCGAGACTTAGTGTGATGTGAGTAACTTTTAAGTAAGCTTATTTTTTGGGTGGGCGGTTAATTAGTATATATTTTTAAAGTCACCTGTGGAAAGGGGGTGGGCGCTTATAAGGTCCTGGGCGCTTAATAGGGATAATACGGTAATTGTAATTATTTTAATTTGAGTGGTTTTAATTTTTGCTTTTTGTTTTAAGAAATCCAGTTCAGAGAGACTGCAATTCTGAACACATAGTTATGACAAAGAATGCAATTATAAAAAAGTTACAATTCTGATTTGCAGACACAATAAGCAATATTGAATTTGCAGAAAGGTAGAACAATTTTCTTTTTGGATCCGTGTGATTGCAAGAGAATTAAGTACAGATCTAGTTTTGAAGGGCGCTCAGTCTAATGAGCTAAGCTAAGGTTATCAAAATTGCATCACCACCAGATACTCATACGGGATTGACACAGGGCGAAAAGCGTGATAACCAGAGGCAAACCTGCCGTTTATTTCATTAACTACACAAGTCAAGCAATGCAATAATTTCACAAATCTATTAGCAAATAGATTTGTTCACCTCCCTTGCGCTGACAATCTTGCTGAAGACCTTCTCGGTTAAAATCACGGAACATTATTACACAAACAGGGAGCTGCTGGCCAGACCCGCAAAGGAGTCTGGGACAAAACATGGAACAGAACTGCCATAGGTTGACCAAAACAATGGACCTACTGAACCAGCCAAGCGCTAATATATTGATTGACTCACCTCACGCAGCTGGCAATGTTGACATTTTGTTTACACGGTTCTCAAAAAATGTATGATTATTGAATGAAATGTTTTAGATATATTTATATCATAATGTGTAAAGAAACAGCAATCTATGAACAAAATAACTACTACTTTAAATGTAAAAAATTGTAGATCCAATCCACAAGGGACAGCCTGTTTTGACATCTAAACATCAGCACTGTACTTCGGATATTTTGACAATTCTCGATGTGTACTTTCATGCGGGGTTCAAGTATTTACCAATGCACTTCTTACCTGTTGGGAAGAAGATACTAAAAATATAAGTCTGTGAGCGAGACGGCCAGGGACATACGATAAAAATCATTTGTTTAGTATCTCTGCCGCCAGCCACCTCATAATCTTAAATGCTGAAAAAAATATTACGAAAGAGTTACCTCACCTAATTTTGGATATTCTGAAAAACCATTTTGGCATAAAACATTTCCTCCCTAATTGATTACATTCAGGGTGTAAAAGACTTACATTTAAACTTGTTCGCAGGGAGCACCATTTAGAATGTTTGCAACTTAAAAATTAGTTTGTTATGAAGGTCAATTGTGATATTTGTATTGATATTTTAACATCTTTCACTCTACATAAACTCAATTTAGGTAATGATGATAATACATGGGACTTCTTAAACGCCTTACGATGTAAACCGCCTCAAGGCGCTACACAGAACAATCTTAAAATCGACAGAAAATATTAAGAACTACAGTAGGACACATGCTGAAATATATACAATCAATATAACTAATACATACCAAAATAAACCAAAACCTGTTAAGGTAGGGGCTGCTTGTGCCTTTATGAAATACACTAGTGAAGTATACCATTTTGGTATCTGATATAGACTTACTTGAGTTATTTACACATACACAGAATATGTAACATTAAAAACCCACTCTTTCTCCTACCTGCCCATGTCACAAGAGAGGGAAGAACAACTAGACATTTTTTTGTTTCCTAAGCAAATACTACTCCCATGCGAGCATGACGGAGAAGGAAGGATGCAAAATGCATTCAATGAATCGGGATGGAGAGGAAAGAGACAGGGTCAAGTAGACTCGATGAAGGGAGACAGTCCAGCAGGTTTGTTTAGGGACGGTCCAATGAGGGGTTGCTACCTGGTTACCTGGAGAAAGGTGAACCTTAAACAAATAGGGATGATTTGTCACGCAAGAAGCAAGAGTTGTGAGCAGAGGATGTATCTTAGGCCAAAAAAAAGAAGGTAATGTTGTCCTCCACAGCTTTCAGAGAGGAGGGGCGGGCGGGCGGATTTTTAAAAAAAAATTAAAAAAATCTTTTTTTTCTTTTCTTATACCAGCGGAAGTTAAAAGTTTAGCCAACAAGAAGTTGTAATCACTCTAAGAGTCGCACATATACGTTATAAACACTTAATTTAATATTCAATTCCATTTAAACTGTTAAAAAAAAAATCTGAAAAAAAAATCTGGAAAAATCTGGAGAAAAAAAAAAATCGGAGCAGCCCTAAATCTGACGAACGGGCGGTTGAGGACAACATTTAAAAAAAAATTGGCCTTACCTGTAGAAAGGTGAACTTTAAACAAATATGGATGATTTGTCATGCAAGAAGCAAGAGTTGTGAGCAGAGGATATCTCTTAGGCTGAATCGCCATGGTATATTGTGTTGATTCTGCTTTTTATTATTTTTAAATGGACATAGTTTTAGGCATTTCTAAAACATTAAATCAATTATAAATAGAAATGGTAATACTTATCACATTCTCATCACCATAAATGGTGTGCGTAGCGTTCCAACCAACAAGTTTAGTTGTAGGTAGGATTAAAGTTTAGTTAATAATTGGATCATTCTAGTTACCCAAAGTAAAAAAAAAATCTAAATTTGGTACATGTTTCTGCTAGGTAAATGGTAATTACGGAATAACCCAGCTTTACTGACTCTATTATGATAATGATTATATTCAATAAGAGCTTAATATAGTCCTGTTGCCAATGGAAACATTTTCATTAATTTAAAACAGTATATAAACAACAATGCGTGCATTAACTAGGCCAGGTAGCAAATGTAAATTTTATTAAAACTGCTTGTGATTTAGAAAAACAAAAATAGCTATTGCGTTCTGCAGCCATCATCCCATTTGAATGCTTGCTCACGAGTTGATGAATTTAGCATGGGGCCACGATGCAAATATTGATTCGTTTATTAAGCAGGACGGAAATAAAAAGTTACAGCAATTATGTAGATTGCTGTTCAAGCAACAGCTCAATTTCACAGTGAAGTTCCTCTTTCCATGTTTATTTTAAGCGTGGTTATTCAAATTCTAGCTTCTTTCCCCAGTTTCTCTCATTAAATATAGTAGAGAGGCCAAATGATGAAAATGGGAATTCCGTGTCACTTATAAAAGTAGAGCTTCTTTTGGTGTTAATATTATTCAAAAGACTTTATATTTTTACAAAAATCTGGCTGACAAGGCTAAAAAGTGATGTGAGCTGAGATATTTGGGTTAAAAGTCATGATTTTTGTGTGTTTTTGCTAATTTTGCCCAAAAATGTCAATTTTTAAGAATTGCTGTAACTTTTAAAATAAATTGAGCAAAACTGTGTTTTTTTTTGTAAGAGTTAGGTTGTACATAGGTCTATCATAATATTTAACAAAATAATCCAAGAATACTATCTGGCTGGCCTTTTTGGGGTAAAAAGTGCCTTTTTTACTATTTTTTACCCAAAAAGCCATTTTTACACAAATTCACAAACTTGGCATTTTTTTAAGATTTTTATTTTCTTCTAAAAACAGTGTCCATTTTGTTGACCAAAGTATTTAGATCAAAAATGTAATTAATACTTTTTTTCTGCGACTTTTAGTTTTTAACCTATGAGGCTTTTGACGAAAAACCCGTTTTTGCTGTTTTTGTTGATTTTTGTTGCAATTTGGCACTTTCACATGCCATTGAATATTATAGTGGTTGAGTGGATAATTAACAAAAATGGCCAAGATGTTTTACTTCTGGCCAAAAGTATGAACATTGGCTTATAGGGGTGATTTGATGCACTGATTTCGAAAATCCAAAAACCAACATTTTTCGAACAATAGTTTGGCAGCCATCTTGGATTTCAAAATGGCCGCCATTCAAATATAGGAGATTTAGTCAAATTGATCTAAATCAACTAGTTTTGAGATTTATACCGCGAAATTTGACCAAGATGATCTCTATAACAGGGTGCAGAGTTTTAGATGGATTGGTTGTGCCAATTGTACTTTGATTATTCCTGGTTGCCATGGAAACAATCAAAAACAGTCATTTGGGGGCAAAAAGACCTTATATAGACTTATTATTTTGTAACCTGTTCACAAAAATGAACAGCATGAATTGTATATCAATTCAAAGTTACAACTCTTAGGAATCTGCATATTGGGGATGTATGGTTGCTCTTTGAGTTTTCAACTTGTTTCCATGGCAACAAGGAAACAAGTTGTTAAGTATTTCAAGAAATCTCATATTCAGCTGTGCATCAAATTGTTGTCACCATTGATTATTTCAGAACAATTACACCCCACCCCCCATGAAGACCCCTTGTGGGCATTTGCTCGTCCAATAATGGCAAAATATGTTTTTTTTATTTCAACTTGGTTACCATAGCAACCAAAAGTAAATGATTTTATTTGGTGTCTTGAATTTATTTGTTTATAATAAATAGTGAATTTCAATTACTTTATCATCATTCATATTTATATTGCCACACACATGCCTAATAGTGGAATGTAAATGATAAAACTGAGTGAAATTGTTTAGTTTTGTTTAGTAAGATTTTTTCGATTGCACATTCTCTAACGGGGCTTCCCGCTCAATTCAAAATGGCTGCCATTGTACAGGGATCAAAATAAAAATGATTTCAACTAATAACAGATTTGCTCGTGGGAAATCAAGTTTTAAAAAATGTATAGTTTGCCCTGATGTTAACAATAATGAACACTCTTTGCTAACCTTAATTGAACACTACTGTTTACTTTGAGCATGTATGTTAAGAACACCATTTGCAATCTGTAGGGGTGGAACTGTTGACATATCATTTTAATTTAATTTTTGACCCTGCCTGCAAAATGACAATGTTTACATGTTTTACCCGACGACTAAACTAAAACATTGGATATGGAAAACTATTCAATGAAAAAACCCTTTCTTTTGACCGCTGTATAGGAAATGGTGTGCAAATGGTCTTTTTACTTGAGGCACACACTACGGGTTGGGTCCAGGGCAGTGGCGTAACTACAATCCTGGAAAAAAAGTCTTGGAACGTTCACTTGTTAACAACGGTAAACTATCATTCCAATTTTTCCCGTGCAATGTTGATGATTTTTTATGTCTTCAGCAGTTGTTCAAGGTGTCCCAACATTGATCAGT
This sequence comes from Ophiura sarsii, assembly GCA_035610835.1. Classification (NCBI taxonomy): domain Eukaryota; kingdom Metazoa; phylum Echinodermata; class Ophiuroidea; order Amphilepidida; family Ophiuridae; genus Ophiura; species Ophiura sarsii. The sequence continues at coordinate 68,726,381 of CM069451.1, read as the reverse complement.
GGGGTGTGGGGAAGTGACAATTGTTGTCTGTCTGATGTCCCATTCAATATAAACACCATTTAAATTTAAAGATCAGTACACAAATTCTGCACATAATGCACAAAACGTGTAAAGCGTTCCGAGGACTTTCTCCAAGATTGTAGGTTCATATTGGGTGGGGGCGGGGGCAAGAAATAAATGTCAACCGATAAGATTGTTCTCAGTCAAGAAATGCGCGCGTAGCGCACAAACATTTTTGACTTTACACTTTTTTGGCACGATTGAGGTACATTTTGGCTCAAAACAAGCTTGTACCAAACAATATTGCAATTTGGGGTCACACATAGGCCTACTACGCGAAATTTGTTCATCTGTGTACTTTAATTTGACCATCATAATTCCACGATTCCTCTTGTCAAATGAACCGACAGTGCCAATCTCAACTGACACAACGTCAATATTGGAATTGGCTCCCTCTGGTTACGCCACTGGTCCAGGGCCAGCATTTTGAACTCTAAAGATGTCAGGTTTTGAGAACAAAAGGGTAAAACTTATTGTAAGTGGGATAAATTATTCTTAAGATCACCCCCGAATGATCACCCCGCCCCTACGTGCACGTCTGATGTATGTATAGACCATCCATTTGAATTACGTTGAGACCACTTGCACATACCATAAAGATACAGACTCAAATATAACTTTGCTTTTAGCAAACATATGACATGAAAATTATGAATTTTGATTTGTATAGTGCCGTGCATGAATTAGGTCAATAGATGCATATAAAGGGGTCAAAAAAAGTAAGTCCCCCCTAAAATTAGATTACTTTTGTTTACATAACTTCACACACAATTAGACGTTTCGAAAAGTTGAAACGATTATGAAAAGAGAAAACGCTTGGCTACTAATAAAAAGTTTTACATTTTCGATATCATGTTTACTTTTCCCAAAACAGTCACATTTCCCCAAAATGATGTTTTCAGAAAAAGTGGCACTTGACCCATACCATTAAATTTAAAAACTCTCTCGTGATTTTTGTGTACGAAAATTAGACCAAGTTCGTTTGCATAACTCCGCACAGGGTTAATCGTTTTGAGAAATTAAAAAAATTGTGAAAAGAAAAAGTGCTTGGCTTCTCACAGACAGTTTTTTCTGTTCAATATCATGTTTACTTTTACCAAAATTGTCTCATTTTTCCAAAACGATGTTCTCAGAAACTGTGGCAATTTTCAAAATCCTATACAATTTTGTGTGTGTAACACCCCACACAATTAAAAGGTATATGACCCGATCACTTTTTGGGGGCTATGATTTTTTTTTCACATCAAGATATTTTGGTATCAGAAGAATCCCCATATTGTTCTCATATGTCTGTAAAATATTACTATTAGGGGCCAGAAATGTTTCATTTGGAAATTATAGGCTAAAATGTGGTGAATTACTGCCAAAGGTGGTTAACCACCAGCCAGTCTGTGTACTACTCAATGGGCACATGTCTTTTGACCTTGCGCTTCTAAAAATAGAACCATTGGAGTTATGCAACTCAAACTTTGGAATGCAACAATTTTAAGGATGACCTTTCATGTAAAATAGAAAACATCAAGTTGAAAATCGGGTCATCTACCTTTAAACGTTTTTAAAAAATTGAAACTTTTCTGAAAAGGAAAAACGCTTGGCTATCCGTACAAAGTTTCTCATTTTCAAAACCATGCTTACTTTTCCCCAAAAAGTCAAATATCCCCAAAATGATGTTTCCGTAAACATGAAATTTGCCACAATCCAATACAAGTAAGTGCCACTTTTTCTGAAAACATAATTTTGAGGAAATGTGACTGTTTTGGGAAAAGTAAACATGATATCGAAAATGTAAAACTTTCTATTGGTAGCTAAGCGTTTTTTTTCTTTTCATAATTGTTTCAATTTTTCAAAACGTTTAATTGTGTGTGAAGTTATGTAAACAAAAGTAATCTCATTTTAGAGGGGATCTTACTTTTTTTTACCCCTTTATATAGGCATATATATATATAGATGTTTTGTTTCTCCAAAAATTAGAAAAATAAATGCACTTGCGCAAAAGTTGATACAATCGCAATATAGGACTCCCCCTGTGGGATCGTGCCATTATTCACATATCAACATCAGCGGGTGTGCATTGATTTGTCTAATTTCTCTCGAAACCGCACATTTATACGCATTTATTGACCTATACCTGTTTATGTTCTGGATTTTAACATATTTTTGCATTTATTTGCAACCCTTTTTGAACACCGGATGTGTTAAAAATGAGAACATGTAATGTAAAAATTGTGTTAAAATGTGAACATGTCATGTCAAGAACTAAGCGTAATATAAACAGATGCATTCCACAATGGGTACGACTGATACTTGTACTCTGACAGCCACTTTATTGATTCACTGAAGACACATCATGTATTATAATACACCTAGCACAAAAAGTCCCTGACCAGGTGCTTTGATGTTGGCTAATCCGAAATCAATTATCAATACGAAAAATCTGAGATATATATTTCATGAGCAATTCCTTCTCCATAATTTGATACCTCATTCATATAAATCGAGTAGATATTGTTGATGTTATGATTGTTTAATCAACCACAACTACCAAATCAATTCTTGCACTAAAATTGGGTTTCAATGGGATATCCTTGCTTTAGTGTGTGATAACACAATGAAAATGTGTTGTGTACCGACTGCCTGTCAATGCCTGTTACCCATTTATCCACATACCTGACTGGTTGAGATAACACACATATATACAAATCAATGATATCCCATAGGAAACCAATTATAGTGCAACTCTGCTGTCGTTACTTGTGGTTATTGAGATCATTGTAACTTCAAAAGTATCTATTCGATGGTTATGAATGAGGTATCAAACTACGGAGAAGTAACAAGAATTTTTGATTTTTGATTAGCCAGCATCAATGCGCCTGCTTGTGCTAGGTGTATGCAGTATTTAATGAAGAATGTACAGACAAAAATCGCTGGCTATATAAACCAAAATAAAGTTGTTCATATTTGACATTTTTGAATCAGAACTCCCCACATTCACAAGTAGGTGGCTAAGCTCTGAGACAAGTGATTGCTACATATGAGGTAGCTTATATCCAACATGAAAGTCAATCTCTCAGGCATTTAATATTTGTGTAATGAATACTTGAAAATTACAGCACAATTCTTTGAAGTTTGTAGACTTTCAATCGCAGCAGCACAATCTGAATCCTGTCACCGTATCTGTGTTCCTTTGGAAACAAACAAATTGAAAAACAACATTATGTTATTGAGAGAGGTGAGGCAAAGCATAATAGTTTGACAGTATACTTCAAAGACCAGAGGACCAGAGGGTCCTATTGCATAAAAGTTCTTCTCAGGTTTAAGAATTCATGAAATACATGTAGGCCCTACATATAAGAGTAACTTTTGAGCTAGAACCCCCTTCTTCATGCAGCTCAACTTACGATAGGTCTAACTTTCGAGCTAAGAACCACAATAACAACTTCAATAAAATGCCATGATCCAGTTAAGCTGTGTCCTAGCCTCACGTTACATCTTTGCCTCTAAAGAGGACATGACCAGAAGAAGGACGGCGTAAACCCTAATAATAGTACTATGCAATTCATATTTACCTCTTGATTTTCTTGTTTTGGTTGATAATGGTGGATCACTGTGCGGGTTGATTAGTGTATTAGCATGCAGCTACTGGTCCTGGGCAATGGAAAAGAAAGGAAATATGAAAAAAATAATAAGAACACAATCCAAAAGGCCCTTTGGGTTTATCAATTAATTTCACTTACCTCTTAATTCTCAATATCTTGCCTACAATAATGGTAGGATGTTATATAGCAGGTGTGAAAAATGTACAGTTAGGCCAAACAAAGAAGAAGGTTTGCCTCAGAAACATTTTGCAAAAAAGCTAAGTGCTGAGCGATTTTTTGTATTTATTTTTTTTAGAAAAAAAACTATGAGGTATGCAATTTTTTATTTTTTTGCTTATCCAATCTTAAAGAGACCTTTTTGTAAAAAAAATTGTACAAAATCCAAAAAACAAAATCCAAGGCCGTAGCTCATTTCACATACCAATGCGGGTGGACTTCTGAGACGATCATTTTTCTTTGTTTGGCCTTATAGTAGGATACATACTTTGAGGGCAGTAGCCAATATGAGTAATGATGCTCTGCATGTACTGCAATGTTACATTTAAATGAAGTATGGCCAACAAAGACTACAGCTACTAGTATTATGTAGTCAGTAGCATATTTCCTGGGGGTTGGGGGCTTTGACTGAGAAGACCAGCTGAAACTACCGAGCTATAAGGTGGAAGTGATTTTTCTTAATTTGAGTAAATACAGTGAGGGGGGGGGGGGGGGGCAATGGCCCCAATTTGAATCTGGTCGGTTTAAATTTAGCACTGTTGCTTAGCTATCAAACTCAATTTTTCGCGCCAGTTTGTGGATACCATGTCGTGTTACTTGTCTTTGACAAAGGAAAAGTGACGAAAAGAATAAGAAACCAATTCAAAAGGCTCTTTGGTTTTATCCATTGATTTCACTTACCTCATAATAATCTTACAACCTCAAAATAAGAAATGAAGAGGGCATGCAATGTAAAGCAATTTGAAAGGGGCACCAACTTTTGAAATGTGAAAACAGCTAGAAATTGAGGGCATCAAGGCAACTAGGTGGGGCATCGATTAATTTGAGCCCTGGCCACACAAAAAGACAGCTGCTATGTAATATGCACTAACCTCTTGACTTTCTTGTCTTGCTTTATTTAAACTGGTGATTCACTGTGCTTGTGGATCAGGGTGAGCATGTGGATACTGTTCCTGGGGAAAGAAAATAAAATAAAAATAAAATAAGAAAACAATCCAAACAGCTCTTTATTCAGGTTTTATTCATTGATTTAACTTAGGCCTACCGTAAGGTTGTTCCTATGGCTAATTTTGTATTTGATATTTTAATAGCTGGCCTAGCAAAATAATGAATCTATGCAAAAATGTACAAGAAAAGTATAAATGCTACAAAGTTGAAATTTTGGGAGCCTATTAATTATAGTTTTTAGAAAGTTTCCTGTGCTGCAGGAGGCTGTAAGACATCTGCATAATTAATTATACTTAATTATCTGAAAAAAATAAATTAGGCTAATTAATGCACTTAATTAGGGTTTTTTCAAATTCATGCACTTTACTAAATGTAATACCACTTGGTGCATATGTTGGCTATACAACTCTCCTTAATTCCTGTGCTGTGGGAATCTAATGGAGTTTTCAATACAAAATAAGAGCAAAAACAAAAAAATAAAAATGTTATAGACATTTTGCCTAGGGAGTAAAAAACAACAATATAAAACAAAAGCAAATAGACTGCCCTCTGATAGCCGAAAAAACAATAAAATTGTCACATCTAGAAAACCGTACCGCCGATCAATCTCACATTTCAGATTATTGTGGAGGTCAGCAAGCTCTATTCAAATATCAAATACAAAATTAGCCATAGGAACAACCTTAAGTTGTTGTTTTAAAAAAAATTTGTTACAGTAGTGGAAGCGTGTTATATAGAAAACAAACATGACATATTTTACAGCAATAGGAAACATACAATCTTTAAAACATTATTTATGATGCTCTGCATGTACTGCATCCCCCACATTATGTTACATGTACAGATGACATGGCTAAGACTACACAATTGCGTAGCCAGGCGGGGCAAAGGGCAGAGTGCCTACGCAAACTTTGCATCAAATAAATAGGCACATTTTCTTAAAGAGCGTTTGATTCCATATTCATTTTAAAACATTTTCATAATAAGATAGATTATAGTCCTTAGCACCGTACAATACAGTGCTCAATATTTTGCCAAGCATTTTTCAACTCAAATATTAGGCCTATCTGACTAGCTGTGTTCACTTTCAATATTTTACAAAAAGTATACGGCAAACTTAGCACATTAAACATTATGGAATGCAGTAGCAGTGCAAAACGTTATTAGTGGATTGAGACTTTAAATTGTAATGAATTTAGTATAGGCTCAGTGTTGTGTAGATAGCCTACCTTTTGTTTTAATATCATAGGTCGACCCAGAGTGACGTCACATGCTGTTTGCTGATGTAAACAACATTCGCTTTTACACAGCCTCAAGGAGTCACGCTATCTAGGAACAATCTTGCGTATGGTTGAGTAGAGTGTAGAAACTGATGTGTTAAAACGTTTTGCTTTGTTGTCAACGGCAAATGACAAAAATACCTGGATGACCAGGTAACCAGCCTAGGCTCATATGTTGCCTCGGACATCCGGATATTTTTGTCATTTGACGTTGACAACAAAGCAAAACGTTTTAACACATCAATGTCTACGCTCTACTCAGCCCATGAGCCATTCCACAACATTGTTTTTAGAGATCGTGAGGCGGTGTATGCTACTGTTGTTTACATCGGTATTAAAACGGCATGTAACGTCACTCCGGGCCGACCTTAGACTTTAATCTAGAGCTTAGGTTACTCACAAATCCTAAGTGTATACACTTGAATTAAGACCTGGTAAGATTCCCTACTCTTCCAGGGGGAGTCTGTGACCTTTGAATGTGTTCTATGTAATAATGTAGGCCTACTTTAATTAGGCCTACGCCCTAATACGCTTAGCCTTTTTAGGCTATGACGTGACTTCTGAATTTTTAGTATAATTTTAGTGAATGGTAAGCATCAACGTGTGATAGGCCCTACCATAACTCTGTTAATATTTGACCTATAGCAATGATTTGGGTATCATTTTAATGCTATTATCCTACTCTTTCTAATGGCATCAGTTGCAACAAATCATGCTTATTTTTTGTTACGTACCTCGCCTAATAGGCCTAAGAGTAAAACGTAGTATGTGATCATGATGATAAATATTTGAAACAGTTGTCCGAGTTATTATAAATAACTTAATAAGCTTATTAATTATCTGCTGAAAATCACAGATGGCCTGAGGCAGTAAGAAACCTCTATGGTCTGTTAATAGTTATCAAAGTGCTTTAATAATGTCATTAACTACTGTTATATATGATACTAAATGTCATAACAAACCTTTAACTGAAGCACTACACACACGTTTCGCACTTGGCAGATTACCAGACATAACACAGTCTCCAGAATGCATGGTTCATATAATACTTGGTGCTCTGCATAACTTCTGGACTTTCCCATGTAACACAGTGTTGGAATGAGCTGGAATGAGTTGGGTTGCCAGTGAATGCCAGTACAATTCCCTAAATCTAGCTAGCCAAATTACCTTTTTAACCAGATTATTGCAATTTTGACAGAAAAGTTAGTTATGTAGTCCATCTTAATGTTGCTTGATACTCTTAAAATATCAAGTCATTATGTTTTGTTAAATCATGATGTTAAACCTAACCATTTATTTTTCAATATTATTAATAATTCAAGCTGTATATTTCAAATTTTAAAAAATGCCAGGTTTCGGAAATAAACATTTCTAAAATAAAAATTGTTAAAATTCAGAAAGTGGAGAAAAAGCCAATTGTTTAAATAAAATTATACACATGTCAATGAGGCTTCTAATTTTGTTTTTTAGTTAATTTCCATATCAATAACGGATTTAACCCCAAATAAATTGTACTAAAAAGGAAATATAATGGTCTTTGATATGAAAGTCAATTATAATTTTTGATTTTTTTACAAAATTTTGACATGGTCATCAATAATGATCAATATCTCAACCCACGTCACTTTTTAGTCTTGTCAGCCAGATTTTTCATATACAGGAGAGTCTAATGACCACTTTTAATCTAATTTAAACCTCTACTTTTTGAAGTGACACGAAAATCTGATTTAGAGCCTCCCGGTCCATTTGGCCTCTCTACATGAACTAATATTCTGGTAAAAGCAATCTGTTGGAAAGTCTTTTTATTTTTCGTTATTATTTTTGCCTATTTTTAACCCTATTATTTTGTTGAATAAAAGTAAGGATTCAATTTCAGTTTAAATATTGATATTCTGTATTATTTTTTCCATTTGGGATATCAAATACTAGTTATTTACCTAAGGAAATCATGAATTATAGATTGGTTTACTGCTTCTATGGTATACTTTCTCTTGATTTCTGGGGTCTTTTTGGATTTCATTGATAGAAAAAGTAAGAAAATATGTATTTGTAAGAAGTAACTGAAGACAAAGATGCACCTGCCTGTATTATGTAACATCATTTTGTAATTTCTGGATAACTTTTTAAAGAATCCTTACTGTCATAACCATCTACAAATGTAAGTATGTGTTACGCATATCATAAGCAGCTTTATGCGTGACGGGCATGTGCGTATAGATACGGTGCAGATGGGATCCTTTTACAAAGCAGATAAATATGAGCCTTATCAATTTCACCTATTTGGCAAAAAAGTATAGTTATGATGTGAAAGGTTTTCCCCCCTTCAGCTTACTCAACAACATAACAAAAAGAGTTGATATACTGGTTGACCCCAAATTTAACCAACCTTCCCCCTACCCTTCCCCCTATCCACCCACCCCCTATCCACTTACATGACCATACACACTAAATGAGGACCCTAGATCTAAAAGGGGGTTAAGTCACATTGAGAAAAATGGCAAAAACTGGGTTTCATTGTGTGTGTGTGTGGACTTGACCCACTCGGGTTGTACCTCCCATGGACTCTTACACATGCTTTACCACATGACTTAACTGTAAAATTTGAATAGAGGGTGCAGAGATCCTCCTTGTAGGAGAAACTGATACGAACAAATTATTTCATAAGATTGTGGCTTAACCCCTTTTTAGATCTAGGGTCCTCAAATCATAACTAATAATTGAGAATCTTTAGGTTCATTTCAACTTGAGATTTTGAAATCTATTCAAAAGTTTTTGTTATAGATATAGGTGTCATCACCATGGATTCTAAATTAATTCTTGCAACTGTCATTGATTTCCCTGCAGATGCTATCACATACCGTCGCTATTTTAATGTTTAATTTATGCATCCGAAGCCTTTATACCTGCGATACTGAACTCCTATAGGAATAATGCGATGCATATCAATAACCCAAGCGGTGTTATCACAGGGGTTAATCCCATACATATGGGTGTTGCGACAAAACCGATCGCGCGAATGTTTATTGTGCTTCGCACGTGTGAGCGGTGGACTACTTAATTGTCTAAGCGTGATTAGTAGTCCAGTCCAGTCAATGAGACGGTCAAGTACATCCTCTAGTGGTCATTCAACTACCAATTGATTCCTTTTTAATTAAGCGAACCAGTGGTGTGATGGAATTGTTGGGTAACCACAGGAGCACTGTCGATGCAGAGAGCAGCCAAGCAAACTGATCAGTAAGGTGTAGATTATAAGTCTGTTCTTGAAAAGATTTCTGCTATAAAAGTGCGTTGATTCTTCTTTTAAAGGAGGTGTTCAGCAAGCACAACATTGTGCATTATATGTTACACAAATAATTATCGAGCACAAATCACGTAATTATATAGAACAAAACATCATGATACTTATCATAAACCGATTAAAAATGCCATCTCTCAACATGCATTTTTTTTAATTCGCGGTGATCGAAAGTCCCAGTATCAATGATGTCATGGTTATTTGTGCTCAAATTTGCACAAGTGCATTGTATTACTTCTTATTCCCCCACCCCATATATGATAGCCCGTCTGGGTATGCCAGGAGATAGGCTGGAGAGTACACACAACAATTTCCGGGTACAGAAGTATTTTTTAGCGTTCAGTGCCGTTAGAACTTATAGGGCTAGCAATTCATCATAACCATAACTGACAGCGCACGGAAATGTACAATGTCCACCCAGGAATTGAACCTTGGACCTACACAGTTTACCAACTGAGCATCTGAGTTAGCTGAAGAAAAACAGTAATTTTGTTACCCATCGGTCTTTAGGTCAACACTTGTCCTCGAACATCTTCTAAACCATGCATCTGTAAGATGAGGTTTTGTATTTCAATCCATAATTTTATTTGTATACATTTCAGCCATGGCATTATAGAAATGATATTGTTTATACATTTAAAAAAATGGGATTGGACATCCTGTAGATTCATTGGAAGGTGAAGGATTTTACAAATTATGTTATGGTTATAGCTCCATTAAGCTTATACAATTGTTGGCAACATCCTTTACTAAAAATCCTCTGTCAAAATATTGTGGTTAATTTGAAGTTAAATTATCTTTCAAATTTAGAAATAGTTGGCAAAGACTCCTACCAAACATTGTGGCTTGTGTGAAGTTCAATTAGCGTTCAAATATAACAGTATTTTTAAAACTTATGGCGCTGCCCTGAAATGGTCAGTATGTAGACCTGTGCCAAATATTGCCTTACCATTCAAGTTTAGGAGTATTTAGGGACGCACCATTAGATACTCGGGGGGGGGGGGGGGGGGGGGGGCGGGGGAGGGGCATGGAAGTTTTTTAAAAAAAACTTTGCCCAGTATCCAGGGGAAAAAACCCACTTTGCCCACCAACCAGGGGAAAAAAAAGAAGATGACCCACTGCTGAGTAAAAAAAAAAAAAGAAGATGACTCACCAGACTCACCCAACTTAATGTACAGAAAAACAGTAAAACCTAAAAAAAAAAAACTTTGCCGCCTTTGGCCAAAAAACACAAAACTTGCCTCCAAAAGCGGTGAAAAAAATAAAAATGTCGCCTACTTCCGTGACGAAAAAAAAAAAAATCCGCCCGACCCCAACTTCCATGCCCCCCCCCTGAAAATCAAATGGTGCGTCCCTTATACAACAAACCACACCATGGTTGGCAGAATCCTACCAAACATCTTCTGTTAAAATATTGTGGCAATTTTTAAGCTTGCTTATTATCTTCTAATTTAGCATTGTTTTTAAACTACCACAAAATAGTTGGTAAATACACAAACCTAAACATCCACTGTTAAAATTGTATGGCTCTTGTAAAGTTCAATTATCGTTCATGGTTTGTACATAGAATGTGGGTTTTGAATGTTTACTCTTTGCTCTCATAGAGCAACAATCATGGGAAAAAGGTCTTGGAACATTTACTTGTTAACAACAGACAAATGCCACCCTCTCCCCATTCAATGTTGAGTAATGTCATCAGCAGTTATTTATAGTATCACAACATTGAATGATGGGGAAGGGAACATCACCTTCCATTCTTAACAGGTCTTAACTTAATTCAGGGGCAGATTTAGGGGGGTGCCCCCCCCCCCTTATTTTTGACAGGGTGCCTTTTTTTTTCTGCGCCACCCCTATTTATGACAGTGCGAAAATGTGTAAAATTTGTAAAACGTGTACAAAGGCGTGTAAAAACGTGCGAAAACGTGTAAACAAAAATTGTGCCCCCCCCCCTATTGAGAAATCCTGTATCTGCCCCTGAAATTAACTCATTGAAATATCGGTGTGGGGTGGGGGGGGGGGGGGAATCTGCATAAAATGTCTGGAAAGTGTGTAACATGTTCTCATGATTTTCCTCCAAGAGTGTAGACTAGGATATAGAGCCAGTTTGGGTGGATCCAGTGCATTTGTTTTCTCAGATGTAGTCATGCTTTTCTAACGCCACATTGATTATGTCAAAGCAGAATAACTAGGCCATGAAAATGTCAAATTGGTAACATATTTACAACTGCCCTACTTTTGAAAACTGCATGGCTTCAATCACATTCACAGATTAAAATTTTATTGATCAGATTTAAGGTTGTATTGAAGAAGATTAAAACCATTTCCCTTTCATGTATGTACATAGAGTGCTAAAATAATCACAACTCTTATACTATAGCTTCAACTTAAAAATATAAAATTATAAGATAATGGAGTGATTTCTCCTCTTGAAAATGAGATATTGCTCACGAAGATTAGTAAACAATTAAGAAAGCTACACCACATAATTAGAATGAGACAAAGTGCAATTTTCATTTTTGCTTGGGTTTCAACCATGCAGGATAGTGTGACAGGTATGTGTATGGGTTGCATTGATCAACTGGGTCATCCTCAATTCATATCAGGGGTGTGAGAGTTCCTCTTTTTAGCTGATTTCCTCTTTTTAATTTTTTTTCTTATGCCAAAATGTCAGCCTTTTCTTTTCTTTTCAGCCCCATATTTGGCATTTTTACCCAATTTTATGCTGTTTTTCCTCGTTTTTGTCTGTTTTCCTCTTTTTTATTTGTGGCCTCTCACACACCTGTCATATCCTACTAACTATCATCCTGTGAGTTGTCGCTACCAGGTAATCGATAATCTGCCTATATGCTACACCAAGGTTGTGTGATGAAAAACTGAATGCATTTTCAGTACAAACATTCAGGATCAGAAGATATCATCTCTCTGGAACTGACCTATTAAAACCACTCAATATCTTGCCCAAGTTTACCCAAATGAAACATGAGAGGAACATAAAAAGGAGACTAAAATGTGCCATATATGGGTTGATGTGTATACATTACCACCTTGGCTGATAGTGATGGGTTAGAATAACAACAAAGTCCTAGTGACTACAGGGTAAAATACATATCAACACTCTAGTAAATAAACACTTTTTACATGTACTTAACACTTTCCACGGCGGCGGCAGGTGTCTGCAGACGACATTCCAAAATGTCTCAAACAGTTTAAAAAAATGTCAAAATTATTAAATTTCATAACCATATTTGGAATCACCATGTGGAATGCAATGAAATAAGTACAAACATGCCTCGTATTGGTTGACTTGAAAATTGGGAACGGTTTCTGAAAATCTGTTTTTATATGGTAAAACCAATAGCCGCGTGGAAAGGGTTAAGATATGTGTTATGGATATGGGTATAGGCGGTTGTGTAGTGTGGAGCAAGTGTCCTACTGAGTAAGGCATAAGGCTAAATTTTACACCTCAAGATTTAGAAATATTATACTATAAGTGAGTGTTAACAGATCAAGAAGATTAGGCACTAACCTTTTTTCTTGCCATTTTTCCTTTTTTGAGATGAGTAAACAAAATTGTTTCTCACTATAGAAAGTAATAGCTCTGCTACAGAACTTCATGCTTCCAATTCTTGTATCATGAACGAAGGATGAAGGATATATTTCAAGTTCAAGAAATGCTGATTTATTTCCCAGGGTTAGGGTTATAGTTTGGGTTGATAAAGATTTTGGGTTGGCTGGGCTAGGATGGCAGATATAGACATTGTCAAACCATGTTTCATTGAGCCACTAATGTGGATGAAATGCTTAGACAGATGTAATGATTTTGTAAAAAGGTTCAGATTTGTCTAAATAATGAAAACTGCTTGAATGTGGTACAATTTGTGCCATCATTAACAAATATAAACATCAAAATCAGCAGGATTTTTCTCATAGCTCATGTAACTCTTAGGGACAGGGTAGGGTGTAGGTTTCAGATATCCTCTAGCACACAATATACATGTACATACACAGCCCATGCCAGATATGATACAGTATTCCTTGCTCGTACACATATCTGATATTGATGATACTGCCCTCCCCTGACACAGGTGTCACGCATCGGTAAGGAGCATGCTCAAAACAGCATTTAGGAAGCGTCAGAAATGACCTACTTTGCGAAGCAATGACAACTATAATGCATGAATATGTGAATAATAATTGAGGGGGAAAATCCTGTTCTATGGGCCCGACTTACTTCTTCTTTTTCTTTTTCATTTTCTTCAAATTTAATGACGATGTTGTCACAAATTTTATTTTTTGTGTGTGAAAGTTTGAGAGTTTTAAAAATGTTTTTGAACATTTCGTGTGTTTTTTTAAATTACCAAATTTCCAAGGAAATTTTGAAGAAGAAAAAGCTTACTGATGGCTCTTCTTCTTCTTCGGCCTCCGTCAGATATGACGATTGGCTGCCATACGATCACATCTCCGGATCATCTTTCTCCAAGCTACTCTGTCTTGTGCCAGACGCTTGGCCTTTATAAGACTCATACCAGTCCATTCCTTGATGTTGTCGAACCATTGTTTCCTTTGACGACCTCTTTTCCTACCGATGGCTACCTGCCCATAATTTTCTTTTTTTATTCTTACGTCAAGACTGAGTGTGCATAGATTATGATTCCATGCAGGTAAGGCAAGTAATGCATCCATCACTAAGTAGATAATATGAGTAACATTAAAGCTGAGATTTTTCATGGTGCATTAATTTTCATAGTTTTCGCACACTGAATCATTTTTGCATGAATAACGAAGAAGCACATAATCGCAGATTTAACAGCTCGATCTTGGAAAATTTAAGTGAGCGAAAAATAAGCACACTTTTACCGTAATACATGGTGGTGATGTGAATCATGCAATCGCTACTTATCCCCCATCGGGACTGAGCCACACATCCGAGTAATAAACAGCCGACGATGCATTCATAAATCAGGGTGACATTTCATCTTCTTCGTCCTCTTATCATGCGCTCGTTTGTCCCATAAAACATTTCCACCATCATTTATTAACCCTGCGGGCTCTATCAGAGACGATAATATAAATTCTTTAGTGATTGGTCAATAAAATGGGTTCTTGGTTATTGAGCCAATCAAAGACAAGTTAAGAAATGTATGTGGGTAGAATGGGATTAAGTTTAAGTAATGAATAGGTCTATTTGATTGGTTAATCAAATGATTATATAATGTAATCAACCAATCAGAGCCTTTGTAGTATTTGCAGAGTTAAAAATAATAAATCAAGGTGTGGTGCTTATCAATGGGTACTGTTACCAGTTTTGACCTGGCCGCCTTTTTGTACGTGACTAGAGGATAGGTGAAGTGTTCGCCATGGAGTGGTTAAGAATATTTTTCTTGGTTTCCTGGTTCTGATTGCAATCTTACCTTTATTTGTAGCATTTTAAAATGGTATATTGTGATACGAATCTTACATGTAGGGTGCGCCATTTCAGTCCATATAGTTAGAGAAGATATCAAAATCTATTATTCATTTCAAGTCTACAAGAATCATTTCAATATTGACATATTGGTTAATCTAATAATCAAAAAAAAAGTGTTGTGATTAACCCCCAGAGAACTGCCGGCCGATTGGTTCGAAAGATAGATACATCATTTATTGCGCCAATCAGAGACAGGGTTAGAATAATTGTATCCCTGATATAGATTGGAGTGAAATATTTTACAAGCTGCATTTTGTGTCTATCTCTGGAACATATAATTTTAAACAATTTGATAGATAGGTGCAAGACCATTCAGTGACTTATGAAAAGACAAAAACAATTTTAAAAAGATATGCTCTGTTCAACAGGTAATCAATGAAGGGATTGTAGCAGAGGTGCAGATTCATGTTGTCTATTTACATTACCAGTACATCTAATTCATATAATCATACTCTCAAAAATCCTAACAAATAATTCATAACATATTACTAAAAAGTGCACTTGACTTCCTGTTAAATAAATACCAGCATATTTGTATTGATCATGAATTTCTTATCATTTAAACAAATGATTCATTTGCATACCAATCAATATGTCCATATTTACTAATTGTTGCTTTAATAATGCATACTCAGTGGTAAGGTTCATTAAAGATGGGTCATTCCTGTCAATGTCATACGGCCTACGCACTTTGATATTTCTCAGAATGTAAAGCGTATAAAATGGTTTTATTACTCCCATGATTCACTGTTGTATTATTATCGAGACTCTTCGGATGGATATTTTTAAGGCTCCAATGTATGGCGCATTCAACACAAGATTTGACAATTTCGGAAAATGATGATTTCGGGGATGCAACATGGTCACCTTTTTGCTACATGTCAGGTTTGCTACGTGACCCGTTTGCTACATGACATTATTTAGCTACATGGTGGTTACAGTCTGAATTGTTACTCCACTACATGTTTTGCTACAAGCATGTGTAACATTCCACTTTGCTACATCCTGAAAACAACAAACACTTTGCTGGATACTGGATTCTGTATAATTATTTGCATATTTGCCCTTACGCTTCACATCATCATGACTGAAACAGTTAATAAAACGCGGGTTGTGTTTACTATGCTCTAGAAGCATCGTGCACTAATATGCCTTTCCAGGTACACAGACGCTCCCAACCTTGTGCGCATGCCCTAAAAGCTTTTCCGATCGGCTATTTATAAATTGTGTCGTAATATCTGTGACGTCGTTTGCTGGCCTCATCGCCTGCATATAAATGGATGTTTGCTACGCCGGGCTCTATTAGAGAGAGCTAGATAGAGAGCACACCATGGCTGAGTGCATGGCGTTGATAAACGATGCTTTGAATGGGAACGATCGTTATTCTGCTGTGCAGAATATGGATGCTAGTGGTTTAACCACTTTTATTAGGGTAAATGTGTAAGCATCAAATTTGGCTTTTTAGCTTTTACATATTTCATCAGTATGAAGTCAATTTATTTTGGATAATTGTGCACGAGTTGCTGTGCTGAAATAATTTAAGGATACTATTTCTTATAACAAAAACAAGTCTATAATTACAATAGTGTTTATAAAAAGGTTATGATGCAATTTGTGATTGGGTAGATTAAAAAAGGAGACTTGATACACAATTTGATATTTCTTTCAAATAATAAATCTGGAATCTCGTATCAATAACAAATATAATAGCATCTTGATATTGGCCTTGACTAAAATAGATCCATATCATATTCACAGTTGCATCACACGGAAGTGAAATTGTTATTACTTTTATATTTTCAATTTTAGATTATTCTGGGAAATATTTATTTCAACTGATAAGCTGTCATATTATATGATGGTCATGGAATTGTTTTCAGACTTGTTTGAATATGGGTTAGGGTGTCAACTAAGAATATAGTATTGTGCTCTAAAATATTCAAAATAATTTTTAATTTTTAATTTTTAATTTTTATTATTATTATTTTTTTATTATTATTATTATTATATTTCTTTTTTTTATTATTATTATTATTATTTTTTTATCTGTTTCTTCTAAAAAAAAATATTTTTATTTCTATTTTTATTTCTATTTTTTTATTATTTTTTTATTTAAATTTTATATATATATATATATGTATTTATTTTATTTATTATATTCTATTCTGTTATTAAATCCCTCATCGTCATTCACCCAATCTGACTTTATCATTCAGCCATTCATACATGTGTTCATTCATACATCCATCATCTATTCATATTTTATTCATTTTTCCGGTCAGTGTAATAATAATTAAATTTGTATTCCCGGAAATTTACAAACTCTATGTACATTTGTAGCTTGCCAGCTGTTTAATTCATCCTACGCTAGTTGTAATTACTACTGTTTGAAGGCTGATGTAACATCTCATATAATAACAAACACATACTACCCATTTGGTCAGTAACAAGTTTATTTTATGGTAAAAAGGATATGGGTTTTCCCCCCATCTTTTTATTCAGGAATTGAAAATCATACAAATTTTATATTGTGATGCTTTAGGTTAAGCTGGCAGACTAGAACAAAATTACGCTATACTCACAGACGAAAAAAGTGATGTAGGTTTATGAGTATATTTTGCTGATGTTCACCACAGGGCCAAAGTCGTTTTTATCCATCTACCTTCTCATACTATTTTGTCTAAATTGTTCTATTATTTTCATCCATCATATTATTGTGTGTTCATCCTTCCATCTTGTTGTTTTCTTTAGCTGGTTGGGTTTCCAGGTATCCAGATGTAGGTTTGGCATGTCCAGATGTTACCATATTGCAATCACCTCACTGCTTATAGAGGCTACTTGTTAATGATGTTCACACCGGATTGGTTTTGATTTTGAGAACCACCTTCATCTCTCTGCAATAACAAACCCTATTATTCCCCTTACTTGTCATGGTTGTGACCATTTAGTCTCGATATTCATGAGTATTGATCACTAACAACCCGATTATTTCCCCTTGTCTCTTTCCAGTACTCACTGCAGACAGACATGGCGCGCAGACAGCTGGAGTATGAGGCCCGTCAAATCCGTGAGATGATGCAAGAAAGATTGGGTCAGGCAGAAGATATGGCCGCTAGACACGAGGCCAGGATGCGTAGACTTTGTATCATGGAGAGAGAGATGCAGCAATTGCAGCAGAGAAGGAATGAGAAACAAGCACAAAAGGTTTGTATTGATTCGGTTGGGGTTATGTGTCAGAGAGGGGGGAGTGGGAAGACATGGCCATCAGGCACACAGACATAATGCAGAGACTTTGTATTATGGAGAAGATAATACAACAATTACAGCAAAAAAGGGAATGAATAGCAAGCACAAAAGGTTTGTATTGGTTGGGTTGGGGTCATAAACCAGGGGAGACCGGGGAGGAGGAGATGACACTGCAAGCCAGATATTAGGCCATGTGTAGAGTATGCAACATTGTCAGCAAATAAGGACTAAGAAATGAGGACAGAAGGTTTGTATTTGATGGTTTCAGGGTGATTATACAGAGTTACATCGGTACCGGCATTCGTCAGTGTTGGGAAGGTAACAGACTCACTGTGGAGGAGGTGTAGCTAGCCTCACATGGCAAGATTACAAACAGGGAATGAGTCTGGCTAAATACCCTTCAGAAAGCGATGAACACGCTGCTCTTAGGAACACAGGATCAACTACCTTTACCTCCCTTTAAGAGTTACAAGGGGCAACATCTTAAGTTGTTGTAAACTCACTACTGACCCTTGATCAGGAAGAATCATCATCTGTTGTCCATGGATGGAACAGTAGAAGTGGCTGATACAAATGGATACCAGGAATAAGGAATGAATACTACAAATTAGGAATTGAGTAAGAGTGCACTACAATTGAGAAACTGATGCCAAAGGATGATTTATCAAGGTTTCAGTGCAACTACCTCATGCAACTAGTTTTTTGATTTCAATCTTGCTAAAACAGTATTGTGATACATCATTCCATATTGGTCTTGTTTAAAGCCTAGCATCATTTTCATGGATATATATGTATATGTTGCATTCAGCAATCACCTTTAGATGTACGTATTCAGGAGTTTTGATCGATGGTTAAGTGTGACTTTCGATAAGCTTAAAAGATACCACATTACATCTTCCATATTGATACTCTCCACCATTTGTCATGGGTTCAAATCTTCTTTTTTCAACCAAGGAAATAATTTCATCACATTCTTGTCAATTTTGTGTAAGATGAATGACTTTGTCTTGACAAGGTAATCAAGAAGAGTGCATTTCAGTATTGGATATATATCTGCCGGATGTAATTTGATATCAGCGTGTTGTAGAGTCCAATTTTGAAAGGAGTCTCAATCATGTTGTTCCGTAACACACTCAGAATCACAGCCTCTTGGGAAATATGGCTGAATGGCTGGCGAGAAATAGATTGAAAATGGATACTGCTATAAATGGACAGTAGGTAAATTGCAAGAAAGGTGATTGTCTCTGAAAGTGACTAACCACAATGCTGTCAGCTGTATTAAGACCATTTTGATTTAAGGAACATTCAGTGTATTACATCTGTGTAAGCCTGAGGACATATTAACTGATATTAAATCAAAAAACGCTCTTGAATTCAAGACGTTTAGTGCAGACTAAACCTAGTGCATTCACTATGATTAAGAACTATTTATCTACTCAAACCAGTTTAGTACTATTAACAGCTAAGGTACTGACTGTGAAAAATAAAACTCTGTGCAATTCTAACTGGCCCGTTTATTACTGTCTGAACCTAAGGAGTCTGTGAGGATTACAAGTTTTTCTTCAATTCTGACTAGTTTAGTACTGTTTAAACCTAACAAACTTGTTTAATACCAGTTTTGCTGTTTCGTAATGAAATAGGTTCATCCAAGACATTTTGATACATTGTAAATGGCAAGGACAAACATCAATGCATATTTGGTCTATGAATGCATTGAATGGATTACTGATTTATCAAATTAGCAAGCATCAGTGTAGGCCCCTATAGCCACTGTCCGGACAGGGGTCAGACCCCCACCCTTTTTATTTTTGCCCCACCCTTTTTACAGAGCCACCCTTTTTATTTGGGAATGTTCAACCCCCACCCTTTATACCGAAAAGGGGACATTTTGATCATTTTGTGCATTCAAATTTGAAAAGGCACTCATTGGAAGAAAGAAAGGACAAAGTGACAGAAACATCCCGGGACCCGTTTTGTTTTTCGGGCAGGTCCCGGAATTCCCCAAATTATTCATAAAAAAAAATAATTGAAGAAAAAAAAATTAAAATAATAAGCTTACTTAAAAACCACCTTGTTAGCTAAATCACGATTTTGCAAATTTATAGAGGAGATTCATTTGAAATTATGGATTTATTTAATCAAATCAGTGCATTTTTGGTACTCTTATGCTCCCTAAATTGTGATAATACGCTGCGTACAACACTTTCGTAGCTCCCGGCGAGTTTCCATTTTGAAAAAATGTCACAATTTCAACAATAGATGGCGCTTTATAACAAACCAATTTAAAGATGGCGACTCTTTAATTTTGAATCGAAGTATATCGGACCCGACATCGGATACATATTTATGATATAACTAGCTCTAGCGAGTCGACAAGGTCGGTATTTTGATTATTTTGATGATCGCTGAGAAACCGCCACCCTTTTTATTTTATCTCCACGCTTTATATACAACTACACCCTTTATATCAGAAATATTCTGACCCCCACCCTTTTGTTGATTTTTTGATTTCTGAAGTCCCACCCTGTATAAAGCGTGCCGTCCGGACTATGATAGCTGACTACTAATTATCATATGTGTAGCCTCTAGTGTAGCCTCTTACAGCAAATGATAACTATAGGTAGATCTATATTAAGCCTCTACAGCCATTGGCAAGTAAACATCTGCCCCTACAGAAGAAGGATTGTGTAGGCCCCTGCAGTAAGTGGCAAATGACATGTACACTCCCTCTCTCTGTAAATGCCTTTTAGATGTCAACAAACGTGTGTTTAAAACATCCGGATTTGTCTGCTAGCGGCATGTAGTGTCTAGGTACATGTATTAGTATAGTGAGCTGCTGAAAGTTGCCATCTGATTATAATGTGTCTGAATAGAAAATCACAAAGTCAAATCAAAACTATTTTACTATTCACAGTCTTACAATCTAATCGGTCTAATATCAACATCCGGCTTGACCCCTCACCTAGTTTCTTATGCTCAGCTAGATATTTCAATCATAGGCCAATTCATTTGTGCCTTTGATGATTGCTATTAACCCAAAGGGTATTGCTAGCATCTAAAACATAATCTGATTGGTTATAAAGTGGGCTACCAAATGTATTTAACCAATCAGAGATGCAGTTAGATTGGGGTGTGAAAGGCAAGCAGTTTAGTGCTACAAGATTTGAAAGCTCTATTTTGATTGGGTTCTTCTGAGGTGATGCCGTATAATTAACCAATCACAATGACTATAAGTGGGTAGTGGCCAGTGGGTTAATGTCCAGTCATGCAGGTCATACAGTAATGGGATTTGATAGTAAGTTAATAATGGATAGATGGATGGATGTCTGTCAACGAGCTACCGATCATTAGCCTTCTCAACCGAAGATGGCAATCATGCTAATTACAGACTACAACATTCCACTAGGATTTCCAAATGTTTAATTTCCTCTCCATTTCCGTATCACTATCGGTAAAATGCCAATTTGATAAATCTGTTGCTTGATACAAATTTGCTCTCATTACACTTTGTGAACATGAAATTCTAAAATGCTTTGAAGACCAAACCTCATGTAATCCCACAATGTTTGCAACCAGATATCACATCAGTAATAAAAATACATGTTAATGTTTCAATACATGTTATATGGCCTAGTAAGTTGTGCCCAACATGACGCACATGCAATGTAGGACATAGTTCCCAATGCAGTTTGTTGGTGTTTATCATGTTAGCCACTGTGTTAGTTATTTGCATATTACAGAAGTATAGAATCATTTGCTGTAAGAGTGCCTCACACCCACACATACAGCGCGGCATCTTCCATAATTAAGTATTAATAAATAAAATTCTCCCTGAGTGTACTACCTGGAAAACTGCATATGAATAGATGGTAAATTGGCAGGAAAGAAGCAGCATTAGGTCAATACAAGGGGGAAATCTTCTGGCCTACCTGACCAAACCTGTATTAGTGAATTATAAAGTTTTTCCTCTAAAAGTTTGAAAATTTAAAACAAACGAGTTTTCTTAAGGTTGGCATTAATTTTAAAAACTTGCAAATGATTACTACTCTACTAC
The DNA here is from genome assembly GCA_035610835.1 of Ophiura sarsii. Taxonomy (NCBI): domain Eukaryota; kingdom Metazoa; phylum Echinodermata; class Ophiuroidea; order Amphilepidida; family Ophiuridae; genus Ophiura; species Ophiura sarsii. Next base: position 68,704,219 of record CM069451.1, on the reverse strand, counting down.
AAGGGCTGTCTGCCCACAGAACAGGGTTTTTGGTTCTTCTTCCTTAGTCACTGTACATGTACCGTAATCTAATAAATAAAACTAATCTTGCATATATTCTTAAATACATTTCTGTGCACATTTAGTTCAAATAGTTCTGAAAAGTAATCTTGCATATAATTTTTGATAAATTTCCATGACCCTGCAGCCAATATTTTAATAAATGTCCATCTTGAAGCGTAGTTAGATCAAACAGTACCCAAAACTAATCTTGCGTATATAATTTGATAAATTTCCATCTTCGGCCCGAGTAACTTCAAACAACACTGACAGAATAACTGATTTATCACAATATCATTATCACTTTTTAGAATTGTTTCCATATTTCCTACTGCAGGTGTGTTTAGATAGCGTTAATTATTAACAGGACTTGATCTATCCCAAGAGATGAAACTCATCTCCGAGTACAGAACATTAATATCATAACGCTTGTCGGCTAAGATTAGCCAACATCAGTGAAGGTGTTAGTCATAGACAATTGATTATTTTCATTAACTAACAGACTTAACACTTTCCACACGACAGGCGCCTGCAGATAATATTCCAACATTTAACAAAAAGTTTCAAAAATATAGTGGAGTAGGGGGTATATGCCTTTCTATTAATACTTTATTTGGTGCATACACCCCCCCCCCTACCCCACCCCCGAACATCCACACATACACCAAAGCAACATTGATGGCATGCAAAGTTGTTTAACCAATAGGGAAGTTGCTAAATGTATTTACAAAGTTGCTAAATGAATAGAGAAATTGCAAATCAAATATTGGGGTAAGATATTCTCTGTGTAGTTGATGTTTCAATACCACACTAGTAGCTTCATCAGAACCGAAGAGGGATTCAGGATGAGTTGTTCATGTAACCTTTTGTCTCTTAATCCACAGATAATCACCTTTAGCCTTTATGTTGTTTACATCATATAATCTGTATCCTTCTCTGCCTCACAGCCAATATTGTGCTTTGTTGCAGATGTTCAATGATGGCGAATTGTTGTTATTTTCCACCATATGCTTACTGTATCTATTATTTATACATTGCAGAAGAAATCCGGCTTGGTAAATGGGGACATGAACAACACCAGTGTAATATTAGAACCCAATGCAAACGATCAACAAGATTTAATAACACCCACCGGTGACCAAGTACTTATGCATCAACAACAAGTCCAACTCCGTAATGCTGGTTACAATAGCGACCACTCTGCCACCGAACTTAAAGATGCACAAATGGTGGCTGTTATGTCCGGTAGTCTTCCAAACGGTGTCCGTATCGACACCATGACCACACCAGTAGACAGTGTTTACGCCCATCTCTCGGCCGATGGCACTGGTACAGTCCAGCCCAATGTAACTGGAACCGGTGCGGTGCAGGGGACCCAGGTTCCATCGTCCATGTTTCATGGCACATGGCCGTTTGTTGGTGCGGGTATACCGCTTCATCCAAGACATTTGAAATCTGCGCCATCAGGGAATGAGCAAGAGACTGCAAGTGTTATAAGCTTCAGTAGCTCAGCTTGCTCAGCCGGTGTCAGGAGAACGCCGTTGAACAATCAACTGGGAACAAAGGTAAGCTAGAATATATATATTTCAGTTTACAAAACAATTTTGTATGTTTCTTAACATTTGCAAGTAAGGCAAAGCGTAGCCAGGTTACAATTGTTTTCTCCCCTGTGCCATGTTATTGTTTCCCTATTGTAGTATTTCGGTTAACGCTATAGCATTAATAAGAGGAAAGAGTAGGGAATTTCCCCAGAATTGAAACAAAATGTTCAAAATTAATTAAGCATTTGTCTTATCCCAAGTATTATTTATTAATCCAAATAGAAGATAATCCTGGAAGTTACTCGCATATCCACCCCTACAGACTAGATGACAAAGCCATCATTGCACCTGCAGAACAATGCATGCATCATATTTACATCACCGAACACCTGCGTATACTGGTTTCCTTGAAACGGCAGGAAATACTGACTTTCTAACATTGATCTTAATTGGTTATCTGTAAGATATAATGAATAAAGTGACCAATCATAATAAAGCTTCTAGATCTCTTGTCACTTGCAAACTTAATCCTCTTCAATCCTACCACCATTCTGTTTGTTTCCCTGATTGGCTCAATATTCAATGTAGCTCTTCTTGTACCCAATCACGATAAAACCTCTTGATCTCTTTCAACCCTAACACCATTCTTACCTTGGCTGTGATTGGTTCATTAAGGTATAGCCCCTTTTTTACCCAATCTGAATAAAGTTTATAAATCTCTTAACTCTAATGAGCTTAAACCATCATTCTATCTTGCCTCTGATTGGCCAAAAATATCATGTACCCTTTTTTATCCAATCAAAATAGTTTTTAGAGTTTGGTTAATAAGCATGCAGTGCTGTACGCAGGGGAGTAAATGGTACTGTATTGCGACCTATATATTTATTGTACAGTGTATATGTTTTACTCTTGCGCAGTGTTGCCAACATTGCAGCTAAACCTTGGAATCAGGCTAAATTTTACTCTGCATCATGGTCAAAAAACTGAATATGGGGTCACGCATGCATTTCTACAGGTTCCGTGACAATTTTGGCTAGTTTCGGTCCTAGGCCATTGCCAAGACTGCACATGCTTTAGCATGTTGGAGACATTGCATCTGGCAACACCGCTTTTATGGGCCCCATAGAGGTCCCTGCAAGTCTCGAGTATGGATCATAATCTGTACCAGGGGACAGTATAAACATCATATTGCCATATCGCTTCACACTATGCAAATTATTACGTCGCTTTTTGTCTCAGCCGACTTGGCAGCATCTATAATTTACAAATCTTGGTGCCTTGTATATAATAGAGTATACACACTGAGCCTGTCAAGTTTTGTAAATTGGGTATTAGATGTAGTCTGCTTGCTTTTAGACATTTTGTAATTAGCAACCTTACACGCGTTATTGATGTACTCGGCTGGTAGGCTGTTTGTGAGATGGATAAGGGAGGAGGCCTGATAGTATAACAGCAAATCCGCCTGCCTTTCGAAGAGATAGCTGCACTTTAGATCCATTCTCATGATTTATCAACTCTACTAGTCGCCAGGTTATTTAGCAGCTAGTCGCAAGAAAGTCTACTACATAGCATGCACCATTACTTTTAGTGCTGTAGTAGTCCCAGGATGATATATTACATTCAGATGCTATCATTCTGTTAAGGATGCTAATTAGACTATGAATACAATTATGGAAAGGCTAATTGAATATGATCAATATTTGCGGGACGGCCGGGTAATCTAGGCCAATCATCTCTACTACTATCATCATCATCATCTATGATCCTCTCTGATGCTTACTGTATGGGGATACACTAATGCAATCCTCTTATGTACTTTGTGAACGGCTGTTGAGAATATATTAACATGACAGCATCATATCGACTTGATCATTATTATGAAATAAATATTCTTGTATGTGTAGGGCTCCCTGGTGATATGGGATGGCGATACACCATGTATTATAGAAGTCACATGCTATCGACTGACTCTATATGCTCAACATAAGCTGTTTTTATATTTATGCACATTAAACAGATGATTCACGACATGTACATCTTGCGACTGACTGTCTGTCTAACCACAAGTCTATGTCTATGTGCGTAAGCAAAATAGAACGGATAATACGCCATAAAGCTGTTTGCCTCGCTCTGACTATGTGTAGCAAATCCACTCACTTTGATGTGGGTGTAGTCCTCAATACAAAAATGTCACCATATCATTTTGTCTTCAGTATGGATTTTATGGTTTGGATTTGTTATTCTATTTTCATCAGGTCGAGATGGTGCATTCTTTGCTCTCTATGCTTGGTACACACGACAAGGATGACATGTCTAGGACTTTACTTGCCATGTCTAGTTCACAGGACAGCTGCATAGCCATGAGACAATCAGGTAGGTTTACCCCTTCATGACCCAATTGTGACCTTATTTGACCCCTACTTATTCAAATTAGTTAGCCATTGTACTTGGTTCACATGACATGGATGATATATTTAGGACTTTGCTTGCCATGTTTTGTACACGGGACAGATCAGGAAGGTTTGACCCAATCGTGACCTCATTATTTTGACCCATCTTTACCTTATTTGTTACTTCCTGATTTGAATAAGTTATTGCTCTATGCTTGATACATACAACTGATTTCAATTCTTTACTCCTTATATCTGGAACGTACAACACAACATGATTATTTACAGACCATTTCAAGTTCAAATATACTCTATAGCCATGAGAAAATCCAGTAGATACCACCCTATCATGACCTCATTTGACCCCTGCTTATCTGATTTTTAAGATAAGACCAATGTCTTTGGCAATGTTAAACAATATTAGAATATAGCATTATGAAATTAAATATAGCTAAGTGCCTCCAAAAGAAAGAGAAAAGGGAAATGGGGGTAGTTGGGTAGTTAACACTTTCCAGGTGGCTATTAGTTTTACCATTTCAAAACAAAAAATTTCAGAAACCTTTCCCAACTTTCAAAGCCTATCTCAAGAATTATTGAACCAATACTAGGAATGTTTGTTCTAATTTTAATGCATTTATCATGGTGATTCCAAATATGGTAATGAAATTTAATTATTTTGACATTTTTGAAATATATGGTGAAATGTTGGAATGTCGTCTGCAGACGCCTGCCGCGTGGAAAATGTTAAGGTCCCAGGCATGCATCAATTACACTGTAAAATAAAGTGCATCATATATTGACAACCGGGTAAGTACTGTATTCTACCATACAACATGCCTCGGACCTAAGGTACACCTTTTGTACTGACAACAAGTATATGAGCTGTCAATCTGTTATCTAATACAGTAATTAGTGATGGGTAAATGAATGTTTAAATTCCCAGAGGGGATGGCATACATACATTTAATTGGAATAAATCAATTCACTACACCAATATTCTATTGATTCAAACTGGAAATAGTTTTCTATCTATAACATGCCACAACAGCAATGACAATAACAATTTGGATTTCTATAGTACCCTTCGTCAGAAACTCAGAATTTTGCATTTAAGCATGTTGTATGTAAGGAGAACCAATCCCGTCAGCACATGCCCCTCTGCGATATGAGGGAAGTGAAGCATATGATCAAGTCTGACAAATTGAAGGCTCAAAAAAGGTGTTCATCACTAGCCTAGCATGAAACAACAGTATAACATTTATATGATGTATTTGCCATGAAACGTTTGTACATATAAACCCAAACGTCTAGGTATCTCTAAACTTACCACTAGCTTTGAATTAGGTCTGAGCTCATGGTATCATTGAAATTGGAGCAAATTCTTTTCGATTTAGAAATACAATGATGAATAATATAAAATCCTCTAACCATCCTAAACACAACCAAATGTTATGCTTGGATATTACTCTTCAGTCATGTGCACCACAATGAATTCATAAAATATTCTTGTAAAAAGTCTGCCTTGCAAATTAATACATAACACAGCTTTTATTATATTGAAACTCATTCAAAATAATCTCATACCCGTAATGTAATAAGATACAAGCTTAATAAAGGATGCCTCCTGTCTCCCTCTCAGAGATAATATGTTTTGTTAATGTTGACATTGGTGTTAATGCCTCATATGTATCCGGAAATCCCTTCAGCTGACCCAATTCTTACGGGCATGGATTGAATAAGTAGAACATGTTGTCGTGTGAATATATGGCAAACCATGTCCAGACAAGCCTGGCGTTAATTGCTATCAGAGGTATCATGAATGGTGTGTGTAATGGATGTAATCATATCACCTGTGAATGGGGGTGATGGTTTAATCAAATTGTAATGACAACGCTATTTGTATAATGCAGGAAATCATTATGCACCATGGTTCATAATCTTACATAAGCAATTTAAAAGGAAACATGCAGTACAGCTGCAGCAAAAGGAGCAATTGTCTCTCAAAGAGAAGATCTTAACACTTTCCACGCGGCAGGCAGCTGCAGACGACATTCCAAAATTGCACAAATATTTTCAAAAATGTCAAAATTCTTAAATGTCATTACCATTTTTGGAATCACCATGAGAAATGCATTGAAATAAGTACAAACATGCCTAGTATTGGTTCAGTAATCCTTGAGATAGACCCTGAAAGTTGGGAAAGGTTTCTGACAATTCTGTTTTGTATATGGTAAAACTTACAGCCGCGTGGAAAGTGTTAATACCAACAAATGGAGCTTTGTGATAAACGAAGGCTTTGTGGTTTAAGATTGGACACTGCTTTCTGATTTTATGAAGAAGAATTATTATAAAATTGTCTTCATTTTCTTTGTTTTTCCATGTCTGGTTCCTTCGATATCTCACAATACACCCTTTTGCTGCGACAGTACACAAATGTGATGGGATTTCAACAAATACACCATCAAACATTCCAGATGTATCTCATGTATGACAGACCCCCAACTTAAAAACATGGGAGGACTATGACAAACACAATAAGTTTTCTTTAACATAATTAATTAACATGAGAAGAAGTTGTCATACAATTTAAATATTTAAATATTCTATTATCTCATTGATAGGTTGCTTACCGCTACTCATACAACTCCTTCACGGCCCTGATAAGGACTCGCTGCTCGGCGACACAAGAGGTGGTCGAGAAGCAAGAGCGCGTGCCAGCGCATCGTTACACAACATGGTGCATTCACATCCGGAGGAAAGAAGTCGGAAACAAGAAGCCCGTGTGCTGAGATTACTGGAACAGATTAGGGCTTATTGTGATTCACTGAGAGGGTTTGGACAAGATGAAGATGAGGCATCCAAAGGTAAGAGGAGGAGGAGAAGTCATTGATAACAATCTCTTAGCTCATAATAGCCTCCTTCAGATCGTGCAGACTGAAGTAGGCATGTACATGGTTTGGAAGTCACATAGAAATGTTGGTCCCGTGCATCGGAAGAGCAAACCCTGAGCACTTTAAAAGGTCACAGACTCCTTCGTAAAGAGTAGGGGATCATCCCGGTCTGTGTCTGTACGCTCATGTTTGTATTCCTAGGTTCCAGGGATATGTTGTGCGACTATACGCTACAAAGAGGTTTCTGCACAGTATAGGAAGATGATGATGATGAATATTATCTTTCTTGAGTACAGCTTGTTAACTTTACCATGTTAATTATGTACAATAGAAGAATCATAGACATAAGGTGGTTTGTGTCACATTATGACAGCCATATTATTGTAACTGGATTCTTTCAAGTTAATGTAGTTAAATCATAAATAATGAAGTACTGAAAAGTGCTGAACCATTTGCACAATTTTGTTTTTTTATTGATAATTTCAAATTCGCATTAAATATCATAGCTATAGTAATTCCTGGATTTTAAACTGAACAAATGATGCCAAAATGTAAATTGTTAGTTGATCACACTTTTCAATGTCTTGATTAGGGTTTTTATTTGAAGAATTATCCAGGATATGAAATTGATGGAGGTACATGAATTGACATAAGCTCTATTTATTTGCAGCTTCCCACGTAGAACACAACCCTGGTCCAGCAATGGCGGCCCTGATGAAACTCTCATTTGATGAGGAACATAGAAGTGCAATATGTCAATTAGGTAAGTTATACACAGGCACACCTACTATAAATAGTACAGATCACTTCCATAGTGACGTCATTGCATCATTGACCGATTGCAGAACTGACACCAAACATTGACTGAGCTGAGGTACCTGGGTTATACTTATTGGTTTGGGCAGTGTTGTCACTAGCCAAAATTTAATTTTACTGACGGCGAATGGAATAAGTGTTGCGAACGAAGTGCAGTAAATCATGGCGTGGGGTCTAGAGGCCTTCTTAATGTTTTTAGGTTTTTTTAATGCACTTTGAGGGTTCCCGACACATAATTTCTTGTTTTATGAGGCAGTTTAATGATTTTATCCACAATTTCTTTTTTATTATTAGAGTGCCGTTTTTTTTTAAACCTAGCGACATTACATGTGAAACTATCATAGTTCATCAAGCATAAATGAAACTGTCTCCCATTTTAGTTAGGGGTAAGATCTTCCTTTTTAAATCTTAATTTTACTTGGTGCAAATTAGGGTTGGGAGCAAGTCCGGGAAATTTAGTCCCGCCCGAAAGTTTCGAATCCTGGGAACAGAATTCACATTCTCGAGTCCCAAAAATAGATGATCGACAAAACAATAAGACGCTTACTTTTTGTCTTTCTTTTTTTAAACGTCAGCTAAATCACTCTCATTTGATGCAAATTTATAGCGGAGATGGAGATTCACTTGAAATGGGTTTATTTAGTCAAATCTGTGTATTTTGTTTACTCAAGTATGCTCGCTAAAATGTGGGTTTTCACTTTTATGTTTACCGTACCTCCCATCTTAAAACACGCAGATGGTGCCCTAACAATCAACCTGCCCGAAAAATTAAATCAAGTCCCGGGAGCGTGATTTCCCAGCCCTAGTGCAAATAAGAATTGCTATAGTGTAACTTTCGAGGCAAAACCACACCAGAGGTTTGTGCTGTACATCTCATATGTGACCAGTCGCGTCAAAAAGGACATGTTGTCTACAAACACAGTTTTGAGATAGAGGGCAATATATTTGGTGAAACATAAAGAAAATAATAGACAAAAATATGCTTCTTCAATTCATATCTTGTGACTACAAAGTCCGATTACATTCAACAAGGTATAAATTCAAAGCTTAAAATGTTCTCTTTCAATCATACCAATAACTCAGAATTTACATGTCCATTTACATATTAGTGAAAAGAAACTTTCTAAACGCAACCGACATGCTAATATCCTGGACAACGCCCAATATTCGCTTCACTTGCTTTCTAATCCATTAGTCATTAACCCTATGGCAGGCATCTCATCCATCATCTGACCCTTGATGATGTTGGGTAAATGCATGTCTCATCAATTATTTGACCCCTTGATGATGTTGGGTAACACTTGATGGATGGAGATGGTTGTTGCATTTATTGTGACCACGTAATTGGTTAGTCAATCAAAAAATGCACATGGGATTTAAAGTTACTGATCATTATGCTGATCTACTCAATTAACCCCTGATAACAATTAATGGGTTCATTCGGAGATACAGCTGATCAGAATTTATAATATGTTTTGAAAATGAATGCAATGGGGTTTTTTTCAGCCTAGTAAAAATGTGCCAATGAAACTAAATTCTGTATGTGATGCCTACTATGTATAGATACTATACTGAAGAACTTTATGCATTTTGTATACTTTCAGGCGGGCTACATGCAATAGCAGAACTTCTGCAAGTGGACTACAACATGAATAGCAACTCACACGACCAGTACACTATCACCCTTCGACGCTATGCAGGGATGGCGCTAACAAACCTGACATTTGGAGATGTTGCCAATAAAGCTCTGTTGTGCTCTATGAAGGGATGCATGAAGGCATTGGTAATGCAATTACAAGCTGATAATGAGGATCAGAGACAGGTTGCTGCCAGCGTTTTACGTAATCTCTCGTGGCGAGCAGATCTTGCTAGTAAGAAGATTCTGAGAGAGGTTGGCTCTGTTGTAGGGCTTATGAAATGTGCTTTGGAGGTCAAGAAGGAGTCTTCTTTAAAGAGCGTCTTGAGTGCTCTGTGGAACTTATCAGCTCATTTTACCGAAAACAAAGCTGATATTTGCGCCGTTGATGGCGCTTTAGAATTTTTAGTAGGAACACTGACTTATAAGTCGCCTACGAGAACATGGGCTGTTGTTGAGAACGGGGGCGGTATTCTGCGCAATGTTTCCAGTCACATCGCAACTAGTGAGGTGTACAGAAGGATATTACGAGAAAATAGCTGTCTTCAGATCTTGTTGAGACATCTCAAATCATCCAGTCTCACAATCGTTAGCAACGCTTGCGGCACATTGTGGAATTTGTCTGCCAGAAATAAACCAGACCAGGACTTGCTCTGGGAACTGGGAGCAGTTAGCATGCTCAAAAATCTGGTGCACTCAAAACACAAGATGATTGCTATGGGTAGCTCTGCTGCTCTTCGCAATCTGATGTCTGCAAGACCTAATCTCTTGAATGCGAAAGAACATCACAAGGATGGGCCGCCAACATTACATGTCAGAAAACAGCGCGCTCTGGAGGCCGAAATCGACAAGAACTTGAGGGAGACATACGGCAGTATAGAGGACCGCCAGAAGGTACTGTCGCAGATGTTTCCAAGACATGTCGTAATGCGGAACAGTACTGGGCAGCTTGTGAAAGAGCGCTCTCAGAATCCGTCAGATTACTCTCCAGTCCCACAGCGGATTCCCATTTGGAACTCTCAACAGTCACCCACACATGATATGCTGCAATCACAACAACAACCACATCACCAACACAGAACACATTCTCCTTCCAGTCGTCAACAACAACAGTACAACCCTAATTACCATGGTGAATCGCCTGACAGTGACAGCTCGGGTCATGTCATAGGAGAAGGGTCAAACTTTCAGGAACACACGCCTCCTGGATTGGTTAAGTCGCCAAACGCTGGCAGGATACAAGAGACTAACATAGACGATCCGGGGTCGTCTTCGGAGGGAAACTCATCACCAAAGAAACTCACAGATTCTAACCAAAGACGTCAACCTGCAGGAACTAGTCGGATTGCAAAGGTGGGTGCTATCATAAAGAGATCACCTGAGTCTAATTTCATAAAGTTCAAGATTTATCCTAAGTGGAATTTAGAGGAAGAGTTTAAATGTGACTAGTCACTTCAAAAAGGACATGTTGTCGGCAAACACAGTTTTGAGATAGAGGCCAATATAGTTGGTGAAAAATAATAGAAAAAATATGTTTCTTCAATTCATATCTTGTGGTTACAAAGTCTGATTACCTTAAACATAGTATCATTTTGAAGCTTAAAATGTGCTCTTTCAAGTCATACTAATAACTTGGAATTAACTTGGGCCTCAAACATGGCCATTTTGATGTGATGGGTCACAAATAATTTTACAAGATTCACTCTTCTAATGATTAATCTTAACTTTGATAAAACAGAACTCTAAATGCTAGACAGACTACTGTCTTAACGACTTTGTCTAGAGGATTAATAATCAGGTCCGTTATTGCTATCCCTGTGTTAAAGTATCATTATAATTCTGTGTATAACTGTTGGCAAATGTGCATCATACCTGCATCATACCCAGTCCCATAGGTCGCTATTATACTAAACATTCAGCCTAAAAGCGTAATTGCAGGTGTTAATCACAACAAGACAGATTTAAACAAATAAGACGTTTAGCCACATTAATGTAGAAACAGATTGTGGTTCTTGATAGGCAAATCAACCATTGTTCGGAAGCAGACATCATAAATGAGGTATCACTCATAAGATTTCTTGATAATAAGTCTAGCACCAATAAAGTCTTGACCTCCCCAAACTGTAGAATTATTATTTAAGGCATCATTTTATTTAATTTTATTCATATTGTATTCTTTTATTTTTGTTCATTTCAGGTCATGCAGGAAGTTGCATTGCATGCTGGGATCAATATGGATCCAGACAGTGTCCAATCAGATTCAGCCCTAGTTACTAAAGAATCTCCAAGTAAAAAATCAGCATCTAAAAAGAAACATTGCAATCCCACCTCAAATTTGACGAGCCGATCCAACTCTTACAGCTTTGGGTTTGAGCAGAATTTGGGAATCAAGAGGGCTTCTACTGACAGTATCAATAGCGTCAATAGTGACTGTTATCCTATGGGTAATCACGGCAAGATGCAACATTCAAAGTCAAGAATAGATCAGCAATCTCGGTCAGTGGATAGTACGCTGAATTCGCTTGATCAGCAACATCATCACCGTAATGAAGAACTGTATCATAACACGGACGGAAGTATGGACTCCACCATTGATTTCAGTTTGAAGTATTCTGACGAGAGTCTGACGGGTTCTCACAATCCAAGAGCTGGTAACTCTGAGAGGTACGCTGCTGGTGCAAAGGTTGAAGGCTCCTCCGCTGGTAAGCAGGGCGGTACACGTTGCAGCTCACACGAAAACCTGCCTCAGCCTGTTGAGCATTGTCAAGAATGCAATGTTCCTCATATGCAAAGAGAGGCAATGGCTGTAGGTACAACGTATCAAGGTATGCAACAACAACAACATCAGCATCAATCCCAGCAACAACAACAACATCAGCATCCTTCACAGCATCAATCCCAGCATCCTTCACAGCATCAATCCCAGCATCCTTCACATCCACCGCAACATCCTCGCATACAGAATTACGTAGGTGGCGGAAACCAGCAGCATAACTTCAAGGAGTCATCTCCCAAACACCAACGCAAGTACCAAGAACCACCCAATTTGCAGCGCAAGCTTCTGCCAAGCAGAGGTACCGCTAGTCACTCAGACATGGGGAATTCTAGTTTCCATGATGAGAGACCTGTTGACTATAGCAAACATAGGCTGCCTGCTCCCGGTCCTCACATGAGATCCATGTATGATGAGGATGAACACGAACATTATGCAAGCGATCAACCAACAGATTTTACCCAGAGATATACCACCGATGTTCCTGATCATCATTCGGGTGAAATAAGTTTCGTTGAAACATCAATCACGTCCGATACTACAGGAGCAGTTTATTTGTGCAATGATGAAATGGAGAATACCAATGAGAAAGATAAAAAGACCGCACAGGAATCCAATACAAACACTAATGGTCCTGTCAGAGTTCATCAAGACCAGTCTACAAGGTATTGTGTGGAAGATACACCCTTGGCATTCTCTAGGGCATCTTCTTTAAGCTCCTTAAACAGTGAAGAGGCGAGAGATGACGGCACACATTCAAATCACAACTCCTCTAGAACAGCCCATAATGATAGAACACATGATGAGCATTCACATGGTATGGCAGATGATAGAGATCTGAGGAATGGAGATACGCAAGAAGCGCACCATGATGATGTTAATGATAACCATGAACCACCACCTTTAGAACATCCCGATGGTGATGTTCATGTGGAGGACACACCATTAATGTTCAGTAGATGTAGCTCAGTGTCGTCCCTGAGTAGTTTTGAAGTCCACTCCATTGGTGATGACCAGTCCATATATACCCCTATGGACAGTCAAAGAGCCAGTGGTATATGCAGTCCTAGTGAGCTTCCTGATTCACCAAGTCAGTCAATGCCACAGAGTCCTAGAAATCGGCGTCGGTCAGCGACGAAACCCACTCCAGCTGATGGCAGCAACACAAATCAACAGCTTCCAGGTGCGGATGAAAAGCCAAAGAGCTATGCCACAGAAGGAACTCCACTTGAGTTTTCTTGTGCCACTAGCCTTAGTGGATTGACCATTGATGACGAAGAAAAGGCTGAAGTCAGCAAAGAAACATTGAACAGTTTCCGTCACAAACCTGATGAACCATTGCAGAAACCTGATGATTTATCACAGAAACAATGGAGAAATGAAACCAACCAGGTCGAGGAAGAGGAGGATGACACTGCAGATTTCTCTGAACGAGAACAGAGCATTCTGGATGAATGCATCAGTTCCGCTATGCCACAGCGAACATCAAAGAGTGGTGCCCACAAGAAGAGCAAATCCAAAGCTTCTCGGTTACCGAGAAGGCAGCAACCTATCCAAAGTTCAAAGCATGTGAGTTTCAGTCAACAGATCAAAAGTCAAGAAGCTCCGATGTCCTTTGCAACCGAAGACACACCCATCCATTTATCCACCGCTACATCTCTCAGTGATCTCAGTATTGATGATATTGATATTGAACATACAGAAGATGGTCACTTCAAGGTTATCAATCCTGTACGCAGTGATTTGACAAAGGCAGAAGGTGTAGATGCCAATGAAATGGATGCTCCATGCAGGTTACATGCAGAAGAGGACCAGCTCCCATCAGAGACCAATTCTGTTATTATCGAAGAAGAAAATTCAATGCTTCTGGAATGTATCAACTCTGCTATGCCGAAACCACGCGCCAATAAACAAAGTAGTTCTCATTCAAAATACAGGTCGTCTAAAGGTCTGTCAAAGTTACGAGGTGGTAAACCAAGCGGTCTGCCAAGGAAGAGAATGACTTCCACAGATGTACGCCATCACAAAACCCCGTCTCCGATCCCAGAAGTGACGACGATGTCAGAATCTAAAGGCCCTGGTGGTCAAAAGAGGGTTACTGATTGGCAAAGCGACATGATGACATCTTACCGCACAGAAGACACTCCTAATCATATGTCTGCAGCTACTTCTCTTAGTGGACTAAGCATTGAATCGCATAATCAAGAGGACTTTTTGAACGGCAATGTCTCGGCCCAATCTGGAGGAGCTAGTGGTAGACATGATGTGACACAACAACCAAGTAAACAAGAATTACATGCCTCCAAACCATCCTTTGGTTACTCTCCTATTGACTCACCCAAAGTGTTCGGTGTGGAAGGAACACCGATATCATTCTCAAGAAGTGATTCGTTAAGTTCTCTCAGTTGTGATGAAGATGCAGATCTAGCTCAAGATAAAGCCAAAATCAAAGAATCTGTAGCTCTGCGACAGAACAAACCATTACCAAATAAAGAGAAACCCCAAGATGACACCAGATCAAAGGCTCTTGGTAAAGGCAAGTTTGAGGCAACTGCAGATATGAAATATGGAAAACTTAGTCACCATCTTGAAGATGGCAGAGTAAAGACAACCAGTGGTTCACCTTTGGATTCACCATTTGTCTTCACAATGGAAGGTACACCTCTGTCTTTCTCAAGGAGTGACTCTCTAAGTTCTCTGAGCTGTGATGAAGATGATGCTTGTTTATCAGAAGCCAAGGCAGATCTCAAGGAAACATTGAAGGCAATGAAATCCATGGCTAACATCACTGCCAAGCAGAGTTTAGCAGAGAAGCAACATCTTGCAGGAAAGAAAGCTGCTGTGGTTGAGAAACCACCCATGAGCGGTCCCAAACTTTCTCTCCAACATCAGATAGGTGAAGCCCCTGACGATGAGGAGGATGCTCAACAACCCGAGGAGGATGCTCAACAACCCAGGCTGCATCCAATGGATGTGCCGCAGAAGTTTAACGTTGAAGATACACCTGTGTGCTTCTCTCGCAATTCAAGTTTAAGTTCGCTGAGCGATGAAGAAGAAGAAGAAGAAGAACCCCATCAAGGTGCAGAAATTGTCAATGGCAATACAGGGATGACTAAGAGAGAGTATGATGGAGACGATGATTCAGGTCATGTCGCTCCAAGGATGTTTGCAGTTGAAGACACACCAGTATGCTTCTCAAGGAACAGTTCTCTAAGCTCCTTGAGTTTGGACTCCTTAGATGATGCTTCAGATCAAGCTCTCTTGGATGAGTGTATCAGTTCTGCTATGCCAGTAAAAAGCTCCACCAAAAAACCTACCCGTAAAATCCCAGTTCTTAAATCGGCATCTGAAATGCATTCACCACCGCGAAGGATCTCTCCTGGTAGCTCCTATAGCAGTCAGCAACAAAAAGATGACTCTTTGTTAGACAGTACACAAGGAGAAGTTGAACAGATGGACGATGGTAGTCCAACATCTCCAGAGACAGATGAGGCTGAAGAGCAGACTTCATTGCTGGATAATCAGGTCCATAACGGTCCTAGAATTACAAAGCCTGGTGAAAGACAACTGGACAATGACCAACCCAAAGTTATCCGCAGTGGAGCGGGAGATTATGACCAACCTAAAGGCATAAGGGGTGGTCGAAAAGTATACAAAAGTCCATACTCACAGGGTGGTCCAGGTAGATCTTCAACCCCGCCGAAGAGTGTGGTGCCAAAGATTGCTCAAAACCAGAATAGTATTGTCCCAAAAAGTACTATAAGTTCTAAAGCTACTCAAAATAAGACAAAGACTGCTGCAAGTGCTTCCTCACCAAGAAGTACTCCTCCTCGAAGCACAACCCCTATTAGAGGTGGGTCATCAACATCACCAAAGAGTGCTGGTAGAAGTAGCTCAGTACCAAACCGTAGCACAACAGGTGGTAGAAGCTCCACACCACCAGCAAGAACTGGCATGACTACCAAGAGCACAACTAAACCATCTGGGAGGAGCTTAACCCCAACACCAGGTACCAAGAGTGGTTCTCCTTCCCCACGGGCTGCAACAAGTCGTAGCATGCCAAACAGTCGTAGCAGTTCTCCTGCTACACCACAGAAATCCTTCTCCAGACAATCCAGCACTTCAAGTACTTCATCAAATCAGCCATCATGGAATGGTTCTGTTGGTACCCATGTCACTAAACCTGCTTGGAAAACATCGGGCACCAAGAGAACTGGCGAGCATGTGAGTAGAGCAACTACAGTGAATAGATCAAGTCCACCCAGATCTACCACAGCTGGAGGAGCCACCAATGGAAGACAAAACATATCCAATATTAGAAATAGATCACCTCAATCTTCAGGAACCAATAGTACCAAATCCCCTTCTCCGTCTCCTCGTAGCAACATAACTGGCAGCAGAACAGGATCGCCTAGTCCAGCAAGAACGTCATTTAGAGCTGGCACGCCACCACCAGCACGCAAGTCCCTCTCAGTCCAGAACACGACAAGAAATGGCTCAGTACCAAATAAAACCGGAATGTCGTCAAATAAGAGTTCAAGAACCAATAGCCCTGCTGGTAGGAGTTCATCACCGGCCACTTCAAGAAATATGGGTAATAGAAATGTATCATCAGTTAATGGCAAAGTTGCAGGTCAACGAAATAGAAGTGCCTCCCCAGCTAGCAATAAAACTGGTTTTGTAAGAAACACATCTCCCCGGACAAGCGGAAACTCAAGAATTCCTAGCAGTGTAAAGAGCAATTCAAATCAAAAGGCAGCTTATGCTGCTGATAATGGTAATAATAATGTAAACCATTCTGAAGAAGGTCGGCCGGCTTTGGTGAAGCAGTCTACGTTTACAAAAGAAAGTGCCTCTTTGCCGGATCAGACTCCAACAAACGTGATGAGTAGTGATGAAAACAGAGCATCGTCACCAGATGGAGAACCAATCAGCACATCTTTGTCGCCAGAGGAGAACTCCCAGAAACCGATGAGCAAAGGGTGGACAAGAATTCCTATTGCAGAACCTGAGGACACAGAAATCAGTACTGCACCTGTTTTCAAATCAGAAGGAACGTTTGAAAAGGATGCTCCAGCAGTGTTAACCCTGCCATCTGAGGACTCTGTAAACATCATCCCGGAAACTGTAACAGAGGACAAATCTGTTACCCGTAATGCTGAAGCCCCATCAGCTAGAATTGAGGCTCATCAATCAAAGCTATCTGGTGTTGAGGCGAAGAAATTAAGCATTAGCAAGCAGTCCACAACAAATGGAAATGTAACTCAAACCAAGAGAGCCCCCTCTCCAAAACCAATTGCTGGTAGAAGAAAACAATCTCCATCCCCAAGCAGCACTCAAAGAATGCCTTCACCATCTCAGAATCAGACAACAGGGATAAAGAAACCGCTAGCAACAACTCCTACGATTGGTTCCACAACTCCAAAGACAGCTCCAAAGACATCATTGTCAACAACATCAACTCCTAAGACAACATCAGGAACAGGTTTAGCATCCACACAATCAGCTTTGCCAAAGACAAGTTCTGGATCAACAACTCCACGGAATACAATCGGCAAGCCAAGAGATATCTGTAGGGAGCTAAATATCCCTATCAAAAACTTTGGCGGTAAAGTAGTATCCCCAACGTCCGAGGGGAAAGGTAGTGGTGTTTGGATCATGCAGAGTCCTGAAGAGAGAGAGGCCGGTATGCCGCAACCTTATCCAGAAGGACTATCAAGATCCAATAGTGGACTAGCCTCTTCCCAAAGCCCATCACTGACTCAAAGCAAAAGTAATGTGAACTCAGTCAGCAGGAGTAGCAGTAAAGGCAACATCAATGCAATTTTATTAAGCACTAGCAGAGTTGATGTTAATAGTATTGTCAGTAGAGCTAACAGTAAAGCTAATGTTAACTCTCTTAGCGCTAGTAGAGGAGATGTGAATAGTATCGCCAGTGTTAGTAGAGCTAGCAGTAAGGGGAATGTCAACGCTATTAGCACAAGCAGAGGGGATGTAAATAGTATTGTTAGCAGAGCTAGTAGTAAAGGCAACATCAATGCCATAAGCCCAAGCAGCAGTACTACCCACAATGCACCACCAGCTTTTACTACCCACAATGCACCACCAGCTTTGGTTACTAACAGTAACGAGTCTAATAGCCAAAAAGATGTGCAACCCAAAGTAGAAGAGAAAGAAAAGAAACCTGAAAAGAAGAAATTCTCTTTCCTCAAATTTAGAGGAAGACATAAAAAGGGCGACAAGAGTGATGAAGAAAAGAACGAAAAAAGTCAAAAGAAAAAAGACAAGAAGAAGGAAAAGAAACTCGCCAAAGAGGCCAAGGAAGCTGCAAAACTAGCACATGCAAAAGGAGCTCAGGCTCAAGCTCAAGAACCTCCCAGAGTGCAGAGTCCAGATATGAGCACAGATGGGGAATCCAGTGCCAATGAATATCCGGAAGATGAGTTTGCCGATCCTGATCTGAATTTCGACAGACGTTTAGACGATCTTGGTGATTGGAACAGTGACGACAACATCGTCAACGAGGAGATGCCAGATGAGTTTTTAGACTTTGATAGCGAGAGTGACATTTTAAACGAAGATTTCCCCGAAGAGAATATTGAGAGTAGCTCAGAGGCTGGGCTTCTCAGCCCCTTTGAGGTTGTGAACCCTCCAAGTGATGTGACAAGTGCCGGCGAGACTGTCAATCATCCTCCTATTTCCAGTAACTTAAGTAGCCCTTCTGATATTTTAGATGAGACAATGCCTGATGAGTATATAGAGAGTAGCAATTGTACAAGTGTGTTGACAACTCCAGGTACACCTACTGCTAACCAGAATGACTTTGCCACAGCAGTAGCTTCTAATCATGTTGCCGAGGATGAGGAGGAGGAGGAGGAGGATCCTGGGGAAGCCACTATGGCTCCCACTCCTGATGGGGCTAAACAATTTACGCTTGAAAATCGACTTAACTCATTTATTGTCTTTGACAGCCCTGAGTTTGATACTGATTCTTGCAAGCAGGGCGACGTAAAGAAAGCAAAAAACAAGCGTAGTAAGAGCGTCCAAGATATGCCAAACGAGGATGTAGCTTGTCTGGATGAGGAAAAAGACCGCACGTCACCGCCGAGACCACAAAGATTGCGCCTTCCAAAGAAACCTTTTGGCATGCCGGGGGACGACGATCCGACCACGGCCATCCCAGTGTTGGTGTCACCATTTAACTACAGTCCAAGTCCGAACAAAAAAAGCCAGAGTTGCCCTCACAGCCCTGAATTGCTGCGCCGTTTCACACCACCTAGACAGTCTTCACTTAGTAGCAGTATCCATCAGCTACAGGAGAGGAGCGGTTCATTCGGGTACGAGGAATACGACATGTGCAGTAGCGACGGCAGCGAGCTGATGAGTCCTACTATGTCCTCCAGGGTCACAACTGTCTGACAACTAGCTATTCAGAAATGGTCAAGATTTCGTGCGCTTTTGCCAATAATTGTACTCTTCATATTTGTGCTTTGGGAATTACTTATTTGGAACATTAATCTTATGTATTTTGACAAGTGAAAAGCTTTCAAAATGTTTTTTGGAAGAAAAAAGGAGTCAAAGTTCAAATGAACCTTGCATTTAACCCCCTGAGAACTACCGGCCGATTGGTCAGAAAGATAGATACATCATTTATTGTGCCAATCAGAGACAGTGTTAGAATAATTGTATCCCTGATAAAGATTGGAGTGAAATATTTTACAAGCTGCATTTTAATTGGCTATTCAAATGAGTATATCTTGCAATAAACCAATCAGAACCACTGTAAGATAAACAGGTAGACCCCAGGGGGGGGGGGGGGGGGTTAAAACATGTAATTCTATTTTATTTGAACTATGATATTACCATATTGAATTTGCATATCACAGTAACATTTACAGTCTCTCCAACATTCATAATCAACAGTTTAACATCCAATATAGTACGTGTAAGTTGTTTATTATAGTCACTGTTATACCCTTTTGGATATATAACTTGACCAAACTCCCCTGCTTTTGATGCTGAACTTGACATACCAGGGAGTTACCTCAAGGGGAAATTTGATGGTGGTGACTGTGCTGCTAGATCATTTAAACTGATACCCATGGAGGTTCCAAATTGTCAAGAAAAAGGTAACCATAACAATAACAACACACTCCATTTTTAACTTTAAAAATTGACAAAATTATACTAGGATTTTATCAAGTGTCTTCTTCATTTTTTTGGAAATATTCAACATTTTAGTGTTCAAAACCAAATTTTGAAACATTTTTGGGAGGAATATCTAATATTTTGATACCCTGTAACCACAAAATTTTGAGACATTTTTGGGAGAAACATCTAATATTTTGATACCCTGTACCCACAAAATGTCAATCATGTCCAAAGGACTATGGTGGTGACTATAAATAATTATTTCATTACTTAATTTGAATACATTATTTGAAGTACTCAACTGGCAAATGTATTCAGTATGTGCTATTTCCCTTCCTCGGGACAGTGATATTACTTTACAGACGCAACATTTTGCAAGCGTATACAACATATGTTAAATGCTGCACCATTTGATATCATCAACTTGAGGAAGTGAAACAGACTTCATGTAAATTATGTATTCATTATCGATATCAAAAATATTCCTAAATCTCTACAAAATAACTTGCCCATCAGTGTATTCAATTAATATTCAAACCATGATACATCAGTATCTTGAACCCGTTATATAATACATCATAGTTGCTTCAAAATTGATTGATTTTTATCGCAAACATTCCAATGATATTGTCATCTTAATTTTATCTTAACACTTTCCATGCGGCAAACAACATTCCAAAACTTCGCAAAATGTTTCAAAAATGTCACAATTATTGAATTTCATCACCATATTTGGAATCATCATGAGAAATGCATTAAACTAAGTACAAACATGCCTAGAATTAATTTAGCAATCCCTGAGATACTTTTAAATTTGGGAAATGTTTCTGAACAATCTGTTGTATATGGTAAAACTAATAGCCGCGTGGACAGTGTTAAGTATCTTAATTTACAATCTAGTCTCCTTCATATTCAGTCTGTAATTGACTGATTACTCACCATTGTATGCACTGCTTTATTCCACTCTTAGAAAAAGACTGAATATAGATGTGGGTTCAGTCTCATTTAGACTGATTATCATTTTCAAGGAGACTGGGTTGCAATTTTACTAGCTACTACCATAGTCGCAATGTGCAGGACACAGTTCACCTATATTATTCAGTTGGATAAACCAAAGTCTACTAAGAAATTGTTCTTGAGTAGAAATATGATACCTAAAAAACAAGAATAAGTTCACTAGTTGAATTCTTAAAGAGGTTTGAGGATGTTTTGAGTGATGATATTATTATGTATTCTTTAACCTCTATTTCCAATGAACTAAACTATATAGCAATGTGTACTGTATCTGACCTTAGGTGTGAGTCATGATACCCAGAGTGCATAAGTCATAGTTCTTAAAACTGACTGGTCATACATGTTCCTGAACTTTGTCCCGGGTATCAAGACTAATGGTACTGGCAGTGTTAGCCCTAGAAAGTGTAATTTCTAATTATGAATTACGGTATGACGGTTTCGCAGAAAAACGATGAAAGAAACAACAAACCAGACCAGAAAAACAGTGACAATAAACCAAAGTGCCTGAAAAAGCACACATTCTATACCCCTACCCTATACTTTGGTGCAGAAAATCTAATTTAGTGTTAAATCTTGATCATTTCTGAATATGAAATAATTATAATGTGTTGCCAAATTGTTGTGTCATAGATTTCTCAATCCAATGAAATTGTTTTGAGAGAAAAAACCTATGAATATATAATTTTGGACAGGTGATTTGTAGTTAATTTCTGAACTGTTGGTTGTTGTTTTTTCACACTGTAGAATGAGATTAAGCACTCTAGTCTGGTATTCATTTATATACTCTGTTTGGCCATCTCGAGACAGTGACGTAACCGCGTATTCTACTAATTGCATCACATAACGCGCGCGCATACTCGCGGCGCTGGCGTACAAACACGAGCGTTGAAAGGCGGAAGATTCACACGCGTGCGTAAAAGCTGCGCCTGTTCAGTTACGTCACTGTCTCGAGATGGCCAAACAGAGTATAGTTGTAAACTACTCTAGTTTGTGTGGGTAACAAATAGGCAAACAAGTTTGTGTTTATTCACTCGCATACATAATCGCTCGTCTTGCATGTGTACTGTCGCGGCAAAAGGATGCAGTTGGCGGTAAAATATATTATGAGATACTGATGGAATTAGGCATGGATAAACAAAGAAAATACAGACAATTTTACAGTAATCTTTCTTCATATGAAAGAAGTATTCAATCTTAACCACAAATGTGTCGTTTTGAAGCATTGTTATTAAGATCTCTCAACTTTTTCTTTGAGAGACAACTGCACCCTTTTGCTGTGGCTGTACACATATAACATTGCACATGCCTAATGGGCTTGTGTTGTGCCTTTATTGAGTTAAACTGCACTTTGTGTAGTTCATACCAATCTAGTAAGGCTTGCCTTTTTTGTGCGGGACAAACTATATCTGTGGTTTTAGTTGGCATTACAGGGTGTCTTAAAAGTGAATCATCAAAACAATAATTTACATTTTGAACTTTTCATTTTGTTAAGTTGAAATGGAACCAGTTAGAAGTTGTCAGAAAGCTCTGTTTTTGATATCTAGTTGATGAGAAATAAAGCAAGTAAAAGGAATTATTTTATATTATAGCTACAGAAACCAGTCTGGTTGCCTCAAATAAAGTGTCATTTTATTGATAGTTTAAACTGGAGTGTGTTCACTTTTGGTTGTGTCCCTTCCTCAAATATCATAATAAGGCTCTTTTTGAGAGGTTTCCTCATTGGATTTTGAAGCCTTCAAGACCTTTGAGACATAAAATTATTCTTTTAGTTGAGAATATTTCAGTTATTCCAGATGACATTTTGACATCAAAATCATTTGAAATCATTGTCAGTAACTTATCAAAGTCAGTATGGAAGGTTACTGATGTAGGATAGTCAACATGAGCGCCTAGCGTTAGCTGTATTGAAGTTAACAAATGTTGATCATTCAAAGAGAAATAATAAGTTTTCCATAGAGTAACTATTTTGTTTTGTTATCTTTCATTTTTGGGACACCCTGATGTGCTCTGTCAGAAATCGATGGCTCTCATTGGTCATAATTATTATAGGTCTTAGGTATGCAGTAGAATCAAGTTTCTTGTTTGAATCATTTGGAGGGTTTAGAGCCAAAAGGACTTATCTACAATGGCTGCCCTGTGTAAGATCACAAGGGTGCACCATATAGCACCAGAAGTGTAGAACATATGGCAGCTATTACAGATAGTGACTTTTCGCATCTCTAGATATCTAAATTTATAAGACCATATCTGCAATTATAGCTGCTCAGTGCATTTGGTGTATACAAATTGCTCAGCATATAAACAACCCTATATATATAACACCTGGCAGCCATTACTTATGGCACTAAGCCTCGATTCCATGCACTTTACTCTCTCAATGACTTGATTCATACCTGGAACTTGACCATTTGGTGATCATGAATTGTAATATTGCTACATGTACATATAGTACCAATAGAATGTAGTATATGTGTGCATCACACCAGTAATCCATTTTAATAGTTTTGCCAAATCTGTGTAAATTCTGGAAGGTATTCCTGAAGATAACGCTAACCGCCTAGTCATCTGACTTCCTTGCATTTAATCAATTTTATAAGTTTGATATATTATACATTAGGGCTCAGGTATGTATCAAATTTGATGGAATAAAGTTCACCATGTAGTTGATATGGGACACTTTATTCTACTATGTAATTGATGCATACCTATAGTTTAATCAGTTCCAAACTTGGTGAAAATATTTGGCAAAAGTAATCCAAGATTACGCCCGTGATTATGGCCACTTGACGCAGAATAAGCCGTACGCACGTGTCTCCCATATGATGCACAGTGTGCTATTGCCTTCGTGTGTCCGCGTCCTTCTGTATTCAGTCGCTGCTGTAAGGTGGCTTCGCCAATTTGGAACTGATCAAACTCTAGTACGGTGAAATTGGTAATTTTCACGTGCAGATATTTTTGTGATTTATAGTTTTTGGAAAATGTGCAAGCCTTTGATTTTTTGCTGCTGTAAGGTGGCTTCGCCAATTTGGAACTGATCTAACTCTAGTACGGTGAAATTGGTAATTTTCACGTGCAGATATTTTCGCGATTTTATATTTTTTGGAAAATGTGCAAGACTTTAATTTTGTGGTTTCTACATTCATTATAGTGTAACTCTATTGCAAAATAATATGTGTTCGTGTTTATATTCGTGCATTTCATGTCCACTTGCGAAAATAAAACCCATGCGAAAATTACCCACCTATACAGTACTTAAAAGTACACTCTAAAAGCATATTTGTCAAATACAAATTGAACAGTTAAACAGTTTTTCAACAGTGAATATTTTATAATTTGAGATTGGTGCTTTTTCTGCTAATTAAAGTAACAGAAACATTTTGTAATTTTAAAGAATCAGTGGATCAGGACTAACACTTATCTTTGAGATTTGAACTAGAGCAATAAGGGGGAAAAAATTGACTTGCCCTTTCTGACCGACCAGAATTTTTGGAAACCTAGGGTCGCTATTTCTTATTATTTTTTATTTTTTCAAAGTCATATTTTGGTTAAAAAAAGCAAAACATGTTCTGTCTACGTTTAAATACGGTATAAACCCATAGAATCGTCATTTACTCACATACTTTATATCAACTGTCGCATTGTATGTTTCTTTCACTTGCGTAAACGTTTTATAGACCGTGGTTGCTTTTCTGCTGAATTTACACATGCTCGCCGGAAACAGCGTCAGTTGGGTGACGGTCTGTGTATAGGTATATATCATTTTATTTTTTTGGAACTGTATTTTTCCAGTCTTCACAATTGAGCACCCTCGCAGGGGCAGTGTGTAAAATAGGGAAGACATGAGGATCGAGTCTAGGGTTTAAGTAACATAGATTCTTGAGGGAATAGGCACAGCAAGTATGTATAGTTATGTCTGATATAGGTGTAATTTAGATCATAGGATGTCTTATTTACTTTTTGAAAATGTCACAGTTTCTGCAAATCATTATGGTTTAACACAATGGGTCAATATAATGTTTTTGCACTTATTTTATACTTTGCCCACATTGGTACGTATTGTACACAGTTTTTGCTGAGATAGTGAGAGCTTAAAGTACTTGCGGAGGAGACCAGCAGATCAATCAGTTTGGATACTTGCAATCGCATTTTCCCGTGGTTCATCAAAACATGCAATTTTGCTGTTTTGTAAAATAAAATGGTATTTTTTCATTTTAAATAACGTCAATAGAATGAATCGAGTATGGATTCTATTATACAGATATTTTACATGAAAAACATGACAGCTACTACCTGGGCACAACTCTGATAAAACTTGAGCAAAATCTTCCGAAAACTAGTTGGTTGGCTTTTTGTCGGTGAAAGTAGATATTTTTGTGCATAGAATTTGTTTCAGTCAACCAAATTCAAAGAATTTGGTGAGTTTGAAAATGTATGCGATTTGATTTTCTTTGCCATTCAAATTATTATAACAAAACATATTTTTGCATTCGTAACTTTGCGCAGTTCATTGTGAAAGTGTAAACAATGTACACTTTTCAAGTAACCTTTTGTTCGGTGCTAATCTGTATATGCGTGCTAACATGTAGGTTCAGTTTGGCTTTTTTACAAATAAAAAAGAAATAAACAAAAATAAGAAAACAATGCAACTCAACCCTGTCATTTGCTGCAAATATTGTTGTGTATATGTATTCATTGGGTTGTATAGACCTAACAACTGTGATATAAAGCACATTGAAAAGGGGTATTTTGCCACCGCAATTTGCTTTTTAACATACTAGAAATAGACTGTAAAGAATATAATATTCTATATTAGAAAGAACTTGCGACCTGTCTCTGTCGTAAATTCTGAATGCGATGAACAATTTTGATGAATGAGGTTCCATTTTAAAGTTTGAGAGCAGAAATGGACAACAGCCTAAACTACTATAATGGCAACGGTATGGATGGCTCCAAATTGATTTCGTCTACATCTTCCCCGTTCAATGTGCTGCTTCACAAATATCGTCGCTGTTCTGTCAAAAACTTCCGGCCCTTCAGCATGTATAAAGTAAAACTGCCCAACCGTTATGCATAGGAAGTGTTGCTTTATACATGTTCAGGACCAAGAGCACTTGCAAGGTTTTATTAGATTTGTTTTGACCCTTGAACATGTTTAGAGCAGACCGCCTAACGGTTATACATAGGAATTATTACTTTATACATGCGGAAGGGTTTGCCAGAACAGCGATGATGGCTATTTCAAGGTGACATCAATCCTGATGTTATAGAGCTTTTGTAGTAGATGATATCAGATTATTTGATATCAATCCACAAAGGGTACATGAAAGAAGAATTATAGGTAAATTGATTGTATGGTTGTTTCAAAGACTTATATGGTTTTTTGTATGTTCAGGACTCTGGTAAATTTACACTTTGTTTAAAGAGTAACATATTCAAAGAATAGTATTCATATTTATTGATTTTGTTATCACGTATTGTAAAATTTGATTTTTTGGTATTGTATATGCAATATTAACAGTTACCATTCATGGTGTCTGTTGTATAATGCAAACCTTAAAACCAGCTGATTGAGTGTCAACTGTCAATGTTGCCAACTAAAGTCGTGGAATTGGGCTACTTTTGACCCTTGCGCCACATGGAAAAAGGGTGCAGTGGCCTGCCAAAAGTAGGGCTAACAATGTACTTTCTATGAGCTTGATGAAAATTGAGCTACTTTTTGTCATGGGCCATTTCCTTGGGAGAAATTTCAATTAGCAACACTGGTTAGTGGTAATATTGATTGGCGGAACCTTACACCTTTTGTGATAGCCATACTGAAAGTTGTTTTTTATTCAATGGATAACAAATGTGTTGAAGAGTATTTATAACTACATTAGATTGATGGATTTTAAAGGTTATAATCCTATGTTAATGGATCTTAAGCAATTCTACCAGAGTATGATTTAACACACTCTCGGTACATACCCAATGTGTATGAAGAAGTTGACTTTTTGGTTGGGCTATACCATATAAAATTTACTAAAATAAATCACAACTTTTGTGACATCAAATTTTTACAGTTACAGAAGAACCAATATTTTGTCAGCATAACATTTTCAGAACCTAAGAGCCCAACCAGTGCCTGTGTCATTTTTAATAAGATTGTGCCAAGAGAGAAATAGAATTGCAAAGTCTTTTTGGACTTGGAGGAACTGTTTGAAGTACGCAATATTTTGGACAGATGATCTTCAGGGCTTATTGCACCTAATTTGTATTCCCAATTTCAATTTTTTAACTTTTTTTTAAAGTAAATATTTGTATCAACGTTTGCATCACAAAATATCAGTAGCTTTATTCTTTTGATAGATATCAGAAAATGGACATCAATCAAGTCCACAAACATGCTCCCTGATCCAGGCACTTTGTGCAAGGGACTGTTTTATTTTAGCTGCTCAATTATATGAAGCCAATGTTAGTCATTTAGGGTACATGGTCCCTTTTAGTGCCTTAGGCTAACTGTTCATGTACTTTAATAGATTAGTGAGTTTCATTTGTTATAATTAGCTGGTGTAATTAGCCCACTATAAACAGTGAGAAACAATAAGCCCCAAGATCGTTGTAACATACAAACTGTATTTTTGTTAAGAAATTAAATACATTGCTGAATCAAAAAAATGCCAAAATTTTGACACTACTTTTTAAAGATATTGGAAAAATTGTCCCATATGTAAAAAAGAGATATATGAAAAGATGAAAATTTTATATGATACAGACAGCAGAAGGCTGACATTACTTTTTTTGAATGAAGATGAATAAGTCTGCAACACTGTCTGTTTGTTGGAATGACATTGTGTACATAAGCTGAAAATCATGTAAAAGAAATTGACATGGCAAGATAAAAAGTTACTGTTGTTTGTAACATTTATTTGATAAATAGTTGTTATTATTGGTATAATATGCCCTACCAGCTAATCATGTTGTTTACAAATTACACAGTCCGTATTGACTGCATTTATGTAAGATGACATTTGAGTATTAAACCATGTCATCAACATATTTTAAAGGGCATTTTTTTTATGTATATATTCCCACCTTATTTTGAAACACTTTTTAAAACCATTATTTATTTGAAAATGTGTTTCAATTGAAAAGATAGAAACAGGGTGTGGCTTATTTATTATTTTTCATTGTATTTATTTAGTTGAACATTATTGTAAATATGATACATATTATTTAATTTGCATTGGACTTATTATATAATAACAAACAGGTTTGTACAGCAACCCAAACAGTTTGTACAGTTTGCCAAAACATTTTTTTGTTTGTACAGCCACCAAAGTTGTTGGACAGTTTTTGTGTAGATATTGGCCATAGAAATGTACTCTATAAACCATATTCCGTATACCTGCCCTTGTAGTCCCGTTGGTCTGTATGGTGTCCACCTCAGAAAACCCTTCATTTTCCAAAATTGAACCTAAACTTGAGTAATGCACCTCAAAATATGGTGTGATATACTGTTCTAACATGCCCAAGGGTGTCCACAAGATACCTTTGGAAAACCGGGCACATATCAAATTTAATTTCAACAGTAACTTAGCTTCTTAACACTTTACATGCGGCAGTCGTCTGCAAACAACAGTTCCAAAATTTCGCAAAATGTTTAAAAAATGTCAATTATTGAATTACATCACCATATTTTGAATCACCATGAGAAATACATTGAAATAAGTACAACATGCGCAGTATTGGTTCAGTAATTCCTGAGATAAGACGTTGAAAGCTTGGAAATATTTCTGGAAAAATCTGTTTTCCATATGGTAAAACTAAAGCCACATGGAAAGTGTTAAAGTCACAAATCAAAAGATATGACACGAGTGCAGCTTTAGTGTGTTCATTGGTTTGCAGCTCGCACACAGGCTGTGTGATCAAAGACAGTTTATCAGACATGTGTGTATAGCTCATTCAGATCCAAATTGGCAAACCTGCTTACATCAGTGAATGAATTCAGAAGAGCGTGTGTGTGCAAAACTTCACATGGCTCAACATGGCGCATTGTGAATCGTTTGTGTGATCCTTGCGCATGTCAAAAGAGCGCATAAACTTGGATTACTTTTGTGTACACAGATAAAAACAGCATATTTCTCACCAATTTGGAACTGATTAAACTATAGACGCGGTGTCTGCATAAATCATTTCAATTCACATACTTGCTGATATCAAACACATTTACATCATAGAGACTGGAAGTGTTTTGAGTCGGCCAATAAGGTGCACCATTTGAGCCCCGATTAATGGCAACAATGGCGGCCAAGTATGGTTTCTAGTGTTGATTTCTATGATGTTTGCAGATGCTTACCGAACCCATCTAACACGTTGTATTGTATGTGTCTGTAGTCTTAGTTTATTTATTGAAACAAACAAAAAAGTTACAATTTGTGTATGGCTGGATGTAACCCATAAGCCCTCATATGTATTCTAAAATGACCTTTGACCTTAAGGTGCAACAAAAAAGGTCAAACCAAACTGTACAGAGACCACTTTTTGTTACTGTAAAATATTTTGTATACTCAGTACTGTACTATAAAGAAATGTTATATATATGACATCATCATCTTAAACCTGTATTTATATGCCCATTGATCATGTCTCCTCGTAGTATT
Source organism: Ophiura sarsii (assembly GCA_035610835.1). NCBI lineage: Eukaryota > Metazoa > Echinodermata > Ophiuroidea > Amphilepidida > Ophiuridae > Ophiura > Ophiura sarsii. The sequence continues at coordinate 68,674,329 of CM069451.1, read as the reverse complement.
CATTGTCACATATAGAGAAATATGGTAGCATAGCATAGCAGTCCCAAGTCAAACTGAATAGACTTTAGTCGTGATCAGTCTTGTGTGTCATTTTGCTATCGTCATATTTTCAATGATATTGATATTAAATTACATTTACAATGTTTATGAATATAAGATTTGGTGTGTTTGTGTGTTTATTGATGGTGGATTTTGAATTATACACTTTAACATCTGAAGACAGAAAAAAGGAAAAGATATTCGTGAAATCTAACATAAATCAATAGGTGTTATAATAAGTTGAATGGTGATGAGCTTTAGTCTGTTCATGACAACGAGATAGATATAGATAGAGCGATAACTGTAGCTAGGGTCATTGCCAGCCCATTTACGATGCAATCCTAAATCTCATTCTCGAAATCGTGTAAAATTATAGATGAAACGCCAAATCTTTCAAAACAGTCAATTCAATCAGTTACACATTAAAAATGTAGAAATAGTTATCAACTTTTGTTTTGGATATCTTAATTTCTTAGTTTAAGCTACATAAGATATCAGTGTTAAATAAAAGATAGCAAAATAATTCTCTGAAATCAGTAATATTATTTCAGGGCCCGTTGCCGCAATTGGTCGCGTGAAGCCAATTTTGCGATCTTGCGACCAATTGCGGCAACGGTTCATGAATGAATCGACTGAATTTAGTGGATTTGCAAATAATACGGCAACTTTATACAATTTTGCGAGCAGACGGTACTCAAAACAACTGGAAATCAGCCCTTTTTGGGTCAATCTTAAATCTTGATACGGGATTCTCGGCCAAAATATGTGCATATTTACCTACTTATGTGATTGATTTTGTAAAACGATGAAATTTCATAAAATTATTTGTTGATTTGTTGACTTCATTTTCTTGACAAGCAGGGCACTCTATTTATATCTATCTCGTTGGTTCATGATTATCTTAAAGTAACGCCCTGATTTTAGTTCCCCTGGGTTTAATTAAACATGCACGTATATGGGCATCATTTACACTTACAGTATTTTAACCCCCTGAGCACTACCTGCCTATCTAACAGTGTTTGTGATTGGGTGATTACAAGATATACTCATTTGAATAGCCAATTGAAATACTGCTTATGAAAAATGTCACTACAATTTATACTGGGGATACATTTATTCTAACAATGTCTTTGATTGGTGCAACAAATGATATATCCATATTTCTGACCAATCAGCAGGTAGTTCTCAAGGGGTTAAACATTGCACACATACTGGTACTTGTTCAATTTCCAATAATATACAGGGTATTGTAATGCTCAGAGCCTAATATAATTGATCATATATTTATTCTGCTTCAGAATCATTTTAACCATTATGCCCTATTTAAAATACATGTTAGAATTGTGCAGGTAAAAACTGAAAAGCCAAGGACATTTTGGACACAACTACATATTAACAATAAGTCCCAATATCCAAGTATCTTATATTGTATTCTCGAGTAAATTTATTCGTTTTTTATCTATTATCAACTTATTGAACAATCGTCTCTTGTATATATTAAAACTGTAAATCCTGTCGTCAGTCTAATCAAAGCTTAAAATTTAGTTGAATGTAGTAAAATAATAACATGTTTGAAAATATTGTTTTCACCGACATCTGTAAAATATTCTTCACTTGTTCTGTAGAAAATTCCCAAAATTTGCTAAGATCTCTGTTGTAGATTGTCTTCTCACCAGTGTGCCCTGTAAGAAAACAGCAGTTATGATTAGAAAGCAGGGTATTTCAACTGGAATAGTCATATCCCAAATTTATATTTCTATAATACATTTGGCCAGTCTTATTTACGTTTGTTAAACCTTAGCCACACAAAAATTGTCTTAGATTTGTATCTGTAATTATCCGTCTGCTTTAGCATAAACTAAATAGTTTGGGTTCAAATATTTGCAGGCGTGCACATTTTCAAAATTTGAATTGCATAGATTAAAATAAGATACACACAAAAAAAACCTAAAATAGACAGAAAGATAAGTAAAAACCCACTCTGACAAAAAACAGAAATTAGTCCCAAGTCTACCTTTTGAAGTGAAAGATGGAGAAATTTGGGAAAATGTAAAAAGAATTATCTTATCTGAATGAAGATCAGCTTAAGCTTACCCAACTACCTCCACATGGCGACGAGATTGTAGGCGAGCATTGCGTAGCTGGCGATCTCGTGGAGTTTCCCCGTCATAATGCATCTGCGGGTTGTTTTGTGTGCCAGCTGATGGCCTGAACTTAACCTGGAAAGAATTAATAGGAAATATACTGATAGCCAGTGGGGATAGGGCTACAGGTCAGACTACCTGTAATTTGTGGATTTATGATTTACTTTTCTACAATTTGAAAACATTTTGACAAATTGTTAAAGTTTTCAAAAACTTAAACATTTGGCAAATATATTTGAAAGAACCAAGTGTCCCTTTTAAAGGTAGATGTTCCGATTTTCAACTTGAAGTTTTCTATTCTACATGAAAGATCATCCTTAAAAAAGTCGTATTCCAAAGTTTGAGTTGCATAACTCTAATGGTTCTTATTTTAGACGCACCAGATGTCATTAAATGTGCCCATTGAGTTGTACACAAACTATATTGGTGGTTAACCACTTTTCGCGGTAATACGATGTTATATCGCCGATTTCTTCGTAATCATACGGATTTGGACCGTCAAATTTCAGTATGTTGATCAGAAAAATATGATCTTTCATATGATATGAAAATCTCCATATGTTTGAGAAAAATTTGTGTTATGAAAATGTGATCGGAACATCTACCTTTAAGAGTCTGCTTGGTTCCAGACATGAAAATGTTGCAATTGCAAATTTACGGTACATGTTGCAGTTGGGAACTTCATAACAGAAGTTTGAAATAAAAATGTAAGCGGCATAAAAACTTTGTGCAATCTGCCATCATCTTGGGTATCCTAAAATGAATTCATGTACCTTTTGCCCATGGAATTTCTCCACAAGCATCTCTTCTTGTACCCCCATCACAATGTCTTTCATGTGCTCTTTAAGAGGATCTAGATGACCTCTCATTTCTTTCTCTAACTCTCTGAGACGACGTACACGCTCCTCAGCAGACATCTTATCAGCCTGTCTGATTGACAGCCTGAAATGTGAAATTATACAATGAGGGAAAGAGTTAATAATAGAGTTTACCAATGCCTAAAAATATGGGTGGGAATCTTACTATAAATCTGGAAACGGTGTGTGTTTGTGTGTTTGTTTGTGTGTTTGTTATCCTTATTTCTCCGTTAGTTGTGATCAAAGTGGCGCCTTATTCGCATGAAAGATAGAGGGAAGGGTGTTAAAGTTTATTTCAGTGAAATTGGTTAACAATTGGCTCCAAAAACAGCAAAAAACCGCTCAGATTTGGCTCATAAATGCCACTAGAATTGAACAACATTGTGCGTTGCGCGTACTACCGCGTAATCATACCGTGGTAACACGTCGCGTGCATGTTTGCGTAAGGGCTCACTGCCGCGCGCGGCACACACACCCCTACACATGGCGCAGAAGCCACACGGGATAATGATTATAGGCCAGTACAGTGTGTTGGTTGGGTATTTGGTGTCATGTTGGGGAGGAGGGGGGAGGGCGGGGTGGTGTAAAACCACAGGGAATGATTTAGGATAGGCCTAGGGTTATAATGGATAGCGTTTTGCGGGGGTTAATGAAACAACCTGATTTCTTTACTCTAAGTTGGCATGCCAACGATCTAAGGGACCGAGGGTTAATGATGTAGCCACGGGAAATGGTTTAGGGAGGGTTGTGATTATAAATCAAACTGGTTTGGGTGTGTGCATGGGGCCGGGGGGGGGGGGGCTGTAAAACCACGGGAAATGTTTTTAGGATAGGGTTAAGAGTTAATGAAGTAGCCGCGGGAAATGGTTAGGAGGGTTATGATTATAAATCCACCTGGTTAGTGTAGTTGCAGGGGGGGGGGGGGATTGTAGAGGGTTTATGTGGTTTTAAAAGTACCGAAGGTTAACTTGATGCAGTTTGAGAGGTAGGGGTTAATAAAGTAGCCACGGTAAATGGTTTAGGAGGGACATGGTTATAAATCAACCTGATTTTTTTTTGGGGGGGAGGTTTTAGGATAGGGTTAAGAGTTAATGAAGTAGCCGCGGGAAATGGTTAGGAGGGTTATGATTATAAATCCACCTGGTTGGTGTAGTTGCAGGGGGTGGGCGATTGTAGAGGGTTTATGTGGTTTTAAAAGTACCGAAGGTTAACTTGATGCGGTTTGAGAGGTAGGGGTTAATAAAGTAGCCACGGTAAATGGTTTAGGAGGGACATGGTTATAAATCAACCTGATTTTTTTTTTTGGGGGGGGGGTTGTATGGGGTTTATAATGCCTTTAAAAGGAATATGGTTATAAATCAACCTGGTGTGGGGGTGTTGTAGGGGGTTTATGTGGTTTCAGAGGTAGGTAATGTGGCATAACCATCTAGCGGGGACCCGAGCGTAGCGAGGGTACGCCGCTAGTTTACATAAAAATGTGAAATAAAAATGCATTGAAATATAAGACCTCTTAAAGGCATATTTTGTGATCATTTCCAGGGGGCACCCTCTATTCATGATTATTTTTAGAAAGTAAATTTTCTTACAGATTTACATTTCTGATCATAAATCTTAAATATATTCTGAGTTACAGATCGATACGATTCCTAATTACTTAAAAATCCTGGTTTTAGAGTGAATTTAGAGTGAAAAATAAGTTATCGTGCAGACCTGACAGTTTATTTTCACTCTTTAAACCATGATTTTGAAGTAATAAGGAATCAAATCGCTCTGTAACTCAGAATATATTCTTGATTTATGATCAGAAATGTAAATCTGCAAAGAAAATCTACTTTCTAAAAAATCATGACTAGAGGGCGCTCCCTGGAAAAGATCACATAATATGCCTTTAAGTAAAAGCATTCAGAAATAGATATACCCAATGGCCACCCAATGGCCACAGACAAACTGTTATATCAAAATTACACATTTGGGGTAATTGGGGACCCGTTGGTCCACACAACTAAATAAATCCCTATTGCCTACTGTGTAAAATGACCTCTAATAATTGGCCCCAATTTTCTCATGTATATAAAGCGGGGTTACTCCAATTTGTAATTTCGGAAGATCATGGTCTTAGCATTTCTGCAAACAAGAAAAAAGGGTAAGGTCAAGGCAACATTTTTGAGATATGCGCCATCAAAGATACGCATTTTCATAGAGTGCACAGGTCTTAGTAATTCTAATCAATTATTGAAATCTCTGAAATGACTCAAAAATCATAAAAAGTTGGTCAAAAGAAGAAAATTTGCACTGATATTGTTTGATAATCTTCATTTAATAATCATCTGATCAAAGTTTCAGCCAAAACAACAACTTTTTGAGCATTTTCATATCGTTCACTTAGACCATTGTCATCGCACCAAATTCAACAGGCCTTTCGTCGTCTGCTCCACCATTTATTTATAGTGGTGTGGACTCTTATTTACCTGTGCAATAGTCGTCTGCTCCACCATTTATTTATAGTGGTGTGGACTCTTATTTACCTGTGCAATAGTCGTCTGCTCCACCATTTATTTATAGTGGTGTGGACTCTTATTTACCTGTGCAATAGTCGTCTGCTCCACCATTTATTTATAGTGGTGTGGACTCTTATTTACCTGTGCAATAGTCGTCTGCTCCACCATTTATTTATAGTGGTGTGGACTCTTATTTACCTGTGCAATAGTCATCTGCTCCACCATTTATTTATAGAGGTGTGGACTCTTATTTACCTGTGCAATAGCTGTTCTTGTGTCTCAATTTTGTGTATCTGTGTGTTATCCTCCATTATGGTTTCTATCTGACATTCCCCTTGCTATTAAAAACACAAGAAAATACATAAATATTAGTTCCATAGAGTCAGTTGTTCTATAATGCAACAAGAGAGTGGGCCTTTTGGGGTCTTTGTCTCTGTACTTACAATAACACCAGCAAATATGCGCACCATTTCCTCCTGCATGTAATCTCTCCTTTCCATGGCATTTTCCTGTTTTTTCTCCAGTTGCTTCTTGCCATTGCACAGCGCCCTCGTGTCGGACATGCGGTGACGCTTCTCATTCTCTTCCTGAAAATATCGGAGATACTGTTATAAATATGGAACAGGCATGCAACTATGAAAGATTTGACTTTCTACCAAGTTATTATTCACTTTGATTGATTATGTTATGAAATTGTTATTACTACTCATTGTATCAAGGCAAGTTGAAGAAAAAAATGTTTAGCATCCTCACTTTTTCAAAACAAATGGAAGGAAAAGGCCGTTTTAAAAAACTTTTTAGTGCAAAATCGCCCTGCTTGCGATAAACTTTGTGAACTTAAAAAGGAGGAGACCTTTTTATTTCATGGTTCTGAGGGCTTGGTCACCATAAAACTTGCTTATAGGCATATTATGTGATCTTTTCCAGAGAGCGCCCTCTATTCATGATTTTTTTTAGAAAGTAGATTTTCTTGCAGATATACATTTCTGATCATAAATCGTACACATTCCAAGTTACAGAGCGATACGATTCCTAATTACCTCAAAATCATGGTTTTAGAGTGAATTTAGAGTGAAAATATAAACTGTCGTGTTAACCCGACAGCTTATTTTCACTCTTAAATCATGATTTTGAAGTAATTAGGAATCGTATCGCTCTGTAACTTGGAATGGACATGTACGATTTATGATCAGAAATGTAAATCTGCAAGAAAATCTGCTTCCATTTTTTTTTTCGATGTTGAGGGCGTTCCCTGGAAAGATCACATACCGTAGTATACCTTTAAAATGCTTATAATTAAGAACCAAAGCCGTACAAACATCTCAAACTCTGAAACACCTGAACAAAAAAAGTTATGAATGAAATAAAGAAGAAGAAAATAAAATTAAAGGGAAACAAATGAAGTGAGAGGACGCTAAACATGTTCATTTTTATTTTCCTTAAATTGTGTCACTCAAATCTTTGAGTGTCAATTCAAAGCATTCCTCAGGGATCATCTGAAATGTTGGAGGGAGCGTGTGTGGTGGTAGTGGGTAGATCGCAGGTCTCACGATACAAAGGTTGTGAGTTCGAGCCCCAATTCGGCCAACATGTTTGTATCCTTGGGCAAGGTACTTAGTCTCAATTGCCTCGTCGTTCAGAAGTCACGTAGAAATGGTGGTCTCGTGTATCGGAAGTGCAAAATCCGAGCACGTTAAAAGGTCACAGACTCCTTCGTAAAGAGTAGGGGATCATCCCGGTCTGTGGCTGTACACACATCAGTCCTAGGTCACAGGGCAGGGGTTGCACAGTTAACACGTCCTGTGTGTTCAAAGCCCCCTTCGCGCGTTATTCCACTAGGAATGTTGCGAAGTATTCACGAAGAAGAAGAAGAAGAAGAAATGTTGTGTTTTATAACTTTACAGTTTTTATTTATCTCTAGTTTACATTCAGTTGAGAATTCTTGTGACAAAACTGCCTGGGCATAATCTCAGGCAGATGTTTAAAACTGTTTCAAGAAAGTTATTGTTGGTTCATTTTTAGATTTTTTTCAAGGCACAACCCACTAAGTTTTTAAGTTTGGTAACAGCAATTTTCAATAAGTGTAAAATTCAGATAATTTTGTTGGGTAAACATTGATATCACATCATGGAAATCTTATGGATGTTCCTCAAATTTTCATCTTATATATATCATCAAACGAAGGCTTACAAACAAGGCTCAAGATAACAGTTTTTTCATGGGAATTATTGAGAACCGGGAGCTACTTGCAGTCTACCGGGAACTCACTTTTTATTGAATCCAGCGTGACAGCATTGTCAAATCGAAATTTGATGTCTTGGGCAAGCTTCCTGATCATCAAGGGGTGCTAGTTTGGACTAAATATCAGCGCTCGGTAGCATTACCGGGCGCTATGGCAGGAGGACCGAGAGGTAAAAATTGCCCAGCGCCCGCTTATCTTGAGCCTTGCTTACAAATAATTAGTGTGAGTGTTCTCCGCACATCTCTGTTGACGAAGAGCAGGTGGGTAGATAGGTAAAGAGTATTTTATTATTTTTGTCAATATCCTGGGATATTGACATTTGAATTCAGATTCAGGCCTTGTGGTAGAGTCTATGAATTGCTTTCATGTATCTTGAATCAGTATTTGTACACAGATGTCTTTAAAATGTATATTAGATCTGGATATGAAAATATGAACACATATGTTGTTACAATTGTGGAGAAATGGTTTAAATAATATAAAACAAATGATAGGGTTTTGCAAAATCTGCGACATTCGTCGTGTTTACTATATTCTGTTTGGTATATAAATGTAACGGTCAGATCAATAGACCCCATACAAATTGCTAAAATGTCGCCCCCTATAATTTTTATTAACTTGTGTGGTCATACTTATTGACTATAGAGATAACGTATGGGTGAGTCATCTCATCATGATCCCTGTTTCCATCTTAACCCTGGGCCACAAAGGTAAATAAACACTTTGTGATTATGCCTACAGCTAAGATGCACACGGGTGTCCTGCAGTACGTGTGATAACGCGAACCATATTTGCATATAGGGCGTTTTTAAATAAATAGCGATGATATTGTTTTAATCAAGTTTGCTGTGTTTAAACAACCATAATGACAATTTTTAATGTTCATCTTGAATTCTGAAGTAAATTTTTAAACATTTAACATGTTCAACACCACTTAATGTCCCTATATATGTAACTACCGGGGTCCAAGGGTGATTATTAATGGGATAACAACGTGGTGGAAAGTCGCGATTACTATGGGATGGTTGGATATATCTTGGAAGCTGCTATATTTTCCGAAGCTGGCGATGTTTATAAAATGTAACATAACTTATATTTGTATTCCTTGTTCAAAAAATGTTACTTATTATTTGAAGTTTTGATGTTCCTGTTTTAATTTTTTTAAATATGTGCTTACTCTTATTTATCTGTAGGGCCTATCCTCTCTCCATTTTTTCTCCAACTTTTCACCAGTTTTTATCCCCCCAAACTTGTTTATTTAATATTCATAACCTTAAAACATTCTTAGTTTTTTTAGTAGGGTTAATTTTCAACCCGACCTCATCAAATGTTGAGATACACAGGTGGGGCCTCGTGGGATAGAATAATGAGTCAGACGATGGAGGGTTTCAGAGAGAAAAGTGAGCCCAGCATTAAAACAAAGAGTTTTTGTTAAAATACATCATACACTGTCTAAATCTTCTTTTTCATATTTCCTTTGTGTCGTCTGTTAATTTCATTTTAGGATGTTGACCAGTTTTTTGTAAATACCTTGTTTAAATTATGGAATGTCAAATGATGGGTAATAACAAACAAAAAGTCCTATAAATATTTAAAGTCTCAAGCATATTTTACTACTTTTTCACTCAAAAATTGTTTTACAATTACCAAAAGTGAGGTAAGATTCAAAGTAAAACAAAGCTTTTTTGTTAAGAGTGTTTCAAATTTCCAAAAGAAAAAAACAAAACTTTCTTTGGAATTTAAAATTCACCGCAAATTCCCGAATTTGTTTTCTGAAAACAAAACAAAAACAAAAACAAAACCGCCACACCGACCGACCCTACCTAAAACAGGGCAAGTTTTTTCTGTTCAGGAACCCATAGTCTGCCATAGTACATTTACTGTTATAGGGCTCCCTATTGGTAATTTTCTATAGAGTTAAATCAATGTTCTATCTGGGTAAAGCTCTCTGATAAATATATATATATATATATATATATATATATATAGTTCATCTGTTTCATTTGCACCATTTACATGTCAACTACTAAAGTGAGCTAAAACCAGAAATTGGCTGGTCAGTGTTCAAAGTGTACACTTTTTTGATTGAAAACCAATGATTAATTTCAAGACTTTATTTGCTTACAGCCATGTGGAATTTCATCAGTAGTGTAGCTCTTTTGAAACTGGCGACAAAGTCATCTTTGAGCTCCAGGAATAGATCATTCACTGCATGGTCCTCTTCATGGCTTACTTCCTACAGGGAGAGGGGAGAAAACAACAACAGTGTTTAGGGATCCAATGCTCCTCATATTACCTATATCTAAAAGTATGTTTTGAAGTCTTGAAGTCATCAATTCTGCCTCTTTTCCCGGCCCAGATCCGTAACATTGTAAACAAGAAGAGTCTTTAAAAAGACTATCATCGCTTAGAAGCGGTGATTAAAATCATTTAATTAATTAATATGAAAAAGACTGTCTCATAACCGTGGGACTTGGCATACATGTTCTGTTAATGCAAAATATATATAGATCTTAGCGCAAAACTGGTGCACCTAATGGCAAAACTGGTGCACCAAATTGTTCTGCTTCATTTTCAAAGAAATGTCCAATAACATTTTTGAAAATAAATAAATTTAAAAAATAAAAATTCTGGTTACGGGCATACAAATAAATACATAAACTTGGACTCACACATGACTTCATATGAATATTAATAATAAATCCCTTGCCTAATTCTGAATACCCTCCATCCACACCCTATATCATAATACACTTTATTCCGTAAAAATAGAGTGAAGGGTACAGTGTGAACTGTGAAGAGTTAAAACATACAGTTTTCAAATAGATCAATATGATTCATTCAGAGTTTTGGAGTTTCATATCAAACTATTACCATAAGTAAAAGTCAAACAGTGGCGTACCCAGGGGTCCAGGCCCCCCCCCCCCCCCTGAAATATCCCTGTCGGTAAACTTGAGCTTCCGTCGGTAGATTTGCGATTTCTACCATGTGATTTTTTTCAGACGTTTTAGAGGACAACGTCATCGCTACCCCACCCCCACCCCCACTTATCAAGATTTCAGCTGCTGACAGGAAAAGGGGGAAAATTGGGTCACTTTTACAATTTTTTTGTCAGTACATCATGCCTTTCGTCAGTTACAACTATACCGTGCCCCCCCCCCCCCAGGTTCCAAAACTGGGTACGCCACCGAAAATAAATATACCTCTAGGTCATGACATGCAGCCGTTAACTCCAACTGGACCAGATGGACCATCTTCTCTGCCAGGGCCACTCCTTTCAACAGGCTCAGCAGCTCTTGATCATCTGCACACTACAGAAAACAAAATAGTAATGGTCATAAAAACCTCATACATAAGTAGCATATTGTAACATGGTTTGATTTTATGGCTATCTCATGTATTATCCAAAGTGCGCCATATCAAAAGTTTATTTCAGGGTGATTAGATCCCGCTAAAAAGATGATTATATGAGAGGCATTCAATAAATACCTGCAACCATTGAAAATCTCTGAACCGTGACACGTATCAGTAAAATAAACTTATGATACTTACACTATAATAAGTCTTACTCTTTTCTCACAGAAATTTTCGAACACATAGGTCATTTTCATCACTTACATTTCAGCAATGTGAATACCGTGATCTCAGTGCACTGGTTAGGGAATTAATTAAATGTTACAATGGCGAGAAATGTGAAAGACAAGTTTATGGCATGCATTAAGGCTACTGATGAAGTAATAAGCTACTGCTGATATGCCTATTGATAAAGTAGTAAACTACTACTGATATGCCTATTGCTGAAGTAATAAGCTACTGCTGATATGCCTATAGATGAAGTTTAGTGAACTACTGCTGATATGCCTATTGATGAAGTAGGAAGCTACTGCTGATATGCCTATTGATGAAGTAGTAAGCTACTGCTGATATGCCTATTGATGAAGTAGTAATAATAATAATAATAATAATAATAATAATCAGTATTTATATAGCGCCTTTTCCAAATGGCTCAAAGCGCTGTGATTTTGCTGCTGGTGAATCATCAGAATCATGTCGCATCAACTAGGGTGCTGCCAATTTCTAGCGCAAACCTATCCGCAGTTACTGCTGATATGCCTATTGATGAAGTAGTAAGCTACTGCTGATATGCCTATTGATGAAGTAGTAAGCTACTGCTGATATGGTTATTGATGAAGTAGTAAGCTACTGCTGATATGCCTATTGATGAAGTAGTAAGCTACTGCTGATATGCCTATTGATGAAGTAGTAAGTTACTGCTGATATGGTTATTGATGAAGTAGAAAGCTACTGCTGATATACCTATTGGTGAAGCAGTGAACTACTGCTGATATGCCTATTGATGAAGTAGTAAACTACTGCTGATATGCCTATTGGTGAAGTAGTAAGCTACTGCTGATATGCCTATTGATGAAGTAGTAAGCTACTGCTGATATGCCTATTGATGAAGTAGTAAGCTACTGCTGATATGCCTATTGATGAAGTAGTAAGCTACTGCTGATATGGCTATTGGTGAAGTAGAAAGCTACTGCTGATATGGGTATTGATGAAGTAGTAAGCTACTGCTGATATGGGTATTGATGAAGTAGTAAGCTACTGCTGATATGGTTATTGATGAAGTAGTAAGCTACTGCTGATATGGGTATTGATGAAGTAGTAAGCTACTGCTGATATGGCTATTGGTGAAGTAGAAAGCTACTGCTGATATGGGTATTGATGAAGTAGTAAGCTACTGCTGATGCCTATATAATTGATGAAGTAGTAAGTTAGCGATATGCCTATTGATGAAGTAGTAAGCTACTGCTTATATGCCTATTGATAAGGAGTAAGCTACTGCTAATATGGCTATTGATGAAGTAGTAAGCTACTGTTGATATGCCTCTTCGTGACGTAGAAAGCTATAACTGCTGATATGCCTATTGATGAAGAAGTAAGCTACTGCTGATATGCCTATTGATGAAGTAGTAAGTTAGCAATATGCCTATTGATGAAGTAGTAAGCTACTAGCCTATTGATGAAGTAGTAAGCTACTGCTGATATGTCTATTGGTGAAGTAGTAAGTTACTGCTGATATGCCTATTGATGAAGTAATATCAATAAGCTACTGCTGATATGCCTATTGATGAAGTAGTAAGCTACTGCTGATATGGCTATTGATGAAGTAATATCATGAAGCTACTGCTGATATGCTTATTGATGAAGTAGTAAGTTACTGCTGATATGCCTATTGATGAAGTAATATCAATAAGCTACTGCTGATATGGCTATTGATGAAGTAGTAAGCTAGCGATATGCCTATTGATGAAGTAGTAAGCTACACTGGAGAATAATTTCATCAGGAATCCAAGGAAGATTAATAATAAAATTTCATAGAAAAATTCCAAATTTGAACTTACTGTTCCAGACAGTTTCGACGTCCGTTCGGATGTCTTTATCAATGGTGTATGACCGCTGATCCAGTGTTGCCAGAAGATGTTGATTTTCTGGTGACGTCACGTGTTGATTTTGATGACGTAATCCGGATCAATGGGTCGTACAGGTGACTAAGTTGGTAGGAGCGGTAAGCAACTTAAAAAGTGGGTCGTAAATCTATCAAAGTACAAGCTCAACAAGGACGAGCAAAATGTACTCGCTTTGGGCCTTAATTTCAGCCCTACCGCCACAGAAATTCCGATCGACGATTTTATCGTTGCTACAGAAAAGGCCTGTTGGAGTCTACCGGAGAACGAGCGAATTACTGTCAGAGCGAAAGTCACAGGAGCGCTCCAGTCAGCTAAGTTACCGAAGTCTAATGTCACTAGCAAGCAACGTAAGGCCCTTAATAATCTGGCAAAAAACAAGGATGTTCTCATCATGGGAGCTGATAAGGGTAGAGCAGTCGTTATCATGGACAAAACGGATTATGACAAAAAACTACAGACAATGTTAGCTGATGAAAAAACTTACCAAAAATTAGACAAGGACCCAACGCCAAAGTACAAGCGTAAACTCATCGGTATGCTCTCCAAACTTAAGAAAGACAACAAAATTGATGAGGCACAATACAAGCACCTATATCCAACCACGGAATATGTCCCGCGAATTTACGCCACTCCGAAAATACACAAACCGAATGTACCGCTGAGACCTATAGTGGATTACACCGGATCAATAGGATATGCTACTTCACGCGCATTATCAGACATATTATCTCCTCTAGTAGGCAACACTCCACGACATGTAAAGAACTCGCATGACCTAGCGGAGGAGATGACTGAAATTTACATTGAAGAAGATGAGAATTTTCTCTCGCATGATGTAATCGCGTTGTTTACCAATGTGCCGATCCAGAAAGCTTTGGAGGTCATTAAACAAAGGCTTACTGATGATGACACTCTCAAATCACGAACTAATCTCACAGTCGAGGATATTGTTGAGTTACTGGAGTTTATACTCACTACTACCTATTTCACTTCGCAAGGGCAAATTTACTGTCAAAAGTTCGGTACCGCGATGGGCAGCCCGGTGCTGTGCTCAAAAGTGGTCTTTTTCGCAAAAGTTGTCTTTTTGGGCGAAAAAACCCACCCAAAAAGACTCCTTTTGCGAAAGGGACTACTTTTGGTTGCGCAAAACCAGTCTCTTTCTCAAAAGGAGTCTTTTTGGATGGCTCGGATTGCGCAAAAGTAGTCTCTTTGAGTGGCCGTTAAAAGAGACGGGCTTTGGACGGGGAAAATGTCGTGCACTTCGTGTTAGGCATTGTATGGATTTGGGCGAAAAATTGGGCAATTCCATTTAGAAACTGTATCTGACCGTATACTCTGTATAACAAAATAAAGCTTTTCTAAAGACAACTCTCAACGCGCAACGGGCCATATGTGCTGTTTAATAATAATAGTGTGTGAGCGATGCCGGATTTTAATTGGCAATATCGCAACTTATAGCTTCAAATTCGAATCCAACAAGGAAGATCTCACAATGAATTCGATTGAAAAAATAATCAACAGATCGTCCATCAACTGATCAATAGTAAGTAAGCTTACTTAATTTAAAATTTGGCAAGTAGCCTAATATTTAATAGTAATACGCATCATATTGATTTCCATACCATGCAAACTGCATTGCATTTCATATGCTAAAGCAGGGGTTCTCAACAGGCGGCCCGCGGGCCAGATCCGGCCCGCGAGTGCATTTCATCCGGCCCGCGAAGAGCTACTGCTAAAAAAAATAAATAATAATAAATAAATAAATAAAATAAATAAATAAATAAATAAATAAAAAGAGGAAAAATTTAGAATTACACTGTAAAATGACTTCTTGTGGCTTGATTTTTCAGTGTTAATGTCCTTAAAACCCGGGAGCTTCCGGGGGCTTCGCCCCCTGGACCCCCACCAGGGGCCCTAAGGCGGGCCCCTGGACCCCACCCGTTATGACGCTACACTCGCTCCGCTCGCTCCGCTTTATCTGGCCCACGAGGTTATTTCGAAATTGCAATCAGGCCCACACTAGAAAACTGTTGAGAACCCCTGTGCTAAAGTAATGGGGAAGACAATGTAGCCTGTAGGCCTACTTACTATTCTATACTTAAGTCTAAAGGCCTATACTTATACTAGTAGGCCTATATAGGTTAGGCTATAGTCGTCGTCAGAATTATTACTTAACTTTGGCACTTTTTAAAACCGTCAATGCACGCATTAAGTTAACATGGTTAATGAGTATGTGGGCGGGGACATTCATTCATGACATACTATAGCAGCTGATCTTGATAAGGAAAGGGGGGGGGGAAACACAGACGTTTTCCTCAAATCCACCCCAAAAAATTGCTAACGATGGAGGTTCGTATTTAAAGGTGTGGATAAACATTTTAATTGTTACATTTTTGAGGCGGGAGTGCGGAAGAAAGAGTTTCTAGGCGGGAGAGTTGACAGCCCTGGTGTCACCATGGAGTGACGTCACGTGCCGTTGACTGCAAACCAAAAAGGTAAATATAGGTATTAATAGGCCTCTACGGGGGACTTTTACACAACTTACGCAGCGTCACACGATCCCTTGGTTATGGGCGAGTAGAGTATAAAACTGAGTGATAGTGATAGGTAGTTAAATTGTCTGGTTTGTTGTCAACGGCAAAAGGCACATAGTTCCCGGAAGACCGGGGTGACCTATTATAGGGTTTTTTTGGGGGGTACTCACCAGCGTTCATGATAACTGGTGTCGCATCGCGAAATGCTCCACACTTTTGAAGTATTGCTATTCAATTGCACAAATGTGTAGCTAAAAGTGCGATGCAAGAAGATTCCCTACTTGATATTTGATCACTTTCCATCAAAGCCAAACCTATACTAGAAAAAAAAGTGCTATACAAAATTTGTGAATTGCTACACAAAACTAATAGTGCATCGCACTTTTTGCTACACAAAAAAATGCTGGAAATTGAACGCTGGTACTCACGTATGTATATTGGCCATACAGGTATGTGCGGGGACACAAAAAAACCCTTTTCACGACCTGTCGCCGCTCATAAAAAAGTTTTCATCTTGGGCCGTTCGCCAAGACCCCCAACTTAGGATGTGTCAGTTCGGCAAGCCCCTGTTTTGAGAATGTCCAGTCACCCTACCCTCTACAAATTCGAGTTTCAAAAAGAAAATGTGTTTCTCGTCCAAACTTTTAAATTCGGTGAGAGGCCCTTATTATTTTTATTTGTCAGAAATTTGTTATTAATTTCTGTGCTAAGTTCCCATTGTTGAAGCTTTGTCTTTAATTTAAAATCATAAAAATGAGGAGGCCCTCATTATTTATTTTTGTCCTCATTGTTCTACCCATAGCCTGGAAATCTAGTGTGTGGACTGTGTTTATAAATGATACCCAAGCACTTCTTTATCACACCAATTGATGAAACAAATTTAAAGAGGCAAATAAGAAAAATTAGAAACAACAAAAATATTTGTCAATCTCAAAAAATAGGTGAGGGTGGGGACGAGAAACACGTTTATTATTTTAAATGGTCTTATACCGAAAATAAATATGATATTGTTCACTGTCTTGTTGCACGGTAATTATTATAATATATGGCCTGCCCTGCCTTGAACTTGAACTACGTGAAAGAAGTATGTATACCGAATTGCCAAGCATAAGACTAGCTGTGGTAGTAGAGCTATGGAATGAATTTATACAATGACTATAAGTGTCAGCCCTCGAATTAACCCAAGGCACTGAAGGCATTTGCCGTTGAGGTTCTTACGTGATGGCCCTCTGTGCCCTCAAAATCAGGCTAAACCGAAGGCCAACTATTGCCGTGCCCCTCAGTGGCGTGCCGACCGGGGGGCAAGTTGCCCCCCCCCCCCCCCTTGATCCAATTACCGGGACGCTAAATTCCCAATACCGGGATGCTAAATTTGCATAAGGAAAAAAAGGACCCAAAACACTGAGGACTTGGCATTATTTGTTGACTGTTGTGCTTGTTGTGACCGTGCGAAATGTTGTGACCGTGCGAAATGTTGTGACCGTGTAAAAATTTGTGACCATGCGAAAATTTGTGACTGTGTGAAATTTTGTGACCGTGCGAAATTTTGTGACCGTGTGAATTTTTTTGACCCTACACCCCCCCCCCCCCCACCCCCCACTTACGTGAAATTCACGAGGTGACTGACTGGGAAAAAATTTGGGACAACCATTTACGAAAATTTACGCCACTACCGGGACGACATACTTCTGCCCCCCCCCCTGGCTCACATGCCGCGGTTGCCTTTGGTGTGCTCTTGAATGAATGAATACAAATATTTTAGTAGTATATTAATCCACATTCCACATAATGCATCTTTTGACTCCAAAATATGTGTATTGAAACACCTAGGCAGTGCCGTAACCAGAGTGGGAGGGCAGAGTCAGAGGCCATGCGCCCCCCCCCCCCCCCCCCCAAAAAAAATAAATAAAATGAAATATGACAAAATACAATGTTACCCATGACAGTGCAGTACATGTCCTAATCTGCCCAGTGGCTGACTTTTTTCTAGTTAAAGATAACTAATAAATAGCTCTAAAATAGTCTGAAATGTCGAACGAGCCAATGTATAGACCAAAAGAGGACTTCCCTGTCAGGTCTACGACACTAAAACACTTATATCTCATGACAATTATACAAGTTACCGAGACGTCCTGATCCTGAATTCAAAAGTATCCCAACCCCAATCATGTCAAATTTCCAAAGTTTGTGAACCCTTGGATTTTCAGGTGCAAGGGTCCTGAGGACCTTTTGATTTGTATTCTTATTTCAAAACAGCTGCCTGCGGGTATGAAATGCTTGCAGGTATTTAATGCCAGCGCTGGGTCAGAATGCCAGCGCAGGTTCAGAAGTTCTTCAAAGATTGCAAGAATCCATTTAGATTCTTGTTTGTAAGGATTTGCCGAGAATCTCTGGATTCTCGTTCATTCAAATAGTGTTTTATATACATTGTAGACAGACTGATTATCTACAAGAATGAACATGGATTCTCGCAACTTTATCAATTGCAAGAATGGATTCTCGGATTCTTCTCGACTTTCTGACCCTGCAGCAGGTATTTGGGTGTCGGGCTGGTATCTTAATTTCAAAATCAAAGGCTTTAAAATCTTGAAATAAAATATTTTCAATCAAACTCAAAGCTTATTTATCACTTATTTTTGTTCTTACTTTATATCTTTTCAGAGAATCTGTGTCCTAACGTGGATGACAATATTAAGGAACATCAGAAAAAACAAGGCCTATATTTTAGTTGTGTGGTATTTGTGGCTAACATTAAACTTGAGCCCGTACCATAATAATGGCTATTAATGAAGGTATGTTATATGATGTATGTTGTAGAGGCTAAGTTATTGCATTTTGGATTGGTAACTTTTACTGTAACTGGCCACTAGCTGAAGATCTAGTACCCTAAAAAATATAGTCACAAGGCAGGTATCGACTCGTAAAGAGAAAGGGCAAGTAACATAAACAACAATATAAATGGTAAACGATCAACAACAACAATATAAAGTATAAACACTTTACAAAATGTTTCAGACATGTTTTAAATATTTTGTTAAGCCTGATGCTGATACTTTTTGCAGTGGGTCATTTCCAGCGTGACAGATGGGACAAAATGGTGGTACCTTTTTTCTGAAGGCCTGTGAATAAATATCTGTGAGGTTTAATCTACTATTAAGTTTGGTTTCAAGTCAATGTAAACAATCACAAATGTAGGGGATTCAGTGTTCTGTAGCGCATGACAGACTGGACTGAATCTTTAAACTGAAAAAGCTACCTGCTGTCCCATGAAAATCTTAATTTTTCTCTTTTATTATTTACTTTTAAATAATCAGAAAACACTGTTATTTTTAATTTTACAAAATGGAACTTGAAAAACCTGGCTCCTTACGGACGGGACAGACAGGACATTTTGATACATTTTTGGAGTGTTCCTAAGACCTGTGCTGAGCAGGGATAGCACTGGATCAAAAATGTGAGAGGTCCCATGACATTTTTCGGGACCCCGTAGGACTTCAAAAAACAAATTTAAGGGTCCCTCAAGAAAATGAGAGGTCCCGAAGTATGGGTATTTGAAAATGGACGAAACTGATTTAGGAAAATTAGAGGCCACACTATGAGTCGATGACTTATGGTTTGGTTAGTTAGGGGTCGACGGGTATGATCGATGATGAGGACAGTTTTATTGAATTTATATTGTGAGCAAAGGATGGATATGTAATTTACAGAATTTCTTAAGGTTTCCATTTCCATACATCGTCAAATGTGAGGGGTCCCTTCAATTTTGATCAGGACCCGCAAGGCTTTCCAATTTGAAATCTGACGCGTCACTATTCGAAAGTGAGAGGTCTAGGAAGCGCAGACGCGTCATAATGCGACCCTTGGTGCTGAGATGATCTTTACATTTATGTGTGGGATTATTTTTACTCTAGTACAATATACTAATGTCATTCATCATTCATATTTATTCAGTACTCAAATTACATAATCACACAATATCAAAAATCACATGTATATAAAAGCACACATAAAAGACATTTATAAAAGCAAGAAAGCGGCAGGATTGAGAAAATGTATAAAATACCAGGAGAGTACCAAGGATAGCCCAAAAAGCCTCCATAGAAAGATTATTTCCATTGGGGTCCTTAAAGTACCGGGTGAGCGTTGGCAGGTTTAGCTACGTGATTCTAGGGGCACGGTACGGTGATTGGAGGGTCCGGGGATCGAATCCCAGGGGTTTCGCGACGAGTATTTGGTTGAAAATTTAAACTCTGTCCCCCTCCCCCAGTTTCCACACCGTAAAAACATACCCTGGCTGGTTAGGGCTATAATACATGAAACATGTATTTTGTTTAAAAGTGCAGCTGTCAGCCTGTATGTACAAACCTTCAGACCATGCTGAAAATATGGTCTGACATGTTCTGTTTTTCACTAGATAGTGGTAGGATCTTGGATTACATGTAGCATCTCCTTGGTGTTTTAAAGGGCAATTTTGATGATAAGTTTGGCAAATTAAGATCATTAACACATATATTTGTCAACATAAAACATTACTTAAAATCAACAAAAAAAATAGGCTTGGGGTTTTGAGATATTATGGGTCGGTTGTGTCTGCGCAATCAAACCTTCTTTTTTAGGCATAATCTTTTAGATTAAAATTATCCAGTGGTGGAAAGCGAAGGTGTGGCGGTGCCATTATTCATATTTAACGACTAAAACTATATTTGGAACATGAAAACTATAGCAGCAAGGGAACTCAAATATTCATCACACAATTATGAAAAATACTATACTTTCCATTATTCTGCCATCTTTAATCCTTCATAAAAGTATAAACCAAGCGCAGTAGAAAAAAACCCAAAAACAGTTTCTGTAAACTTGATTAGCTTACAATGCCATACATGTACTTTCAAAAAAAAATGTAACATGCCTGCCTATAAATAAAGTATGGTACTTTAAAAATCATGAATGTGACCTTTTTACACTGTACAGATGGAACCATTGAAAGTGAGGCTCTCCTCTCACCACGCATTATAACACACTATCACGCCAATTACACTGCGTCATGGTTTCACGCAGGTTTGTGCATCGCATGACACGGTTGGGCGCATGCGTGCTGAGGGGAGAGCATCGCTTTTATTCTAAAATGGAGATTGCATGCAAGTAGCGTATTGATGTATAGGCCCTTCCATCCAAAATAGGCTGCAATGCGAATGATCCGTCTCCCAGATGCAATAGAAGTTTCTTGAAGAACAAAGCTAAACCTCAAAACCCCTCAAGGAAAAAAACTTAAAGGCATGACATCTGTTCTGTAACTATCTAGACACAAAGTTGTCATGCAATTTATTATTGAGGTGGGCTATTTCAGGGGGCATAACTTCATATAAGTTTGAACACTGGATAAAATGATGGCCTCAGCATCCACATTGATCCCATTTTCGAAAATATTGATTTTTGATCCAATTAAATGGGTTTTTGGTGGCAAAACCTGTATATTTCAATTAATCCTGTGTTAGAAATGATCTGAAATGTTGACCAACTTGTATGAAACTTGCAAAACCATTAACTGTATGCATTAATGTACATCGTTTCTGCTTGTCCTTTTCTTTTTGTTAAAACAGGAACTGTGGCATCTATGACTGCCGTTGCAAAGTTTAAGCTTTTAGATATCCAACTGTACTGCATATAGCCAGACAAAAAGAGAGATCACAAGTGCTGGCATGTGACTGTAAGTAATATTTCTGCAGTATCTAGGGTTAAGATTTACATCCTTATTTTTGAGGATGGAGAACAAGAAACTCTGAACTCATGAAGTATACAAACATGGCACCAAAGTAATCATTATATGGCAACAGGAGGCACATATATTGGGTTTTGATTTGTGATCTGGGCAATTCCACGCGTTGCGGAATGACATTTACACACAAAAATCCACTTTCTTTTGGGTGTAAAACCCAGAGATTTGTAGTTACTCCCCATTTTACAACTTTATTTGATAATAGCGATTGATACTCAAAAAATAAACCTAGGGAAAAAATTAGACTGCGCTTCCAAGTATCCTAATTTGCATATGCAAATTTGCGTTGCGGAATGACGCAGACGATTGGTGTTTTTTTTACATGTTTACACAAAGTGAAAACTCTGTGAACTTTTTAGAGTGTATCATTATTGAAGTTACTTTTTAGAAGGTTTGAAGTGTTAGCTAACTTACAAAAGCATTTTCATGAAACTTAATCATCAGCTAGGATCTCTAGTAGGTCATCAAAAAATAAAAGTAGGTGTTGCGGAATGACAGTGTGAATTTGTGTGCAAAACTCCATAGAGAAAAGAAAAAACATGTTTTTATGCTTTAATATGCATAACAAATAAAAGAAAGAGTAATCAGTGGCATTTCATATGTTACAAATTCATGAATACAAGTAACCCAACTATTTTCACATTGAAATCATCATTTACAGGTAAAGTAGCCATAATTTTGTGATAAAGTTGCCGAATTCAACAGCTTGCACATCAAAGTTGCCTAATTCAGCAAATTATGAGTTTTCATCAATTTTGAAACTTTTTTAGAAGTTTAGAGTCCATATTTGAATGAATTATCATAAATAAGGATGATCTTATACCAAGTAGGGTAAAGTCGCCTATTTTCGGTCACCGCCTATTTTCGGTCACTTGGGCAAAATCGTGTAATTGCATCGGTTGTCGCCATTTTAAAAGCAATACCGGCATCAACTATGCGGCGTTTTTTTACCCGTCAGTTTATTACGACGAGGTCATTTTCATTACACGATTTGGGCGAAGTGACCGAAAATAGGCGCTGACCGAAAATAGGCGACTTTACCCTACACAAAAATATCACAATTTGCTCAATAAATTGCCTAAATATAGGGATTAATACCTTTGTCATTCCGCACCGTCATTCCGCAACACGTCATTCCGCAACGCTCGTTAGGGCTATTAATTAACAGAATTTTCCAATTTTTTTTTAATCATTGTGAAGCATGTCAATTGTGTGCAGAGAAAAAATAGTTGAATGAAAATAGGGTACATTTTTTTTCTTGCTATCCTAAAAAATTGTACTTTTGCGTTGCGGAATGACATGAGATTATGCAATGCATACTAAATACCTGGATTAACGAGGCAAATCGGCCGTTGATCAAAATTAAATTTATATCAAAACTTTTCTTATCAGTACTACTATTGTGCCTGACATTTATTTAAACATCATACCTATGTGTCTAAAAGATATGGAATAAATAAAAACAAGCCTTTTCACTGATTTTGTAAGCTGCAAATATGCACATTTATGCTAATTAGCTAGTTTATACATCAAAAAACATAGTATCGCTAAACAAACTAAAAATTCCTGAACTTTGGACTCTTGCCTACATTATAGGCATAGAATTAATCTTTGGATGCACATTTGAAATTTTGGCTATTTGGTTGACATTTGCTTGGAATTGCCCATCTGTCAAAATCCAGAAATGAAATGTCAGTATGGGTGTAATCAGTGGCGTACCCAGCTGGGAAACGGGGGGGGGGGGGGATGTGCATGGTCAAAATCAGAAATGTACCGACTGGATTTGTGTGTACCGACAGGGTTATTTCAGGGGGCAGGGGGGCCACCACCCCCCCCCCCCCCCGGTACGCCACTGTGTAGGGTTGCGTCTAAAATCCCTAGATTCGTGTGTGACGTCACAAACAGGTCAACATTTTGCAATGTCCTCTTTTTTCACTTTTAAATAGACCTAGTATTAGTAATTATACTTATTTTAAATCTACTTATATAAACGTCATGTTAATATTTGCACAAATGTGGGCCCATGTTTTCGGGTACAGATAATTGGGGAAAATGGTACAAAGTCATTTTGAAGAATGAATTGAGTCTGACCTTAGGCGGTGCAAGCAGGGGTGTCATAGCCCTCAAAACAAATCTTCACTAGGGGTTGGCCCCCTCGCCCTAATAAAAACCCAGGGGTCATGTTTTTATGTCATCCTGACCATTTGAGTGTTAAAATTTCCAATTTGTCTGCACTTCCGCACCATTTTATTTTGAAAACTGAAAATATTTGTGTTCTTCGCAGATATTTTTCCATATGTTTCAATATTATCAAACAACACCTCCACCATCAGTGGCAGCACCACGGGAAGGGGGGATTAGACAATTTAAGCATAACAAAAAAATCTGCACTGTGCGCACATATTCTTACTAAATTAGGTTTAATTTTCATACCAAATTAGTTAGTATTAGACCAAATTTGACCATTTTTAGGTTTATCCTTCATGTAATTCTGCACAAAATTAACCTAGCACGAAATCTGTATAAAGCTGTGTTAAAGAATTAAAGGATTAGACAGCTTTATTCAGTAATAGAGTCTTACCAGTCTAACTCATGAATGAATTACACCAAAGGATACACCCATTTATAGCATAAAATGGCACAAGTGCATTACCTTTTTTTCATGCACCCCTAAAAAAAGTCTTGCCCCCACAACAATTATGAGGCTGGTGCCGCCACTGTCCACCATGGGAATCCTGCACACTCCACTGGGTTCACCACATGTCAGATAACTGCATAGCACCAGAGTTATTTGTGGTTCATCCTCAAATTACAGAGTATTCCTGGTTTAAAGGCATATTTAATATGTGATCTTTTCAAGTAGCACCCTCTATTATTGATTTTTACTATGAAAGCAGTTTTTCTTGCAGATTTGCATTTTTGACCATAAATCATAAAGATCTTGTATAAGTCACAGATACGATTCCTAATTACTTCAAAGTCCGGCACCAGGACAATCTACTTTTCAAATTTAGGAATCGTATAGGTCTGTAACTTATATATTTATGATTTATGATCAGAAAAGTAAATCTGCAAGAAAATCTGCTTCCAATTTTTTGGGGATGATATAGCTCTGTAACTGGGAATATATTTATGATTTATGATCAGAAAAGTAAATCTGCAAGAAAATCTGCTTCCAATTTTGTTCGATGATTGAGGGTGTCCCCTGGAAAAGATCACACAATATACCTTTAAGGGCCTTCCAAGTTCCAATGGCATAGCTAGAGGAGGGGGGGGGGGGGGGGGTTTCCCCCAATATAGAGTCCTGTCGGTTGAGACTTGCCACTGTTGGTTTTTGAATACCACTCTCAAAATTCTGACTGGGCGGCAATTTTTTTAATGGACTTTCTGTCGGTTCACTTTCATTTTTCGCCCCCCCCCCCCCCCAATATGAAAAACCTGGCAACGCCACTGGGGCCTCCCCTTCCCGATGATGAAAACCCGACAGCTTTTTGAAACAGGTTGGTGAGGGAAAAACATAGTTGTAAATACCGATGAAAGGCATGAGTACCGATGATAATTTGAATTTTGAGAATTGCCCTTGAGCATGTTGTCCTCCAAACCGGCGTAAAAATGCCCATGGACAAAATGCCTTTGTACGGTTGTACCGATGGCATCTGGAGTGTGTACCGATGGAGTAATTTTAGGGAATGGGGTGGAGGCTTCTACCCCCTCCTCCTTCTGGCAATGCCACTGATTAAATATTATGTTCTGATAGAGCTTGTAATTTAAAAACAGTGACATTGTTATTATTGTTATCATTTATGGTGTTTATTGCTATCACAGCAAACCACTGAATTGGTGCAATGTTACAATTACAATATTTACAAAACATACATTGAAAAACATTAAGGGCTGTATTTTCGTACTAAACACGGTTTTATCTTATAACCATGTCTAACTAAACACAAGTCTAATCTAAATGCGAGTTTGATCTTTTAAACAATGTGTTTAACAAAACACGGTTTTAAACTCCGCAAATTTTGTCCCCAGAGTGGTCGTGCATTACTGTATTACAGGTATTTATTTTTGTTGTGGCCCTAATGGATTGCAATATATATCGACCAAATACCTCAAAAGCATATGTGTATTTTTAATACTACACGATATGAATGTCAGCTTGCAGCACACACTGTTGAATGATAATTCCAGGCCTACAGTTGGTGTATGAGTTTAGTTAAACACGCTTTAAAATACCGCAATACCCATGTTTAAAGAGGTAGACGCGTATTTGAGTTAAACAATTTTTTGAGAATTACATTTAGTTAAACGATGTGTCCAAAGTCAAAGTTAGACGCGGGTTTAGCTTGAAACTGTGATCGATTAACTACGTACAAGGATACAGGTCTTAATATGTATTGCAAAAACAACACCATAATTTGTATATTAATTATCACATAGGCTACACACACTTTTAACAAATGCCTGTAAGTTTTAAATATATACATAAATTGTCAGCCTGGACTTCTAAAAACATATGAATAAAACAAGTGTATTTTATGTACCAATTCTACGAAATTGAAAAGGGAATGTTTGGCCTGTATCCATTTGGACAGTATAAACAGATGTATGCTTACTAATTATATGAGGTAATTCATGTAAAAGATAATGTATTTAATTTTATTCAATATTTCAGGGCCACAGACACTGACAGTGGTGCTGCAGAAGCATGAGAAACTTACAACATGCAAGTGGAAGAATTATCTAGGATGCATTTGGATTCATGGCTGCCTCATCCACCCAGCTAATAGAACATCCTCATGGTGCTGCTACTGTGATACTAATGGCGCTTATTCATTCATCCAAGCAGGAAAAGTATAGTGATTCTTCTGGCATTTGCAGCAGGTTTACAGTACAACCCAACTTTTAGTGTGGAGACTTTGTTGTTCTAGTTATTTAATGCTATGTTTATTCATCAAACGCTGAAAATGAGCTAATGACTGATGGAGCATGCAGGAGGTTCTTTTTTAACTTTCTTTACACACGCAGAGAAGAACGTAGTGCAAATATATTTTGAGAATGGACTAGCACTAAGAACATTAAAAGCATTATGGAAGTGCAACGTGAGAGCATGTGAGACTTGAAAGTAGGAATGCAAGGGGTTATGCTATGACACTGCAATTTATGAGCGTTTACTTTTGGACAAACTATAAAAAGTATACACAGTATAAAAAGTAAACTCAAAAGTAAACGCAATTCTAAACACAAAAGTAAACATAAAAGTAAACCTAAACTAAACTTTTCTTGCATTTTGCACCCAATTGACCTCAAAGCACGCTCCAAGTGCTTGAATATAATCACAGATGTTTCCACCAATTGTGATATAATGGGACAGTTATTTATTAGAGGGTGGGTAGAAAACAGCTTAGTTGTTGGGCTCACATAAATGTTTAGTATTGCGTTCACTTTTGAGTTTACTTTTAGTTTGTCCAAAAGTAAATGCTCATAATTTGCAGTGTTAGAGCGCCATCATAATGTGATGAGCAGATGCTGGCCTGTTCACAGTAGAATGTGGGAACAACTCTGGCTCCCAAGGGTGACCAGGGGACCCTCGCCCATCAATACCAGTATGTATGGAAATGTGTAGAGAATCCAAAAATCCATTCTAGCTAAGAATACCTTCCAGTAAATTTGCAGAATCACAAGTTGATTCTCGTAGGTAATCTGCAGAACACACTATTTGACTGAAGGTAATCTAAAGATTCTTTCAAAATCCTTGGCAAGAATCTCCCAAGGATTCTTGCAACATTGGATGAATTTGAACAGCATATGGCCATGGGTAAATATTTAAAATAAAATAAATTGTTTTGTTTTCCAGGACATTCCTGATTTTGATACTGTAAGAGATTTAAGCATATAATATCGCCTTTCCTTTTTTGACCAAAGTTTGATATCAAACTTATAATACAAGCAACAAGCCTGCACCAAAATGCACCTGATTGAAAAATCTCATTTGTGTAGCTTATGTTATGGACATCCTTTACATGTACATACCGGGTGGTTAAAACCCCTTTCAGCGCGCTTACCAGTTAAGTTTGATATAAATATCTTTGCATTGTATAAAAAGGTGGCTGTTTTGTTTATGAAATATGGAATTTAAAAGGTTACATTTGTGAAATTGGTTTGTCCACAGAAACCTTCTCTTGGCTAAATATGACTTATCTGGGATGAACCTTCAAGTAATCCATTGACAAATCAATTTAACACATCTTTAACCTTCCATATTTCATAAACAAAATAAGCTAGGTCAAGTATTTTTGGGTCTGTAATTCATAATAGCCACTCTATTTTGCATGATGTAAAAATATCTAAAAAATTGACCAGTATAGGCCTATAAGTAGCTGAAAATTGCTGGCAAAAATGGGTTCTCTTTTTTTTAATCACCCGGTAGTGCACAAATCTGATAAATATCCATGTGTGTTTTGGTGGTGAATTGAATGGAAACCAGCAATTGAGTTTAGAGCAACAATTTGCTGGGCCTGAAACAAACTGTCGCACACAAAAATTGATGTTCCAAGTATTAAAAAATGACATTTTTACAATTTAAAAAAGAAGAAAAAAGTTTTGTTTGGTCTTTCATCGTCTTTACCCACAACAGCGACAACACTTTTGGCGACAGATTTGATGAATGTGGGGTCGGGGAGTGGAGGATATGTCATTGGTATTGGCCTTTCGGTATTATTTATTTAGCATATTATTGCTAATTTCTCCAGAATAACGTCTTGCCCTCAGGACTTTTTATCGTTCTACTATTTTCACACTTTTGGACCCTCCAAAGTCAGGCAGCTAGACCCAGCTTATGGGTACCCCACAATCCACATGAGTATTTCGGTTTTGCACAGAAAAATGAAAATTGACACAAACAGTTAACAATTTCCGGTGACAATGGACATATTTTGCTAACATTTCAATGAAAAACAGCAAAATAATAGATTTTGGACCCATAAATTTTCCCAAAATGGGTTTGAAAAGGCCGTGTCATTCAATTACTAGAGAGTGAAAAATGGTAACCTATTTGGTGGCACATTCCCTTAAAAAATTTTCATCACCCCCAATAAAACCATAAAATATAAGAGTGTATGGTATAAAGAAGTGAACATTATTAGAAGAACATCAACATGAATCTTCATGATAACACCTCGCTCTTATTATAGTAGGCCTACAGTAACATCTCAGTGCCATCAGTGGCGTAGCTCAGAGGGGGGGGTGGGCAAATGCCCCCCTGACGGAAAAAAACCATTTGTGCCCCCACCCCCTCTAAAAAAAATTAAAAAGGCGAAAAAAAAAGAAAATAGGGGGAAAAAATGATGAAAGACCGAGATTGCGTGCGGGGTACTGGATATTCAGCCCAAATAGTCAAATATAAGGCAACATTTTACATGTAATACATGTACTGTGCGATTATTTTTTTACCGTGCAACATTTTTTGACCTCAGCCCCCCCCCCCCCCCCCCCCCCCACTTACGTGAAAATCACGAGTTGGTGACTGGAAAAAAATGTGGGGCAACCTTTTACGAAAATTTCAGAAATCTTGCCCCCCCCCCCCACTGAAAAAGATCCTAGCTACGCCACTGAGTGCCATCCTAATTGACGACATCATCGGTATGCACAAAACAACTTCAACCTACAGGTCTATGAAGAATGCAGGGTGTGTCAACAGTGGCGTAGCTAGGTTTTTCATATTGACGAGCAAGAAATGAAAACAAACCGACAATATTGTTGTCACTAATAAAAGCGCGCTAAAAAATCAAATTTACACTTATTTTTGCTATGATTGATGTACATTTTGGCTCTAAAGAAGATTGTCCAATACAAATAATTTATTTTTGGGAGACATGCCCGCACTCATTTTTTCATCTTTGTACTGTTGGCCATCAAAATTACATGTCCCTCTCTGCCAGAATAAGATGTTGTGTCCCCCTGATTTCCTCCACCCCCCACCCCCCCCCCCCCCCCCCACTGATTTCCTCCACCCCCCGGTGTAAATAGTGATCGCTCCCTAAGGTTAAAACAGTATCCTAATAATGCAAAATAAATATTGAGGTCTGAAAGCTTACATTTTCTATTATAGCTTAACAACACAAATTTCCAGGGGACACCCTCTATCCTTGATTCTTGTTTAAAGGTATATTATGTGATCTTTCCAGGGAACACCCTCAACATCGAAAACAAAATAGAAAGCAGATTTTCTTGCAGATTTACATTTCTGATCATAAATCATGCATACATTCCAAGTTACAGGGCGATACGATTCTTAATTACTTCAAAATCATGGTTTTAGAGTGAAAATAAACTGTCGGAATCCCGATAGTTTATATTTTTCACTCTAAATTCACTCTAAAACCATGATTTTGAGGTAATTAGGAATCGTATCGCTCTGTAACTTGGAATGTATGTATGATTTATGATCGGAAATGTAAACCTGCAAGAAAATCTACTTTCTAAAAAAAATTATGAATAGAGGGCGCTCTCTCGAAAAGATCACATAATATGCCTTTAAGCAGATTTACATTTTGGATCATGAATCTTAAATATATTCCATGATTTTGAAGTAATTAGTGATCATATCGTTCCGTAACTCAGAATATATTATGATCAGATATGTAAATCTGCAAGAAAATCTGCTTTCAGATATATAAATCAAGGACAGAGGGCGTCCCCTGAGAAGATAGCACAATAACGCTCCATTGTGATGCCAAACAAAATTGTGAAAACAAATTTCACTTTACCATTTTGTGGCATCAACATGTCTTGTGTTGCTGCATCTTCATGCAAATAAACAACAACATCTGTTCGTGAAATTGGGGGTTACTAATATTGTGATAATATTAATATTGTGATTGAGCCCTCAACTTTCTGTTTGTTAAGATCTGACATAACAGTTTATTGTATGCATGCGCTCTCTAGAAGATATATTTATATTGATATTCTACTCATTCCAAGGTGTATACATAATAAAAGCAATATTCATTATCAGAATTGGTGTTGACTCATTTTCATTTTAATTAAATGAGATACCTATAATAAAGTGTGCTCATCTAGGTCATTGTTTGTTTTTTGTATATAAAGAGCAAATGTGAACAATAGCCCAACAGACATTAACAAAGTTAATGAACTGAGTGATTTCAAATCAAATGGGTAACTCTCAACAGAGAGCTCTGATGGGCCAATCAATTGGTTCACTGCAACTCAGAAAATAATCAAAAATACAAGTAATTCATACAGATATGCATGGGATATACAATTAAAGGTATATTATGTGATCTTTCCAGGGAACGCCCTCAACATCGAAAAAAAATAGAAAGCAGATTTTCTTGCAGATTTACATTTCTGATCATAAATCATGCATACATTCCAAGTTACAGGGCGATACGATTCTTAATTACTTCAGATTCTTAATTACTTCAGGTTTTAGAGTGAAAATAAACTGTCGGAATCCCGACAGTTTATATTTTTCATACTAAAACCATGGTTTTGAGGTAATTAGGAATCGTATCGCTCTGTAACTTGGAATGTATGTATGATTTATGATCGCAAATGTAAATCTGCAAGAAAATCTACTTTCTAAAAAAAATCATGAATAGAGGGCGCTCTCTGGAAAAGATCACATAATATGCCTTTAAAGTAGGGAAATGTTGAAGATTGTTTTCAACATTTTGCATGTTTATTGAAAAGTCACACACATACAACATTTAGTACCCCTAAACGTCGATACCTCGATACTGTTGGATACCCTAAAGTGCGTTGCCCCCTAAAAAGTACCCCTTTTTCAGAAAGACGTGGACGACGTCGTGTGATGAAATCTGGACCCTTTTCGACATTTATTTGTGGACACGGATGCGTACCCGCTTGGTATGTTCGCTGACGCCCCCCTCAATCACTCGGCATAAAAAGGTAACAGGAAACTTGTAATTGATATTCATTTAATAGCCTTATATTGCTCAGTAATGCACTTATCAATTGTATCCCCGGCCCCCGGGGCATAGCAGGGACCATGCGGGGACCGTACGTTGCCCGGCTATGCGGGGGCGTGTACCGGGGACGTACAAAACATGCCCCCGCATAGCTGGGGCATGTAGCGGGGGCGTACTCCACTGAAAAATAAGCCGGGGAGTGGCCGGGTAGTGTAGCAGGGGCGTGCGCTAGGGTACACATGCACACCCCGGACCATAGCCGGGGTGTGCACATACATAGCGGGGGCGTACGCTTTGGTACACAAAATGTATACACCGGAAGAGTATAGTAGCAGGGGTGTATACACTTTGTCCCGGCTATGGGGGGCCGGGACTGTAACGGGGACGTACACAAAATGGTGCCCCGCCCTGCGGGGACCGTCACTACACGACTGTACCCGGGACGTCACATCGGCAATTTGTACGTCCCGGCCCTAATCCTCGCTATCCCCGGGGCCGGGACTGCAATTGATAAGTGCATAACTTGGACTGGGATCACGAAAAAGAAATTCACCCTAAATAACAGTGTTTGGGAAAACAAAATAACAGTGTTTGGGAAGGGGGGAGGGTGTCAAGATGATAAAAATGTCAGGCTATCACCAAAGTATTTATGGAATACTCCCTTATCGGGTTGTAGAGGTGCACTTAGCTGGCTTTAGGACATGTTTTTTAGCATTCACATTTTTGAGCGGGTGGAAACGTAGTGATTATTACGCTATGCAATATGCATGTACATGTTTGGTTGAGCATTTGACCTAATGTTTATGTTGGGTTGCTTCATCAGCTGTCGTTATCTTGTCAATTGGGCGAAAAAATCCACCCTAAAACACTACTTTCGCGAAAGGGACTACTTTTGGTTGCGCAAAGCTAGTCCTTTCTCAAAACGACTCTTTATGAATGGCTCGGATTGTGTGGCTCGGATTGTTTACAAATCAAATGTTAAACATTTAAAATACCTAAATAGATTTTAAAAAGTGGTGAATAAAGTATTTGAATCCTCCACTCCTTTATAATACTGAGAATGATCCATATAATTAATTTCTTCAAACATCGAAATTGTGCGATAAAACTAGATAACACCGTGGAAGTATGATAAACTGCAACCATACGGTAAAAAAAGATTGGGCGCGATGAGCAAAGAGACTCTCTTTGAGAAGATACTATTCTTGCGCAAGACACCGGTGTCCCCCATCATAGCCAATATCATCATGGAACATTTAGAGGACATAGCTATTGCAACAGCTCCGCTTGACTGCAAACCTAGATTTTTCAAACGGTATGTGGATGACATCCTGGAAATTGTAAACAAAGGCACCGAAGACAAGCTCACGGACCATCTCAACAATGTCGACGAGACCGGTAATCTCAAGTTTACATACGAGAAAGAACAGGAGGGGAAAATAGCGTTCCTGGACACACTCATCGTACGCAAACCAGATGGCAGTGTGAAGCTCCTAGTTTACAGAAAGCCCACACACACTAACCAATATCTGAACTTCGAATCGGCCCATCCGCTGCATCACAAACTAGGTGTTATCCGCACTTTGTTAGACAGGAAAGACAAAATTGTCACAGAACCAGAAGACAAGATCGCTGAGGAAGAAATCATCAGGTCAGCCCTCAAGCAATGTGGATACCCGCAATGGTCGATTGACAAAGTAAAGAAAGCGAGACAACAGCCTAAGAAAAAGGACAGTAAAAATGCCAAAAGTGAGAACAAAACTCTAACTAACGTCACTCTACCGTATATAGCCGGGGTCACGGAAAAGGTTCAGCGAATCTTCAGAAAACACAACATAGGTTCTGCAGTAAAACCACACACCAGCCTCCGGAATATATTAGTGCACGCGAAAGACAAACAGGACAATGAGGACAAAGCAGGCGTGGTCTATGAGATCTCTTGTCAGAACTGTGACAAGACGTACATAGGCGAGACAGGCCGCCGGTTCGGCACCCGCAAAAAGGAACATAAAACTGAAACGGACAAAATGACCGACCGCAAATTCACCCGCACGGCAAGGAAAGACTCTCAAAACATAGAGATGAAGTCTTCCATCGCAGACCACGCTGCTACGGAAAACCACTTAATAAATTGGGACAATACAAACATTCTCGCGAGGGACGACGCCAGAAATACCAGATGGATCAGAGAATCCATTTGGATCCGTCGAAAAGCCAATAATGACATGAAACAGCACCTAATGAATGGCGACGAGGGGGCCTACCAACTTAGTCACCTGTACGACCCATTGATCCGGATTACGTCATCAAAATCAACACGTGACGTCACCAGAAAATCAACATCTTCTGGCAACACTGGATCAGCGGTCATACACCATTGATAAAGACATCCGAACGGACGTCGAAACTGTCTGGAACAGTAAGTTCAAATTTGGAATTTTTCTATGAAATTTTATTATTAGTAAGCTACACTGCTGATATGCCTATTGATAAAGTAATGCGTTATAGGATTGTACAAGACTTTTAGGGGAATGGTATTTGAAGCATGATATTACATCAGAGAAAGGAAAGACCCATGAAAGATTTAAATCTCAATAGAAATGTGTTATCAAAGTTTTATTATGCACCTACCATATCAGTATCTGTTAGGTCATGCATAATCTTAACCCGTCTATCACGTTCCTGTTCCATAAGGTCATCAACTATGTGTTGATGGTCGAGATGAAGCATTTGTTGGAACACTTGTTCACGTTCTGTTTCCACAAGTTCATGGTAGTTTCTTTCTAGTTTCATGTCTTCATCCTTGAGTTAATAACAAAGGGGAAATAATGTTGTTAAGACGTGCATGCTGATAGTTGGCCATCGCTCAACAAGCCAAACTAATTAGGTTATAGGTGTGTAGGCTATCATGTTTACCTGTAAGACATGCACGCACGTGATTATGCTATAATTGTCACCTTCTGTTGATACCATGTTCGGCTATTAATGTACGACCAAGCAAAATTGGTCACCGCTAAAATCTCAAAAACAATCGATCGAACGGTCGACAAATAAATGAAGATGATAAATATCGAGGAAGGGCATAATTTCTCCTCGAGAGGGGGTGGGGGTAGCAACAATTGTGATAAACCAAATCCCGTTACCCATTGATTGGTCACCCGTGAGCACCCCTAGACCGCAATCATTCCCTCTGGCAGCAGAACCCTGCTTCATATGGTCTTGGGTCATCATGGTCACGTCATCATCATGGTCACGTCATCTAACATTATCATCAAGCAAGGATAGCGGTCGGTATATAAATATTTACTCAGGGTCTCAGGAAAATAGTAGGCCCACGGTCTCCAGTCACCGAGTCACTGAGGGCAGCTTTCAAACAATTTCCCGAATATAGAGCAGTAAATAATTGTATATAATCCTCTCATTTGAAATTCTTTGTTAAGCAAAAGATAATACTCACATAACTCCTGAAACCAATTACCACTAGCAGGAAACCAATTACCACTAGCAGGGTTTTAAAAAAATCCCATAAAAAGGTACTATTGCCCTCTAAGCTCCTCATCAGAGGACAATGGACCTACGGCACATAATCTCCTGGCCACAGTTCGGCATACGTGGGCGCACTTCGATCAGGCTGCGCACGCATGCTTGAACTCACAAAATACTGCCAACCAACAACACCAAAGCACCTGATTGGTCAAATTTAAACTGAAGCCTTTTTAACGATCGTCACGCTGCGCCGTATCCACCAACGCAGTGCTCCCGCTGCGTCACTAACCGCCGACGCAGTGGGGCGTGATGGTGCGTGGAAAAGCTCATGAGTTTTTCAGTTCTCACGTTTGAGCACCAACCAATCAGAGCCTTGAGGTCGAGATGACGTAGTGCGCACAACAGAGATCCAGGGGACCGTTTTGGGGTGAGGTTGACCAGGCGTACTTTACGCGAGCTCAACCTCATGTGACGTGGGCCCATAGTATTATCTATATACTAATTTTCGGTCCCTCGCCTGATTAGATAGTTCAATAATAATTTTACACTCGCGTCCCTCTTCAACTGAAAAAGCGTGGTAATTGCGCCTCTAATAGACGAGCTAATTAGATAGTTCAATGCCAGTATTTTCCCGTTTTCAGACATGCGCAGAAAGGATCACAGATAATAATCCGAAATGTTGAATTTATTTTACTCGGATAGCTACTGTTCGGGCAAAAATTGTGGTTTTCGGAGTGAGTGATGACATATGGTCTTCACCCAAAATATTTTCATCAGGGATATAGCTACATTTCTGTATATGCGGCCGTTTGTTATTCTTAAAGATCGCATGAGTACAAGCATTTATACGTGACTATCCGTCCGACAAATAAAATTATTTTACGACATTTTCTAAATGTAAATAAAAACTCTTACACAGATCTTAAAGTGACACTCTCGCATTAGTAACATAGATGAACGCGTAGTTTGCGATTCAGCGCACACGTAATGACGCATACAAAGTGTATACGCGTTTGTGGCGCAAACTGCACATTGTAACGTGGCAGGGTGAAAGCAGGCAGTCCGTACCACAGAATTATTTTTAAATCTATGGTTCGTACACTCTTAGTAAAAGGATACTGCAGGCTTCAGGGGTTATTGGCTGTCCCGTATGGAACCCTTTATATCACCTTAAAAGGTTCCAAAAAGAACCATTTTAAGGTTCAAAATATGGGCAAACATTGGTCTTTAGAACATCTAAAGGTTCTCAACAGAACCTTTTTGGGCCTTTAAAATCAAAGAACTTTTAAACCATTATACGGGACAGCCAAGAACCCTTCTGAAGCACCCTTTTTTCTATAGTGTACCCTAAGCCACCTCCTCCTCTCCGCACTTCCCTTACTTGATAATCAATCTGGATATAAGGGCACATGGGGCATCTGGATAAACGGAGCGTGTGGTACATTATCATGATTATTAAAGAGTGTCTGGATTATTAAGGGCATCCGTGGTATCTGGATTATGGGGTTCACTATAAAACGAGTCTCAAATTACCTGGATATACTTATGCGCAGGTGGGCCACCATGACAAAGGGACTACATACTATACGTTAACATGGTTAAGGCCCCACATGCCTATTGGAGGAATAATGTATTTACTGTAAATAGGCCAAACAAAACCCGGATGGCACACATTGTGCTCAAGTACAAGCGTGGAATGGTGCAAGTAATCTTGATGATAGACTCCGCTACCATAAAACTAAACGACCGACTATAAAACTATAACGCTCAGAACGTAGGCCTACTTAATTACCTATGTATGTGCATGGCCAGTGGCGACACCATCACCAAAATGTTAAAGGAGGAAAACGGGATGACGGGGCAATAAAAGAATCGAGGGAGGCATTTAAAAGCTAATTTTAAGTAACTTTCAATTTTGACATTAAAATTCAACTTTTTATTATTTGGGGTACAAAATAGGTAGAGACATGCGCTGACAGGAGGTAATAACTGGGGGTATTAAGAACACGTTGAGTAGGCCTACTTGGATTAGGAACATGGGTTTCTGTATTAATTAAGAGCTCATTGGGCCTATGCTCATGGTGTATTAAGGGCACCATGTCACTTACATTATATCAAGGGCACTTTACATTATATCAAGAGTACCTGAATTATTTAAGGACATACTCTTGATATTTATATAAACATTTATAACGCTTTGATATTGCTCACCTCTGCCTATTGTGATATGACCTTTACTGCCCGCTATCTTTAGTGGCACCCGCGTTTAATTTACTTGACTATGATAAAGTAAGGGCACCTGGGTATCTCGAGATAACGGCACACTGCAGTGGGCCTACCTTGATTATGTGGTATCCGGTGCATTATTAAGGGCACCTGGGGTAACTGGATTAGGGGGTTGAGCTTAGGCCTATGGGGTCCCTGGATATAATGGGACAAAGGGTACCTGCATTTCAGGTTTATGGGAAGCCTACGTATGTATCTGGAAACACAAACGTAGGCCTATCTAGATAAAGGCACATGTAGGCCTATACCTGGATTATCAAAAGCACCTGCGATATTCGGATTATTTAGGGCCCCGTCTGGATTATGTATGCATCTAGGACATGTTCTTGGTATTATTGTATCAAATTTTCTTACGCTTTGTTTACTTATTTCCCGTGAAATCTTCTAGCGGGTCCAGCGCGAAGCGCTGGTGCCCGCTAGTACCAATAATGGACTGTTCATGAGAGAAATGGGGTGAACTATTGCCCCAAGGTGATCTGAAGACCGCAACTTGCGTAAGCCTAGGCTTAGGTCTCCAGATCACCGAGGGACAATAGTTTACCCCATTTCACGATTAAAGAGCAGTCCATATTTGTTTTATATAACGCATGAAAATATTTTTGTGTGCGATTTTTATCAAATTAAACATGAAAAAGATCTTACAGGCGAGTCGATCCTTCATGCATTTTTTGTCTTTCAAAAAGTACTATTGACCGCCCGGTCAATAGTACTTTTTGAAAGACAAAAAAATACCGGAAAGTGACGTCAAGCATGAAATGGACCAAACTAATTTGTGTTATCTGATGTAGTATCCACCAATCAGATAGCTAGACTATTTCCATGCGTTATATAATACTTGTTATGGGGACTTTTTAGCCTCCTGTGAAATATTGGGGAAATAGTCCGAATATTTTATGTCACATGATGTATAGTATCCACCAATCAAACGACAGGAATATGTTTTATGTGTTCTATATATTTCATACCATATTGAAGGCGATAAGGCGAGAAAATTCTTTGTTCATTGGTGAGTATAATATGGACGCTACTTCCTTTTCACGAGGTTCCTGACGAATACGGCGATGCTGCTCTATCTCGACGGCACTGTAAGGGAAAAGGAAATTATCTCAAATATTACAACTTGGTATAAAATGTTGCGTAGGGTCGAATAGCTTTACAAAATGTATATGGAGCCTACGGTGGCCCTGAAGGGTCATGACGAGTTAAGATGATGACACGACAAGATAAATGACTGGATATTTGCAACATTCAGGATGACCAGATAATTGACAAGATCATTTCCGCATAATTTCCAAATTACGAGATGACGAGATGACGAGATAATTTCAAGATGACGTGATAAATGACTAGATAATTGAGACATAACTTCAATTGATACCAAGTCTATCAGCATAAGTTGCTATCTTCAGTAGATAGCAAGTATATCAGAGTAAGTTGCCAAGTCTATCAGAATAAGTTGCTATCTACTGAAGATAGCAACTTACTCTGATAGATTTGGTGTCTACGGCAGATAGCAATTTACTCTGATATAGATACTTGTTATCTACTTAAAGGCATATTATGTGATCTTTTCCAGAGAGCGCCCTCTATTCATGATTTTTTTTTTAAAGTAGATTTTCTTGCAGATTTACATTTCTGATCATAAATCGTACATACTTTCCAAGTTACAGAGCGATACGATTCCTAATTACCTAAAAATCATGGTTTTAGAGTGAATTTAGTGTGAAAATATAAACTGTCGTGTTATTACCCGACAGTTTATTTTCACTCTAAAACCATGATTTTGAAGTAATTAAGAATTGTATCGCCTTGGTAACTTGGAATGTATGTACGATTTATGATCAGAAATGTAAATCTGCAAGAAAATCTGCTTTCAATTTGTTTTCTTTCGATGTTGAGGGCGTTCCCTGGAAAGATCACATGATATACCTTTAATATAGCAACTTACTCTGATACACTTGGTGTCTACTGAAGATAGCAACTTACTCTGATAGACTTGCTATCTACTGAAGATAGTACCTTACTCTGATATTCTTGCTAACTGAAGATAGCAAATTACCCTGATAGACTAGCTATCTACTGAAGATAGCAACTTACTCTGATAGACTTGCTATCTACTGAAGATAGCAACTTACTCTGATAGACTCGCTAAGCACAGAACGTACAGAACTTCCAAACCTGGTCCTTTAATAATACCACTGACTGTAGGAGTGCATGGGTTACCGTAGGCCTACATGAGTGCTAATCAAGATGGCCTATTTCGTGGACTGAATTCACTGTAATAGTATACCGTAGATATTCGATATCTAGCCATGTTTCTGCCAACTTTGAAACTCTGAAAGAGATGTCGCCCTCTCGCGATTAAAGCCGGCTTTTAAAAAGATCATTCTAACAAAATAATTTCGGCGGCGCTGAAAATGACGTAAGTAATGTCGCAGTATATAGTCCGTTTAATATAATTTTCGGATCAAGAATCTATCCCGGGACCTATCCAATGACTACATGTATACGAGTGTGAGTGTCTGGTAACGGGGTAAAACAGCAGACGTACAATACGGAGAATCGAGGGGCGAGGTCTAGACTCTAGCAGGTCATATTCGACTTAACCAATGTATCTTTTATTGTTCATAAATAGTATTTGTTGCTATTCGATATTTTTAAGGATATATTATTAAGCAGCTAAATTCAAAATTATTTTAAAAACACTGACTATAGAGAAAATATCCCAAAATTATCAATTTACTTTATTTTGTCACCAGTTAATATTTTTTAGGAACCAGCCTATCCTAAAGAAGAAAAAAAAGAAATAAAATCTTTATACATGTATGATTGATTTTTATTCGAGTGGCGTAGCTAGGTTTTTTTATAATGAGTTGGGGTGGGGTGGGGGTTGGGCAAAATAAAAATGACTTTGCCAAGCTGGCAACTTTTGAGAATTCAACGAGTCACAACAACTAACTTGAGAGGGATGTGTGAGGGGGGTTGTGACAAGCACCCCACCCCACCCCCCCCCCCCCCCCCCCCCCCCCCCCCAGCGCGGTAAATCCGATAAATTTCTCACAGTGCCAATTACACATGTTGATAGATACTCGATTCAAAATAAAAATAACCCGCCAAATGTATAATAGGTCATTCTTTGAAGGTCGTGCATTGAATCGATCTGAACAGCGAAAGCGGGTAACCCTTTGTTACGGGGACGCATAAGTATAGTCTCTATTCTATCTGTATTCTCTATTCAATAACCAGAGAAGTTATTACGTAACACATCTTTTGGAACGGTAAATATTTCCTCTGGGATGTTATTCATTTCAATCGTTGAATCCAAAGCGTGTAGCCATACTCCTTGGTGTAGCGTGATAGTTAACACGGTCATCAGATTAGACTAGCAGTTGGGAATACATGGAATGTACATGTACCTATAATGTTATGGTTTGAATGCGAATCAGAGACCTATTAATTGTTATTTTAGAAAAGTTACAAATATTGGTTAATTCTCATTGTGCGCTCCGAATCAGATGATATAAAAAATGATAATTATGTTAGCAAAATCTTATAAATAAATAAATAAACAAATGAATTAATTAATTAATGAGGAACACTATGAATATTTTAATGTATAAGGTTAAAAAATGATGAACAATGTTTCACACTAATTTGTTGCATGCGTTTTATATCAATGATGCTTGGCAGTCAGACGCCAAACGTGAAAATTAACCGGGGAAGATTACGTCTTTTGGTTGGCCTGCGCCACGATTATCAATTTTGATCAACTTAGGTTCATTTGAAGGGAAAGTCATATTTATCCAGGATGCAATTTCTGTTTTAATAAAATAAACATGGTATTCTGCAGGACTCGAACCCAGGCGGGGAGAATTCAGCAGATTTCTAGTCCATAGTCCTAAACCACTCGGCCATGCCTACTCATTGAAGCGTCTATCGTGTGCACTCAATAATGAACTAGTGGTGAACTGTTGAGTTATTCGACCCAATAGCCAAATCGAACCCACTTTCTAAGTCGTATTTTAAATGTAAAATCGGCGTCTCAGCAAGTTAAATTGGGTATCAACGCGAAGAACAATACATTGATGATCGAAAAAAGTTAAAGCCTAATAAAACAAGATTCAAGGCCGACAAGGCCACGGCAAATAAACCGTCATTTTTTCGGTAAAGAAAAAAACCCATATTTTATAGAAAATAGCATTTTCGAGCATCGTCCCGGCAAACACGACTTTAGCCAACTTGTTATAGCACCCCTTACATGTAGTAAAAATAAACCTAGGCTGCAGGCACATTGCGTTGAACCTAATTGAAATGCCTTATTATTGGCACTGTTAGACCTATAAGGCAAAAAAACAAAAACAAGTTTGTTTCCGCTAGGTGGTCTGAAAACCAAGATGCGAGATGCGGTGTGGGGTGGTTTTTTTCATTAAGGCTTGTCTTGTGGTGCTCACTTGAACATAGTCTCCGTGTGGTCTAGTGGGTAAACCCCGGCCACAGAAGCGAGAGGACCCGGGTTCGAGACCGTGTATATTTCATGGTAGTCTTCATGTTATTTTTTATTTCCCCAAACTGTTTATAGTTTCCTGACTTTTATTCATTCCAGTGGACACCAATGAATTCAATATTATTTATTACATGGCACGCTGAATACTGATTCACGCTTGGTTGCACATCGCTTAAATACCCATTGAAGAATGTTGAGCTTGTCATTCGATCATTTTGCTGCTGAGCAATTATCGATCTTTAATGTCATTTTTAGAAGACGATTGATAATGACAACGAAACGATTACATCTAGATGCAACTGATTGTGTCACAACAAAAATACACCCCGTGTAAAATAGGAACAATTTGGGTTGTAAATGGGCCCTAAACACTTTCCATGCGGCTGTTGCTTTTATTGTATATAAACAGCTTGCAAGGTCTATAACAACTCTCTGGTCCAATTAATCCAAAGGATTAATGAAAAAATACTAGGCATGTATACTTATTTCAATTTTTGAAATATTCTGTGAAATTTTGGAATGTCGTCTGCAGACGCCTGGCACGTGGAGAGTGTTTAAGTGTAGCACCTTAATATTTCAAACTGATATGAAAATAAAGGAGTAGGTCTAATATAAATAGAAAACATATTTGAATAAAAACCTTGCATTAACACATTTATTGGAATGTAAATGTTTTAAAGGTTATAAGGTTCCCGACATTAAAATGTGAAAAATCTTGGTAAAAATGCATTTAAGATACTCTGGTGTGTGTCTGGAGGTAGGCAATTACATCCATGAATGAAAATGTGTGGAGTAAAAATATACGTCATTTCATT
This sequence comes from Ophiura sarsii, assembly GCA_035610835.1. Taxonomy (NCBI): domain Eukaryota; kingdom Metazoa; phylum Echinodermata; class Ophiuroidea; order Amphilepidida; family Ophiuridae; genus Ophiura; species Ophiura sarsii. The sequence continues at coordinate 68,631,718 of CM069451.1, read as the reverse complement.
TCCCAATACACAGAGACTAAATCGCTTTTTGTAACAAAAGGTATTTAGCAGGATTCGAACCGACGCGGGGAGAATCCAATAGATTTATAGTCTAAAGCCTAAACCGCTCGGCCATACTACTCATTGAAGCAACCGTCGTGTTCAATGAATAATGAACTAGTGGTAGTCTATCGAGTTATTCGACCAAAAATCAGTAATTTTAGGAAATTTGGGGGGCGTATATTTTATTTGAAATATACATAACGTGATAACACACACACTGAAAGCTAACAATCAAATGTATATCGTCAGAACTGTTGGAACTCTTGCCCCATATACAGTCAGATGGACTATAGAGGTAGACAACTTTTAGGTCAAGCGTTCTGGGTTCTATAATTTCGATGATAATTCATTAACGTTAACACACTTACAAATTTCGATCTCCGAATGATCGAGCATCTAATGCAACATAATTAACTAGGAGAATCTACAGGATCTTCATAACAGAAAGAGCTTATCTCTCTAGTTTTAGTGATCGCGCTAATGACTGACTGAACTGACTATATACTACGAACATTAGGCCTACGTACTATACGTAATTTTCAGCGCCGCCGAAATTATTTTGTTAGAATGATCTTTTTAAAAGCCGGCTTTATCGCGAGAGGGCGACATCTCTTTCAGAGTTTCAAAGTTGGCAGAAACATGGCTAGATATCGAATATCTACGGTAGTGTGGTATGACATATTTTTTATGTATTAATCTATATAATACTCTTAAATATTTTGCTTTTACTTCTGCTTTTGCTTTTACTTTCTTTTGCTGTTGCTTTTACTTCTGCTTTTGCTTTTACTTCTGCTTTTGCTTTTGCTTCTGCTTTTGCTTCTGCTTTTGCTTTTACTTCTGCTTTTGTTTCTGCTTTTGCTTCTGCTTTTGCTTTTGCTTTACTTTTGCTTTTGCTTGTACTTCTGCTTTTGCCTTTGCTTTTACTTCTGCTTTTGTTTTTACTTCTGTTTTGCTTCTGCTTTAGCTTCTGTTTCTGCTTCTACTTTTGCTTTTATTTCTGCTTTTGCTTTTATTGCTTTTGCTTTTACTCTTACTTTTGCGTTTGCTTTTGCTTTTGCTTTTGTTGCTTTACTTGTTTTTGCTTTAGCTTTTATAGTCGTGTATAGTCAATGTTAAACATTGGCCATATGTTATCTCCCAACACACCTGTTAACAGCATTGACGGTCAGTCTTCGTGTCGTATGCTGCAGAACTTGTGGTCTACACTCGGGATCATCATCTTGGTTTCCCGTGTTTCCATGACCACGGGATGAGGAATTGTCACCCCAAACATTGACACCAACATCCCAGTGATGACCACTGTAGAAATGGTTGGAAGGACGGGCACGGCTAGAACTACGGGTTTGGAGCTGAAATGACAACATCAGTATAAGCATAAGTTAGGGTTAGGTTCGTTCACAAGACCTTACATTTTCGATATCTTATTGTAGAGGTATTTGTTTGTTTGTTTGTTTGTTTGTTTGTGTGGTGTATTAATTTTTTTGGTGGGGTGGCTAATATTTTGTCGAATTTGCTTGAGTATATCCAAAGACATACTTGTTTGACCATGAGCAAACAAAATCAAAGTTGTACCAGTTTTTTTTTAATGAAATCATCCATGTGTATGTTAATAACGATTTGAAGCATTTCTTCATTTGTTTAGTGATAGGATAAAGCAAATGAGACAAAACAAACGGCATCTAAAAGGTAATTTAGTCATCTTGAAAGCTCATATAAACATCAATGAGTAGCCTAAATACCGGTTATTAAATGAGCAAAATGACTCTTTCCGCAAGCATCTTTTTCTAAGTGCCCGTGATTGATCAAGCATATCGTTAGATTGGGAAGAGCAACTACAATCAATTAACCAACGGCATTTGAAAGCAAACTAAATCATCTTAATATACCAAATACTGAATGTTTGATGAGAGTATAGCCAATAATCATTAATGACGTGAAACACGTGCACCATTTTTATGGGACACCCTGTAGCGGCCAAAATCTTTATAGACACAACTTTTAATTAAATGTGGGCAGACCCTTTTAACATGCTTATGACATCGAAAATAATTATAATGCTCGACTATTAAATTGTATTTATATATTTACCATGAACACTTTAACGGCATTTGATCCGTCCACCCCTGAACTACTTGATGACGGATACATCCTTAATGTTTATAGCAATTACCTGATAGTAGCCTTTTCTTCTTGGAATACCCAGTTTTATATGTCTCCGTAACGCCCCCTCGCCAATGGCATCTTTTGTCGTCATGTTATACATCTTGCATGGTTTGACGAGCTCATCTTCATACTCAGTGTACTCTGAGTCAGAGTCACCGCCATACACCCACATCTATAATTAACACAACAAGTGAAATAAAATTAATTTAAAAACGTGAGACAATCATAAATACGTAAGGGGTGGTAATACTGGAGTTGGAGGAACGTATGCCTAATATTTGGAGGGGCGATAAATAAAAGTAAACCGACGAACTAATCGCGCGCGAAAATTTGCGCTTTACACTTATTTTGCCATGATTGGCTCTGAACGAGCTCCTAAAAAAATGAAATTAACTTTTGGGCCACAATGCTATATCTTTGTACTAATTTGACCGTCATAGGGCCTATTCCATATTCTCCTTGTAAAATGAAGCGACAGTACTTCCTCAATATTAAATCAACCATTCCTAGCGTGCAATGTCTCAAATTAAAGAGGAGACATTTCTCAACAACTTTATAAATTAATATGTTTATGTAGGAGCAAGGAGTTATTATAGTTACTCCTTGGTAGGAGTTACACTCTGTCTTAGAGTTATCAGCACATTTATTACATGGTCATTTACTTATTTGTGTTGACTGTATACCGAGAACCACTAGCATAACTAGCCATGACATATAACTCTTTTTCTAGACCTAGTTAACAGTTTTCCCTAAATATGCCGATTTATTTTTAAAAAACAGCCCAAGTAAGATGGCTGAATGTTGTATGAAATGTAGCAACGCAGACATTGCAATCACGACACCATCGCGGCAATTGTAAGCCGAGAACACGGTCCCACCAAATGCCAAACGGATATCCATCTCGTCGTCCAAAGTATCTGAAATGAACCCTTATAGCGAAGCACAACACCATTGCACTCCTAAAACATCGTAACGCATGTACACTCGACCCTATAAAAGCGCCACTCACATTCAATAATGCATGCCCTTGAATGACATTATCATTACAGCATGAAACAAATAACGAAACATACAACAATTGGAACAAAAATTTCTATTTGGAAATGCACGAACAAGTCAGATATCATTTGTTCTCCCTATTGATATTGACGGAACTTTTCTCAAGTTGAATACTAAAATAGAGATGTTACAATTATCCCCAGTCTCCCCTATTGTTAAAATACGTGTTGTGTTCTATGTGTTTCATTCAGCTCTATGAAAACCAGTGCATGGTATCAAAGGGTGGGGAAATGTCTGACATTTTCTAAAAATGTATTAATGAAATACCGGTATATAGTTTGGGAGACTTGAAACTGCTTATAGACACTGGGACGTTGGTCTGTATCGTTCACTCTTGTAGTCCACCTCTGGGGCCCACATGAAATTATTACCAAAAGGTGGCAAATATATCCCTTAACACAAATTCACCTTATCCCACGTTCGTAGGTTGCACGTTATGACCCTAGACCTCGATTTAGGGTCAAAGGTCACATGTGTTTCAATGGGAAGTCAAAAACTAAATTTAACATGGTAAAAAAACTAAAAAATGAGCTATTGACTAATATATAAAGTATATTTTATTGTTGGGATAAGTGTTTTAAACAAAAAAGTTAATCACAAGTTTGATCGTAGATCAATAGTTTTTGAACTGTGACCTTTTGAAAATTACAAGTTGGCCAAAATAGACCATTTTGGTCATATTTTCGCAAAATTGGCACAAAAATGACACGTTATCATAATTAAAAAAAAAAATTTGTTGATATATGATGAAATAACTATTTTTGTGGATTTTTCATATTTTTTCAAACAATTAATTACATTTGTTTTACTATTAACGTTTCATGTTTAATATATGCTTTTCAGCATGTTTACCTTGCATATCATGTTTAAACAAACGTTATTATCTATTTAAAAATATATGAAAAATCCACAAAAATAGTTATTTCACCAAATATCAACAAATTCAAATTGTCCCATACTTCCTTCTGTCGTGGTGGGGCAGTATTGGTCAAAGTGCTTTCTAGTATCATTTTAACATAAGCCTATATGTAATTATAATAAAGTCAAAAGTTATATGAACAGCAGTAAGAGTGCTCAATACATCACCAAGTGTAGAGCATGATATAAATCATATCAAAATACGTCATGGTTTTGGAACCCGAGGTTTTCACGCACGTATATATACAAACGGCGAACATCAGCCAACTGCACAACATAATAATATACTTGAGTTATTTCCCCACTTTTTGACGCCATGCATCGGCAGCATGATATCATTGTTTTATATAGAGAGAGCTGAATGAAACACAACACAACACGTATTTTTACAAAAGGGGAGGCTGGGGATAATTGTAACATCTTATCTCCATTTTAGTATTCAACTTGAGAAAGTTCCGTCATATCAAAAGGGAGAAAAAGAAATTAATTATATATATTTAGCTTTCTAAGGAACAGAATTTATGGAATCTTTTGTAAAAATGGTAGCTTTAAAGTTTGACCAAATTTACCCCTTTTGAAAATCATTGACTATGATCATGATTTTCGGCACATACAGGGTGAGTCAAAAAAAGTGTACCCTAATTGAAAAAATTGAAAAAAATATTTTTGACCACAAAATCAAGGCAAACAAAACTTTAAATGATTGCGCCATTTCTTTGCTACCATCTGGAAAAAAAATCACGCTATTTGATGATACCGTTAAGTAAATATGACTATTTCTGTACAGGAGCTGTTTTTTCACCTAAAACACGGTTTTTAATTTCAAGCTTAACGAGCTAATGTTTACTAGGATTATGATGTAAAGCATTACACATCTTGTTTATTAAAAGAATTAAGTAGACAATACACTTGTTCAAAATTGTCTCCTAATAGATTAAAACAATAGACAGCTTTAAGGCCTATTTATGACACGATTACCACACTTTAATCATTTCATAACAAAGGAATTGATCCTTTCGCTGTCGGTATTGTAATTTTTTATTGGTCGTATCTTATGAAATACAATGGTCAAGATCTGGAAAGCGTGTTCGGACGTTAAATTGGTCACTTTTATTCAAAACAGCGTAAAATAAGTTTCCCTCAACCAATCTAAACCAGATAAAATTCATATTAAAGCTAATTGATTTGTCTTTATACCGTAGTATATTGTTTTGAAAACAAACGAATACTTTTTCTAACAAAAATCGCTGAAGTTGAGTACACTTTTTTTTGACTCACCCTGTAGGTCAATTTAAATGATAAGCAGTGTCCTCTTTTAAATTTCCGCTACATAATGTATGTAATACATCAACTGTTTGTGATGTTTTATGAAGCAAATATTTGAATGGTGCATGTGAGGGAATTGTTATGATTGATAATGATAGAGTGATTTTTATCATATTAAGCGGCAGTTTTGAAGTTTGGTGTGAGTTTTATGAACTGAAATACGCTGATATATAGTGAAAAACAGGTTTCCACCGATATTCAATAATGTCATGCCATATCGGAACGGATCAAGATATTTTGGTGAAATTCACAGAGTAAGGAGGGAACATGTTCTTCAGTATATTGTGATATAAACTTGGGCTGCAATGTTGTTTTTATATTATTTTTTCAAACACTGTATAAATCATTCTGGAACATACCCTGTAAATACCCACACACCGTGGGACTATAGAGGGGGAAACCCGGTAAACCATCTCTTGATACCAACCTTTATGCAACTTTGCGTGGTTACTTAGGGACGCACCATTAGACTTCACCCAAGACAGGTTAAAACAAATTCTCACCCAAGGCTAATGGATGGGGGGTAAAGAACAAAAACCCTTCCCTGTGGAAATAGGTAAAAAACAAAGCTTTTGTTCTACATGCATAAGTTTCAAAATTAAAAATTATAAAACAACCTTTGGGCTTGACCACGGTAATTTGAGTAACATTACTGAGTAACATTACTACCCCCCCCCCCCCCTCCCCCCACACACACACACACCCCACACACTTGTGGATGTTGTTTAGTTCATGATTTGAATGTGCACACTTTTTGTTTGGATTTTACTCAAGTTACCAAATAGTATTAAAAACCTATAATAGGGATAATTGTTTTTACTTAGTAGGCATTAAAAACCTATAATAGGGATAATTGTTTTTACTTAGTAGGTATGGCAATAAGCATCTGAGAAATGCAAAAATTACTGCTTCAGAATGCTGAATCTTTGCCTTTCCTAAAACCCAGGAGGTTCGCCACTGGACCGCATCTGTGGATGTTGTTTAAGTTAGAATTTGAATGTGCACATTTGGTGTGGATTTTACTCATGAACTATCTATGTAGGAATCATTGTTTTTTTGGTTTTTTTAGTAGGCGTGAGAAAATGTCAAAATTACTGCTTCAGAATGCTGAATCTTTGCCTTAAGAATGCCTAAAACCCGGGTCAAACATTAACATTCCTCGTTAGAATTGGAATGTGCACACTTTTTGTTTGGATTTTACTCTTGTTACCTAATAGTAGGCATAGCACACATAACATTCAAATGATTGAGACATGTACAAATTGGATTCAAATGAAAGATTGCAATGAAAGATTTATTTTCCAAAAAGAATTATGACAATCGGTCAATGCATTCTTGTGGTACGGTGTTTTGAGATACTCGGAAAATGGCCGAAAACCTGCCAAAAACAGTAACAATGCCCACAAATATAATTTATCAGGATACATTATAGGGATTATTGTTTTTAGTAGGCAAGTAATATGCATATGAGAAAATGTCAAAATGACTGCTTCAGAACGCTGAATCTTTGCCTAAAGATGCCTAAAACACAGGAGCTTCCATTTGCCAGGCACCCGCTGGTCGCTCCACTCGCTTCGCTCGCTCCGTTCGCTCACAGGGATACAAAATGTGACCAATCAATTTCACTTTCCGCAATTGGGGTATTGAACTAAAAAATAAAATGCCCAAATGTAAAACCACACGAAAAAAACACCACCTTGCCCAAAAAGCCTGAGGAAAAAACAAACACCTCACCTAGTGACTCAAAAAAATAAAACAAAAAATTGCCTTGCAAACAGACAGAAAAAAAACTACCTTCCCCCACCCAAACTCCCTGACCAGTGGCGTAGCTCAGGGGAGGGGCAAATGCCCCCCCCCCACCTGATGAAAAAACACATTTGTGCCCCCCCCCTCAAAACAAAGGGGGGAAGGAAAAAATGAAATAGGAAAAAATGAGAAAAGACCGAGGGGGGCACTGGGTGTAATGTAACCCAAATACGGCAAATTTGTACATGTAGTCTACTACACTGTGCGATTTTTTTTTTTTGACTGTGCGACATTTTTGGACTACTACCCTCCCCCCACCACTTTTGGGCAAAACTTACGAACATTTCAGAAATCTTGCCCCCCCCCCCCTGAAAAAATCCTAGCTGAGCCACTGTCCCTGAACCCCCCCCCCCCCCCCCCCCCCAGAAGTCTAATGGTGCGTCCCTTAGACAAAATAAATTAAAATATCTATAAGAAAAAATCCCGAAACGTAAAGAACAATATAACGTTTGATAGCCTTGAAATGGCTTAGAAATATCCTCACACATACCGGTATAATACTAATAGCATCTAAATTCCAATCCTATATCGTCGGTACATCATTTAATATTGCATGACAGACTTCAGAATCAAGACATTTAAGCTGAGACGATAATAATCGTCTCAGATTTAAGCAAATCAAATCAGATATGGGATAATTATAAGTGTTGACTTCATAATGTTTATATTATAAGTGAACAAAATCAGAAGATTATGTCTTGCCGTTTAAAAATAGATCATAACTCGGTTGAAATAAAAAGTGTGCCTGATTTCCTCCACTGCTTTTTGGAGCCAATAACCTTTTCAAGGAAATCGAGAGGCCAGGAAGGGAGATACTGGAAGTAACACTACTCTGAAAATGAGGTCACCATGACACTGATAAAATGTATTAAGGGAGTATTCATAAATAGATGTGAAAGCGGTTGGAAAAGTTCAAGATTTGGACGTTATTTTATTTTACCGCCCCCCCCCCCCCCCCCCCCCCCCACCAAAAAACACCCCAACTCCTACCAAGATAGGCCCCAAGATATTTATGAAACCCCCTTCTTAACCATGCATTGTTCGATATATAGAAACTCACAAATAACTGCAAACTGATTTTGAAGGTGGGTTATCTTGCTTTTGGTAGGCCTACTTTACACGCTCGGACGCTCCAGCGGGGATTACCAACCATAACTATTTGAAACTTGAACAAAAAACTTGTAATTTTAAATGGGCCCAATTTCATAGTCCCGGTGCCTTTAGAATTAAATCAAACATGAAGCGGACAATATTTAAGCGGCGGCAACAGGTATCTTCGGCCGGGTTCCGGCACACTCTTGGACTTGTAAAACTCGTGTACAAAAAAAAAATGATTGCGACAACGCCAGTTTATTAAAAAATATGTCATATTGCCGATAGTTTTAGTTATAGACACATAATTAAGCCTTACCTGCTGCGGCATTGTCTTAGTAATTCCTCTACTTTTACCTCACTGCGATGATTGTCAAATTCACTTTCTGTCAAAGACTTCTTGAAACTACCAAATGTATTAGTTTTTGTTTTCCCGGCAGCGGTGCAGTTTACATCTGTCTTGTCATCGCGTAGCAACCATCGCTCAGTAAGCGGTGTGCGACGCGTCGTGAGAGTAAGCCTACGCGTTCAGTGTGCGTGACGGTGCGTGCAAATGAGTGCGTGCCCACCCTGCGCCCTCCACGGGGCCGGGATCCCCGCGGGAGTCAACTATGAGCGTGTTTCTGCTGGGGCACTGCACAAATTAAACGCTAATAAACGCTAAGTTTCAATCGGTCAGTTTTTAATCCCCCCCCTGTTTCTACTCGCGAAACGTTACCGCTAAGTTTATCGATCCTAGTCGATGGGCCACGACATTTGACCATTTGTAATACCAAACAATGCCACCGCACCTGAAAAAGATTGCTTCACAATAATGTGTATAACCCAGCGTGACACGGTTCACGGCGCAAACCGCTATAAAGAATCGCCTTTCTGTTTCTATTGGTTTATTGCCGATTATTGCCGGTTCCAAACCTGGTTTGTGAAGGTTTTTGGGATTACCAAAAATACCGATTATTGCCGGGTCCTGCCTGTTGGGCAAATAGCGTTTATTAGCGGTTTCTTCCCCAGCAGAAACACGCTCTATGATTACCTGAGATAAAAAATACCTAAAGAATATTATAATAAAAATCGCCCATTCATACCTGCTGAATGTGCAGAGATCCAGGTCTGACACGGCATTGTTAGTTGATGGCCAATCGATTATCATCATTCAGTTTAATTTGTGGCGACTTCTCCATTTGCGTAGTGAAAATAGCGCGCTATTTTGAATCAGTTTTTTTACAGAAAAATTCCGGCAGCAAAATTTCCGGACTCTTTTTTTTGCCCGTAAATTTACAGAAAGTTGAAATTTACGGAAAAGTTACTGTAAAATATACAAAATTCCGTAAATTATAATTTGTGAAAATACAGATTCTATTTACGGAAATTTTACAGAAACTTGACGTAAATTAACATAATTCCGTAAAAATAAATAACGGAACAAAAAAAATTGTCCGGAAATTTTGCTGCCGGAATTTTTTTTTAAATCCGTAATTTTACGGATTCCTTTTGCGTAACTTTTACACAATTCCCATGTAAATTTACACATTTCCGTAAAAATAACAGATTACAGAATTCAATTTTTTTTACGATCTTTGATCTTCTGTACAATTACGAACATCGTCTGTAAAATTTATCATTTATTTGATAGCTTGATCCTTAAAAGTACGGTCTTGTTCAGGATGGGCCGAAAATGGAATAGTATTTTCAATACAAATATGCATTCCATGGTGTTTTTGTTACTAACTGTTAATTTGTCCGTAAAACTACAGCTAATTTCCTGTAAATTTACAAGATGTACCGTAAACGTCTCCTTTCAATAATGATCTTCTGTACAATTACGGACATCGTCTGTAAAATTTATCATATACCTGATTTTTCTGTAAATTTTACTATTTTACCGTAGAAATCCGTAAATTTACAATTTTATTCCGTATTTTACCGTTTACGGAGGATTTCTGTTAAATTTTGTCCGTAAAATTACGGCAATTTTTAACAGTGTATTGCATAAAACTTGAAGAGTTATTCTTCTTAAGTTTTCAATCCTTTTTAGGAAGATTGTTTAAGAATTTGTGAGTTGATCTTCATGATATAAACCCTAAATCAAACTTCAGAACTTGGCCCTTCTCTATAAAGCTTAACTTTAGAAATAATTCTTAAATGTTCTTTTTAACCAGGCTTAAGAAGAGCTAATAATATAACTCTCCTAAAGTTCACTTATATAAGATTGACCTTAACCCTCCGGATAGTAACCGACTTACAGATCATGATAGATTTCTAAATTGATTGAAAGTATTTAAATCTCTAAAATTATGGCATTCCAAAGTTGGTGGTTTGTGTTTATTATAAAATGAATTGAAACCCAAATGTGAATTTTATTTTGAATAAGAATGTCACATTTGTGTTCCAATTCATGTTAATCTAATGACAAACTATGAACTTTGACTATCCTCCAAAAGACAATGCCAAGAAATTAAAATATACCAACTAGGTAGAACACAGTAATTACGAAATGACAAAGATTTTTGCGCAACTCTACCATTTTCGCATCAAGATCTAATATACATTTAACAGACATTAATATGGGTACAAAATACTGATTAACTACACCATAAAAGCAATTAATTGACTCCACCACAAAACCAGAATCTTAATTCAAATGTACTATAATCGCTTGAAATTTATAGGCGCTTTGGTTTAAACAGCGGTGTTTGTTTAATGTGCATTTCCCACGACTGCAGCGCCTAATAATATACACGGTGAGGGGGAGTTGAGTGCGTGTGCGGTGTATTTTACTTCGCTAGCAATTATTTAAATGAATGAATATTGTTTTAAAAAATGATATAAAAAGACGGTTGTGGTTTCATACCCCGGGGTCAGTGAACATACCAAGCGGGTGCGGGTACGCATCCGCGTCCCAAGGGGGGTCGCGCTTTAGGGTATCCATTACAGCATCGAGGTATCGACGTTTAGGGGTACTAATTGTTGTATGGCATGTATGGTGTGACTTTTCAATAAACAGGCAAAATCACATGCATATTTTATCTGTATGAATGTTATGATTATGAATTAAGATTATTTTGAGCATTACTAGGGGAATATGGGACAACTGGACCGTGGGGCAAGTGGGCGAAATGAAGGATTTTGTAATTGTATGGGCATACTGCTTTCTTTTGAACAGTACGACTTTTGTTGATACTTGACATATATCCTTACCTTATACAATCCTAAACATTTGGAACTTTAGGGTATTTACACATGTGATTTTCTCCAGATCTTTGAAGCCAACTCCTTGAGTGACTGATTGAAAATTCACAGATAGTATGGGCGATTTATGAAGATGGGTTTAGATCATGTTTAATGTACTTTATATGATTGACAGATATGCAACAGTAAATACATACATGTAGTACAGTCAGTGGCGTATCCAGGGGGTGGCCCAGCAGGCCATGGCCCCCCTATTGAAAAAAAGAGTCAAAAAAATAAGGAAGAGGAGAAGGAGGAAGAGGATAAGAAGGAGAAAGAGAAGGAGGTAGGGGAGGAGGAAGGGTAGGGACATATGCGGTGCAAAAGGGGGTGGGGGTTACGGGGTCACGTCCCCATAATTTTAATGTGAGGGACGTTAAAAACGTTATACTAGACCTTTTTAATGTTAAAATGCCAATTTTTGCGCGTTTTGCACATATTAGTTTCAATGTTTCAATATTCAAGCTTAAAAAGAGGGCTTCAGGATCGTTTTTTCTGGACCATTTTAGTTCAAAAACTGGTTTTTTTCGATTCGCGCTCACTTATTCAACAGGTTTCAACATTATAATGGGTCTCAAAACACACTAAATATTCTAAACATTTTGTTTGGACATTAGTTTGAATGTTTCATTATTCAAGCTTAACAAGATGGCATTGCAGGACAGTTTCCCATGACCATTTCAGTTCAAAAACTGAAAGATTTTGCGCGCTCTGCGCGCATATTTTCTACAGATTTTAACATTATAATAGTCCTCAAACCATGCCAAATATTCTAAAATATTATGTGGGAACGTTAAAAACGTCATACTGGACCAATTTAAGTGTTAGAAATGTCAATTTTTACGTACTTCGCGCATTAGTTTCAATGTTTCATTACACAAGCTTGACAAGATGGCTTCAGGACAGTTTTCCATGACCATTTTAGTTCAAAAAGTCAAAAAATTTGCGCGCTCCGCGCGAATATTTTATGCAGGTTTAAACATTATATTACCCCTCAGACCAACCAAATATTCTAAATATGTAGGGGACGTTAAAAACATCATACTGGACCAACGTTTTAATGCAAAAAACCACATCAAAAATGCTAAATATTATGTGGGGAACGTTTTTATCATTATGAACCATCAGTGTTAGAATGCAATTTTTTTCCTGCGCTTCGCCTGCGTATTACTTTTAATATTTCTTTATTTAAGCTTAACAAAGTGGCTTCAGAACAGTTTTCCATGACCATTTTTCTAGTTATAACTCAAGAATTTTGCGCGCTCCGCGCGCATATTTTCTACACGTTTTAACATTATAATGGCCCTCAAACCATACCAAATATTCTAAATATTATGTGGGGGACGTTAAAAACATCATACTGGACCATTTAAGTGTTAGAAATGCCAATTTTTGCGCGTATTAATTTCAATATTTTATTATTTAAGCTTAACAAGGTGGCTTCAAGACAGTTTTCCATGAACAATTTTAGTTCACTTGAAAAACTCAAAAAAATTTGCACTCCGCGCGAATACAGGTTTTAACATTATTATGACCCTCAAACAACACCAAAAAGTCTAAATATTATGTGGGGAAGTTATACTGGACCATTAGTGTTAGAAATGCAATTTAACGCGCACGTATTGGTTTCAATATTTCATTATTTATGTAGGGGACGTTAAAAAAAAGTCTTACTGTACCTTTTTCGTGTTAAAATCACAATTTTTGCGCGCTTCTCGCGTATAAGGTTCAACTTTAAATATTTAAGATCAACAAGATGGCTTCAGGTTTTTTTGGCCCCACCATCAAAACAGTCCTGGATACGCCATTGAGTACAGTCGTCTTAAGATGCTAGGTGCATATTGCATTTGATGGGTGGTATATTGTAGTGTGCTTTAGGGACTTTCCGAAATATGATTAAAACCATAAGTTGTGGTTGAAATGACCGTAAAATGGCGCATATTGCTAACTTGGGACAGTGGTGGTTTAGATTTCCGATCAATATTATCATTTAAAGAATGCTTCAACTTAAATCATTATCACGGGTATTCATTTGGTAGAGTTATTAGTTTATGAATTTGCAAATAACAAAGTACACCATTTTTTATTTTATCTCAAGACACTCGTCTACTTGTAGGACCCGAACGCCGTAATATTTGCGAATTCAAAGATACTCGCTGGCTACAGAATTCTGTGTAATGGCTAAAAACAAAAATGCAGTTTTGCCTTTTTTTTAAAAATGTATTGGAGTTATTGATTATTATGACAAATGGTGGTATGTTTTAAAACATTTTGGCGTGAAATTTATTACGTCACAGGCGTGTTTGAATAATGTTTCATCTCGATAAAGTGCTACGTCATTTGTTGGGGCAAGTAGTCCAAAGGGGTATGGGGCAACTGGTCCGCCTGCAAAAAGTTAATCAAAATTGTAAAATTCATTTTGAAAATTAGTTGTTAGTGTCAATAAAACATGACTTGGTATTGAAATGTAAATAGAGTATGAAATAATTCACATTCTTTCTAGTTCTTAGACATTTTGGGGCATTTCGGGTCTAATACCACTATTTCTGATATTCGGCCGAGTACACTGATGACGGGTAGCTGAAGAATAGCGCTACCTCGCTAGTAACTGAGGCGTAACCCAAAATTTTGAGAGCGCCAATGCGGGGTAAGCTACTAGGCTAGTAACTGGCGGGTAATTTACGCTAAATGTTATACCTGACCGGACCCAAGAGTAAGTTGGGGTATAACGTTTTATGCCACAAGTCAGTCGATTCTAGCGTAAATTTGTTTTGAACACTGGAGGGGATGATTTGCTGATGCTGAAGGACCAATTACGCTTGCATGCCTTGCGCCTAGGGGGTATCTATTTGAAGTGGAATGTGACCCCTCATAAGCTGAAAGATTTTATATTTTTGAATATCCATTCATGCAATTTGATGATTTTTTTAGTCAAATTTAGATCAACTCCTTTTGCCCATTCAAACACTTATCGCACCGACTTTGGGTCATATTTTGACCAAAATGTACCAAGGATCTTAAATAATGACTAAATAAATAAATTTATTATTGTTTCTATTAATTAAAAACTGATAAAGCCAAGTTTCAACATTGTTATGAGTGGAAGGGTAGAACTAGAAGAACGAGAAAAAAAGCATATCGTGCCGTGCGTGGTCTGGGAATCGGACCGGGGTTCTGCGGTTAACAAGCGAAGGACTATCCACGCCACGGAAGTATTTGTGTTAAGAGATGTGTTATAATTGTATGATAATTGTTTCCATCGGGTGCTTGTGTTTGTCATTAAAACGTTGCTTTTTGGTGCAATATTTGTATGTGCCCCTCGCCCAAAATATGTTTGTAGTCTCATGATAGTCCTTATTTTTGAAAAAGCGGTAAACAAACTTTGAAATTTTTGGCCATAAAAATGGCATCATTTTTTTCCGGATCGCAGGCCGACTCCACGTGATTCTTGATTTACACTCACCTATGACCTAGCGAGTGACGACACGCTTTTAATATTACGGAGGACCATTCACGTCAGAATTTTACAGTAAACTATAGGTTAACACTATATGCGCCAATTAATTTTGTAAGGGGTCGATGCTGATTAATGTGGATATTTACCTCGCTAGTTGCTATTCTGGTGTTACGCGCCAGTTATGCTCTAAGAATTACATCGTTAGTAAGTTATGCTACAGTTAGAGCACAACTACTAGGGAGGTAGCTTACCTCCCTATTAAGTTACCCATCATTGGTGCACTCGGCCGATTGAAGGATTACAATATGACATGAAATTGCTTTAGAATGGTTTAAAACCTCGGTATTATGAATTACATCTTTATTATATTTTGAATGGTGCCTGTAAAGGTAAGACGAAAATCATGATTTATGTATTTTATCCACTGCTTTTTGTGTACCGTTGGTTCATCATTGTCATATTGACTAACTTCCCCTGCATGAAAGGCTGGCTAAATATCAAGATGGTTTATTATAAGTACTAAATGATGATTATATGAAGTAAATAAAATCATTAAAGAAAGGGGTATATATAGACAAATGTATGGGGCGTCTGAATATCACAACCATGTAACCATTTAACTAGGTTCATACCGTTTTGTGTATTGGAAATGCGACTTTTGAAAATGGGATATTTTCCTTTAAATGGTGCTAATCATGGTTTATCTTTGTTGTTAGGGGGCAAATTTGGTATCAAATTATGCCTAAAAGATTCATCTAAATGCCTATCTAGCCTGTTTGGTCAAAAACAAATTGAAAGTTACTCAAAATGACATAAACAAAGTGGTATACTTTCTTTTGTTGAACCCTTTAGTAAGCTACTGCTGATATGGCTATTGAAATAAGTTACTGCTGATATGCCTATTGATGAACGGTATTATAGTGTACTACTGCTGATATGCCTATTTGATGAAGTAGTAAGCTACTGCTGATATTTGATGAAGTAGTAAACTACTGCTGATATATTGATGAAGTAGTAAACTAGTGCTGATATATTGATGAAGTAGTAAACTAGTTAAAATTACGGACTCCGTAAATGAAATATTCCGTATTTTTTCCAAATAAATACGGAATCGTTCCGTAAAGGATAATTTGGTTAATTAAAGGTAGATGGTCCGATTTTCAACTTAAAGTTTTCTATTCTACATGAAAGGTCATCCTTAAAAAAGTCGTGTTCCAAAGTTTGAGTTGCATAGCTCTAATGGTTCTTAATTTAGACGCACAATGATGCTGTGAACTGTACCCATTGAGTAGTACACAAACTATATCGGTGGTTACCACCATTCGCGGTAATTCGACGTTATTTCATCGATTTCTCCGTAATTATACCGATTTAGGCCGTCAAATTTCAGTATGATGATGAGAAAAATACGAGCTTTCATATGATATGAAAAGCTCCGTATGTTTGAAATAATTCTGTGTTACGAAAATGTAATCGGGTCATCTACCTTTAATAGTGTGATTTCAACCAACCACACCCACCCAAAGCCAGGCCTATATTCACGATAATAGGACACACCCATATTGTTATCATACCGGCGCAGCCGTGTAATCAAACTGATCAATACCGTTTTATTCCGTATTTAACGGGGGGAAGTTTCTTTTGACACCACTTTTATTTATCACACTAGAGGTCAAATTTGATTTCCATGAAATTAAGACAGTGAACTGACGAATTTATAGCCAGCCATAAAATATCAAGAACTAAAAAATAAAATATTATCAGGTTGCCCATATATGACCCAACATTTTTGGACACGCTGAAGGATTTGGGGTCCAATTTTTCACGCTCTGGTAATGGATAACCTCTTTTCAAAGCCATTTTTGGTAAATGTATGGGTCTAAATTCCTTATTTGCTAATTTTCGCCGGAAATTTAGCAAATCTGTCAAATAATAGGCCTATATAGGAAAATTATGGGTTTCAGTAAACATATGGGTCTATTTCCCCCAAAAATTTGTAATTTTCATGTTCATTTTGCTGGCGGCACATCCCAAACCCAAAAATATCTGATTAGCCGTCTGTTTTATGGTGAGCTTTGTACACGACACAAGAAGAAGGACTTTGAATTTGATATGTTGTCGTATTGGGAGCTCATGAAGAGCAATGAGTTTCGATTTGATGAAGCTATGATTTGATAGAGTCATTATAGTTTTTACGCTTTATATTCATAACTAAAGAATCTTTTTTAGGTCTACGTGAAAAGCACCAATGAGACGCCAATATGACTCATTCTTAACAGTGTAGTTATTGTTGCAGAGAAGGGTTTGTTTATTTCCTTTTAAAACTCGCCTGTTAGCCTTTTGTCGTTTAGATCTGAGACTAATAACCTATATTAGTCTCAGGGTTTATTACACGTTTTAAAAGCTTTTCAATTTAATAATTCAATACAACTCAATCAATACCATTCCGTTATTATATATGAATGATGCCTGAAGAAATTTAGTATGGTCATTTTCGGTAGAATCGCAATAAACGTGTTTGCGGGGTGTGGTCAATATAAGGTACAATGACAAAGAAAACAAATACTCTTTAGGTTGTAATGACCTACTTAAGACTAACTAATAGGTTATACAGGGTGAGTCAAAAAAAAGTTTACCCTAATTGAAAAAATAAAAAATAAAAATTCTGACCACAAAATCAAGGCAAACAAAACTTTAAATGATTGCGCCATTTCTTTGTTATCATCTGGAAAAAAAATCACGCTATTTGATGATACCGTTAAGTAAATATGACTATTTCTGTACAGGACCTGTTTTTTCGCCCAAAACACGGTTTTTAATTTCAACCTTAACGAGCTTAATAATGTTTACTAGGATTACGATGTAAAGCATAACACATCTTGTTTATTAAAAGAATTAATTCAAAATTGTCTCCTAATAGATTAAAACATGAAATATTGATTAAATCGTATCACCACTGTCAGTTAATAAATAATAATTGCAAGGATTAAATAGTCCGCAAGGGATATTCATAAACATGATAAAACTAGATGAGGATATTGAATAAAAATTGTCACCAGTGACTATCTGATAATGTGAATAATAAACGATATAGTATTTTGATAAAATCAATCAACATAATATTGCACTTATCTTTCGTAAATATGTCCGATTAAGTAAACATTATCCTTGAACCAATCAAAAATTGTCAATGTCCACAGTAAGACTAGTAAGTAATAGTCTATCCCTCTCTTTCTCTCTCAACATGTAAAATTTATTCCTGTTAATAAATAGAAACCCACTTGATAATCCAGCATCTTGTTTGGTCTTTCTCCTGATCTTTGAGAGTGTGCTTAGGATGGTTGCACTGAGGGACAATAGACAGCTTTAAGGCCTATTTATGACACAATTACCACACTTTAATCATTTCATAACAAAGGAATTGATCCTTTTCGCTGTCGGTATTGTAATTTTTTATTGGTCGTATCTTATTAAATATAATGGTCAAGATCTGGAAGCGTGTTCGGACGTTAAATTGGTCACTTTCATTCAAAACAGCGTAAAATAAGTTTCCCTCAACCAATCTAAACTAGATAAAATTCATATTAAAGCTAATTAATTTGTCTTTATACCCTTGTAAATTGTTTTGAAAACAAACGAATACTCTTTTCTAAAAAAAATCGCTGAAGTTGAGTAAACCTTTTTTTTGACTCACCCTGTATACAGGTTGGTGTCACAGAATGATCTATACCGGGTTTCAAAAATATATTTAAAATAATAAATAAATTGTGTTTTAAATTTACACATTTGCGATATGATGATGGATAGGTTTCCTATTCATTTCATTGAGATATCTCTTTTTGTTCCGCTGTGGCAAGATAATCGAAAATCTATAAAAACGTATTTTCATATTATGCATGGCTCACATATTCATTTACAGCTATTCTCTCTAGCACTACCAGCATTTCAAACAATGAAATCCACGCTTCATAAGTTATATTCAAAACTCCCGCCAAAGAAAGGAAGGTTAAAACCACTCAAGCTAAACAAATCCTGCCCTATTCAATCAATGCTTTGTTTTATATGCACACAACAATCGATTGTTATCGAAAAAGCTCATTAAACGAATTGAGTGCAATGCGAATAACCATGGCAGGTAATAGGAGTAATGTAATGTTGAAAGGGTTTAGCTACTTTATAGATTTTCATAATGGATCATTTCGACAAAAACTTGAAATCTACTATCGTTCAAAAAACGTCTGTATTTTCCATCAGAAATGTCCGATTTTCAAAATCTAATCCTAAGAAAGCTGGGCGATTGCACAAGATATATATGTAGACGGTTTGGACAATGTCAACAGAGTTCATACAGAAAAAAAATGCGTATTACCTCGGTATAATCATTTTGGGACACCCTGTAATCAGCAGTAGTTTACTACTTCATCAATAGGCATATCAGCAGTAGCTTCATCAATAGGCATATCAGCAGTAGTTACTACTTCATCAATAGGCATATCGCTAACTTACTACTTCATCAATAGGCATATCAGCAGTAGCTTCATCAATAGGCATATCAGCAGTAGTTACTACTTCATCAATAGGCATATCGCTAACTTACTACTTCATCAATAGGCCTATCAGCAGTAGTTTACTACTTCATCAATAGGCATATCAGCAGTACTTAGGTCACTACTTCATCAATAGGCATCAGCAGCAGTTCACTACTTCATCAATAGGCATATCAGCAGTAGCTTCATCAAAAGGCATATCAGCAGTAGTTACTACTTCATCAATAGGCATATCGCTAACTTACTACTTCATCAATAGGCATATCAGCAGTAGTTCACTACTTCACCAATAGGCCTATCAGCAGTAGTTTACTACTTCATCAATAGGCATATCAGCAGTAGCTTCATCAATAGGCATATCAGCAATAGTTTACTACTTCATCAATAGGCATATCAGCAGTAGTTCACTACTTCATCAATAGGCACTATCAACAGTAGTTTACTTCTTGGCTTTAGGCAGGGTTTGTTTTCACTGTAAAAGGATTCTAAAATGCTAAAAATTAACATTAGTATTCCAATAAATATGACTTTTTGTGTGTGTTTAATCGATCTGTGCCTAAGCAATGGTTTTAGCAGTGATTTTTTAACTTAAACTGTTTTGCGTCATGACGCTCAGAAGTGAAAGAAATCAGAGATTTTCATTTTCAGAGTCCAATAAAGATTATGGACGATATACATATACATCCAAGAGGTGAATTAATCATGTTTGGCTTTAATAACCAACATTCCAAATGGTTTTGCCCTTTCGTATGTGATTTTGATAAAGTGCAAATAGTGTAATGTTAACTCGAATGTATTGCTATGCCTAGTGGAATAGTGGAATACTGCTAATCACTCAACTTTTTGTTGTTACAATGTGTAGCTGAGGTTCCAAGCTAGTGTAATATTTCATAAGACTGGCTTATAACAAAGTTATGAGGTATGAGGCAGAACTTATTGAATGACCCTCGTACACGTATAGCTATCGCATTAATAACATACGTATGTAATACAAAATATTCAATTACATACCAGTCTGGTTTTGTAGAAAAACCCATGTCGATAAATATTTATACAAAAAGTATTTTGTATTGTACAACGGCATGGTGGGCCTGTTCCAGTCTCAGACGGTTGAACTAAATATATTTGATTGGACGAGTGTTTTGGTCACTTGTTTGAAGCTTTAGCATGTGTTTGGTCACGTTACTTACATAGTTGCACAAGTAAAAAGTACTCGACAGTAATAGTTTACAAAAGGCAATTTACATGTGAATGTAAAATGCATTATCGACAAGTTTGCATTGAAAGTCGCTGAACCACAGCGCGGAATGAGGCCATAGCGTCGACCCAACATATCGATCAGGTGTGTGCGTCCAAAGGTTTGCATGGGAGGCGTTGTCAATCGAATAGTTCAGTTAGTCATTCGGTAACCTTCCTTGGAGACGGTTGACTACTCACTTACTACCCAGTTCACTACCCAGCCCGGATCCGCTTGGTTGGTTGCATCACTCCTGTAGCCAAAAAAATACAATTTTGGCTTCTTTTCCAATAAGTCAGGGGATATTATTCGTGCAAGGACAACATTTTTACCTGCAGAATGACTATTGGTCTTAAAAATGTGGTGGCAGCGGTTATGCTGCTCACCTGTTTCGGCGGTATGAACGCGCAGCGTGGTGGTAAGTTTGCCTTCAATATTAAATTGTATTACAGATATTGATTCTACGTGTACTGAAATATTTGTCTCTGTGTACATGGGTTAACTGGTTTTCTTTTACTGTACAGCTCAAGTAATATTTATAAATGTTTTCAAAACCGAATTGTGCAAACACATTTTCTATTCACTTTGACATGGATGTCTTATAACCAGGGAGTCTTAACATTGCTTAGCCTCGTTTTACTACAAACAAGAGTCCCAAAGATGGGCGTTACTCCCACGCTGTTATAACAGTAGTATATAGTAAGAAGCAGTTGCCAACACTCGGTGTATTACTATTATGGAAGATATCCCATCTTCACTGACTGAATACACGGCGCAAATGTTCTTGTTATCCTATACATGTAGGCCTTTTTTCTTCATCTGTGTACAAATTTTCCGGGGAAGATTTTCAAAGGGGGGCACCATCGCCCCCCCCCTTCTTACGGGCGGGGGGGGGGGGGGGGGGGGGGGCACCATCGCCCCCCTTCTTACGGGCGGGGGGGGGGGGGGGGGCACCATCGCCCCCCTTCTTACGGGCCTGGAGTTAGACGAATAACTGAGACGAATATATTTGTACGCCTTATACGAACTATACAGGGTGTCTCAAAAATGGTTGCCCCATGTGAAACATGATTTTTTTTTCGCCATGAAAAATATTAGAATTGTTCGCGAAATAGTAATAATCATGTTCAGCCATCTTTAATGTGCCGTAAGAATGTTTCTATCCATTTAGGAGCTTCCGTTATCAAATTATAAATATACCCAAGCATGTTCAAATTCAGCTACTTTTCATTCATGTGAAGAGAGCTCTTAGTCTTATGTAGAATCGTCATTTAGATGTGTCATTGAACATAATCAATAAATCAGTAATAATCTACCTGCTAAATGTTGACAATGATAGTTAAGTTATAGTTGAATTGAACAGAAAACACACTTTTTCATATTATCCAATGACATACTATAAATTATTTGAATTATAGACGGTATTTAAAACAAATACATAGACATATCCTATAATCATTGTCGGGATCACAAAAGGCAGTTTTTTAGTTGAAAGTCATTTTCTTGTTCAAAAGTGGGATTCGCACTCTTGCTACTGAATTGATCATATCTCGGTAGTTTCAATGAGGTAAAGTGTATTTGATAGAAGGCTACTAGGCTTACCGGCGTTGCGTTGCGTTAAGCAAAAAGACATGGGATGTATTTTTAATTAATTTTCTAACTCATGAGGCACTTTTTTTGAGACGCCCTGTAAGTGTATGTGTAATTGTAGTAATTGAATGAATGGTTTGATATTTTAATATCAACATCACATATATTCCCGGCATTATAGCCTCTCATCAACATATTCAAGGTCCAATTTATCCCATCCAAACTTATCAATTCAAATAAATGCCTTACTAAACCAGGATCGATAATAGAGATAGGCCTAGAGTCTCAAAACGGAAATGTTATACTGGACAAATGCTGAACAAAAGGTTTGTGCTCCGAATACTCAATAATATGTCATTGTTGAGCTATACTTATTTATGGCCATGTGTTTTGAACTCGCCACCCTTCCCGTTGCATGTCCAGATTTTTACATTTTACACCATCTGAGATTCGAATTAGCATATCGCAATAACTACTTGTTCTACCCCATAAAAAGTATATATTTTCTGAACGGTAATCTCACAAGAAATCTAAATATGCAATTGGAATTTGCATAAGACCTAATGGTAACATGTTGTGATTAAGAATGTTCAAAAAATATCGATTTTTTTCATATTTTGATTAAAGCTCAATATTTTTTTTATTCCTATCCCAATCATCATTTTACTGTGCATATTAGTTCCTCATGCAATTTACCCATCAGAACATAATGGTTGTCAAGTGTAACTTGTTGAAATATACTATATCGGGAAGTAAATGAGCACAAACGTTTACATTTTAAATTTATTAGAGTTTACACATATATTTTTTTGGCTATTCACCCTATCCTATTTTAAGCAAGATTTCTGAATTCCCCTATTCGAGAGCTTTCCAAAAATGTATAATTTTGCTATAATCGGTTGAATAATTTTGTTGTTATAGTCATGTATGTAAAACCGATGAATTAGGGCAAGTTTACTGTGTAGTGAATAGGGAAAAAGCCAAAGACAATGCAATCGATTCGTGATTACAACTGTTACGTAAGAGTTATCACGTTTGTTGAAACAGAAACTTATAGAATATAAAACAATCGATAAAATGAGAGCAAAATCATGGTTGTTCCATACAGAAATGAGGAGTTATTGTAATTTGAACGTAGAATTGGGAACATTTTCTATATTCCCCATAGAGATTGTACACGACGCCACCGCCACCGCCGCCACCGCCACCGCCGCCACCCCTGACTTTCGAAGTATAATCAATCATATCTCAGCTAAACAGTTATAGAAATACCTGATTTATTCACACGGTGTAGCTAGATAAATAAGCTTTCAAATGACACCTAAACCATAGCTCTACCACATATAGTTGTTGAGTTAATAGAGAGAGATGGATGATTCGTCACCAAAAATGCAACGCCGCCACCCTTTTTGGGTGGTCAGTTCAAAACACATGGCCTTATACTATTATTCTCAGATCATAACGATTCGACCCCCTAATATATGACCATGAATCAGTGGCGTAGCCAGGTTATTAATATTGGGGGGTGGGGTGGAGCGAAAATGAAAATGAATCGACAATATTGTTCTGAGTAAAGAAATGCGCGCGAAGCGCGAGAATTTTTGACTTTACACCGGTTTTTGGCACGATTGAGGTAAATTTTGTCTCTAAACGAGCTTGTACCAAAGAATATTGCACGTTGGTGACTGCGAAATTTTTTCATATGTGTAATTTTGACCATCATAATTCCATGATTCCTCTGGTCAAATGAACCGACAGTGCCAATCTCAACCGACACGACGTCAATATTGGAGGGCGATCCTCCCCCTCTGGCTACGCCACTGCCATGAATAATGTGTTTTGGTGTATGGGTCCTAGGCATAGAAATCCTACAGCTTATCTATTGGTCCTAGGCATTGGTAGCATAAATCCTGATGTGGGCGAATGAAGAAACACAGGTGTGAGTGTCATATACAAAGTTCGTGGCCAGAATACGAAGAGAAATCCGGGGAAGAAGACTCAAAATACAATTTGTACGGGCTGGTACTCAGTTGATGTGGATCAATGAGTAATCCGGTTTGTCAGAACTAAGGGAGTGTTCATAAATACTTTGGTGGGGGCGGGGGCGGTTGGAAAATATGAGGGGGGGGGGGGGGGGGCAACCAAAAAAAAGGTTCTTGAAAGGGGGGTCAGGGAAAAAAGTGCTTGTATAGGGGGAGGGGGTCCAAAAAAAAAGGTTGGTATTTTTGACAAAGCAGCATTTTGAAAAAGTTGATAAATTGAGAGGAAACCGAGGACTATTACATTTTAATACCAACAAATTGAAAAAAATACACTTGGATCAATGAATGCAAAACTAAAATCAGCTATAGGTTTATATAGAATGTTGTTATTGTTTCTGTTATATAACGTGAACAGACGGGGGGGGGGGGGGGGGGGGTAAAAAAAAAAGTTCTTGAAAGGGGGGTCAAGAAAAAACCCCACCCTATTTGGGGGGGGGGTCCAAAAAAAAAAAGATGTCCATGGCTCAATTGTTTCCAACCCCCCCCCCCACCAAAGTATTTATGAACACTCCCTAAAATTGAAAAGGGTTGCTACGTCTGGAGTTAAGAGGCTGATCAATAAACTTCGGAGGCTATAACCACTCGCGCTTGATCTTGTTATGGATTATCAGGAGAGTGTGATTATATACGCTCAAACACCGTAACGTAAAAGATAATCTGATAATTCCAGAGATCTGCTATATTATAATATAAATAAATTGAATATAACGGGGTGATTGAATAGGACATAACAACGTACCAGACACAATGTATAGGTCTAACAAACTAGGCCTATTGAGCAAAATTGACTTGATATAAAAAGCGTCCATTATACTATAGGTCTAATGGACGCTTCCTATTTTCATGACAATATAATATAGGAGGCACACTTTCCATTATTTTTGTTGGGTGCGACGAAGACGGCTAATGCTATGGAAATGAAGGGAGAACAAGTCGGAATAGTAAAATATTTAATAGCACATACACAGCCAATCCAGAATTCCACAAATTTCACTTATTGTACAGCTTCAGAATGCTGTAAATTTGACATCGTAAATAACCTGATTAATTACAGTACTGTAATTATTACCCAACTTGGTGTGTGTGTGTTTTAATAGTAGATGATTGTGTAAGTCGGGGTGAGTGAGAGGTGTCCTACTGTGAAAGTGGTGTGTATCTGGTGTGTAGGGTAGAGCTCTGCCACATAAATCATCACTAAAATAGTCACTGCACTACCAAAACCCTATTGTATATTTCACGGACATAAATTATGCTAATGAGCTCATTAAATGACGTCACTCACATCATCTGGTTTTGCCGATGATTGAAATCCGTTGATTGAAATTCTAGGTCGAGTAAAATGATGTTCTTATTTGTTGTCTGTGAGCTTTTCTGATTTTTTTCCCGTATTGGAGTATTTTTTTATTGAAAATAGACAGTTCAAATTAAACGTTGGTTCCAAGTTCAAGTAACAGCACATGTATTAAAGGCGACAGCAAAGGCAATATGCAAGCAACATTTGAGAAAAAACGATGCCCGACTTTGCAAGAAAGTGTACGGGGAAGTGTACGGGTGAACATGACAAACCAAAACAGCCTAGTAATAATCACCTCCGTGGCGCAATTGGTTAGCGCGTTCGGCTGTTAACCGAAAGGTTGGTGGTTCGAGTCCAGCCGGGGGCGTTGTTACTTTTTGCATTTAATGCAGATCGACAAATCACAGTAAAAATATAATATTGACAAAATCACAGACCACTTACACAAAAATCGCATCTGCGCATGCTCCTGTCGCGATCGAAATCTACCACGCAAGCAATGAGAGAGTTTTCATAGTGCACTGTCGATGAGTGCTATTAAGACTGTGTATTTTTAAAACCCAGCCGCATCTCGGGGATGAAGGTTGGAGAAATCATTTCATACTTGGTCCACACATCAGTTATGATGAACCATCTCATATTATGGTGATAAATCTTTCATCGCGAGTCCCAGTGTTTCTAGATCAAAACACCCTAAATTTGCCAATTTCGACCATTTTAGCCTATATTCAGAAACGGGTAGTTTTAGTTTAAACCCTCCAACTGCAAAACGATTTTGCACAAGACACTTACACTGCAGTATCATCTTAAGATACCTATAGAGTATATAACATGCGCATTACATTTAGTTTAGCTTCTGTAACTTTTGTTTTATAATGGGATCAAACTTGTGTTTTTCATGAAAAATAGCTCAAATTATGTGTCAAATTAAAAACGGGAATTATTTTACGTCAAGCAACCAATTTTAAAAATTCACATATTAATGCAATCTATACATATTAATCTTCAACATATAAAAAATCACCGTTGGATTTTTATTCCTACAAGTCGCTGTGTGACGTCAAAGTTACGTGTGTATATCACTCTATATAGATTGTTGGAAAATGAATGACGCATAGTATATCAACCATCTCGGTCATATGAGGGATGAAATGTTGTGTTTACGACGTGCATCTAAATATTTGATATATCCCATCTTGATAACAATCTTCAAATCCATGATGGCCTCCAAAATGGCCACCATAATTGCCAAAATACATATAGAATGCTCATATTCAATTCCATACACTAAATTATGCAGTTTCAATGCCTATGATCGAAATGCCTGAAAGGAGACACTAATTTAAGACGTTCTTGAGGATTCTTTACCTTCCATGATGGCCGCCGATCATGTCAAAATGGACATTAAATGGATGGAACAATGATTCTTTATTTGTTATATCTTCTTTAAGACTAGGGTTTAACAAAACGTATACGATATCGTTATTATGTAACAAATTAAGAACAGGAATTAGTTTACGTCATTTAACCAATTTTAATAATCTACAAATCAATGCTGTCTATACATATTAACCTTTAAAATAAACATAATCATTATTAGCTTTTTATTCCTACATGTCGTTGTATGTAAGTCCTAAAAAAAATCATGGTACCATACAGACAAATGTGGCTGAATTGGAATCACCGATTGATATAGGTACTTAATTTTCATTTCTCAATTTTTTTACTAGACATATTTAATTTTCCAATGTATCTTTTATAGCAATGTAGGCCTATGCAGAAATTCGTTTTGGGGGGTACCGTTCACTATTTAGACATTCAACCAGTTGCTGGTCACATTTTAAACGGTGAATCTGTGCCTTCAATGATCCTTACCATACACACATTATGTAACTGCTAGCAATGTATTGGCCATTTTGTTTTGTTTGTTTGTTTATACACAGTGGGTCCGCACGACACACGCTTGGGTCCTGATTTTAATGCCCGTTTTAATGGCAAGCAGAAACGTTTGACTATTCTGTGGTCATTAATCACTTGCCATGCTTAAATCGCAATATCTCTCCCAATTTATATCATAAACCAAAATGTTGTTTTCCAATGGACAATGGACAGCTTACACTAAAAGCAATGGATATTATACCGGTATGTCATTAACATGTCACCGAAGACATTTCAAGCATTTCATGGCCACATTCAGCATTTGGTGGTCAACATAGTTATTTCAAGATACTCATGATTAGTTATATGGTGCCTAAATATTATACTGTAATAACGATATTATATGATCTTTTTTTTTTAAAAACCTTGTCTTACAGAAGATAGGTATGACAAATAAAGAAGCTTTGTTTCAGCCATTTAATGTCCAATTTGACATATCGGCGGCCATTATGGAAGCTAAAGAATCCTCAAGAATGTCTCAAATGTATGTCTCATTTCAGGCATTTCGAGCATAGGCATTGAAACTGCATAATTTAGTGTATGGAATTTAATACACGCGTTCTTTATGTATTTTGGTGATTATGGCGGCCATTTTGGAGGCATCTTGGATTTGAAGATTGTTATCAAGATGGGATATATTATTTATTTAGATGCACGTCGTAAACACGACATTTCATCCCTTATATGACGGAGATGGTTGATACACTATGCGTCATTCATTTTCCAACATTTCATGTAGAGTGATATACACGCGTAACTTTGACGTCACACAGCGACTTGTAGGAATAAAAAGCCAACGGTGATTTTTTATATGTTGAAGACTAATATGTATAGATTGCATTAATATATGAATTTTTAAAATTGGTTACTTGACGTAAAATAATTCCCGTTTTTAATTTGACACATAATTTGAGCTATTTTTCATGAAAAACACAAGTTTGATCCCGTTATAAAACAAAAGTTACAGAAGCTAAACAAAATGTAATGCACATGTGATATACTCTATAGATATCTTAAGATGATACTGCAGTGTAAGTGTCTTGTGCAAAATCGTTTTGCGGTTGGAGGGTTTAAACTAAAACTACCCGTTTCTGAATATAGGCTAAAATGGTCGAAATTGGCAAATTTAGGGTGTTTTGATCTAGAAACACTGGGACTCGCGATGAAAGATTTATCACCATAATATGAGATGGTTCATCATAACTGATGTGTGGACCGAGTATGAAATGATTTCTCCAACCTTCATCCCCGAGATGCGGCTGGGTTTTAAAAATACACGGTCTTAATTCCTTATAGCACTTGGCAGCTACGCTGCCTCGTGCTATATGTCATACTAATTATGTAAACATTTTTCTGTGTGTGGGCACTTGCCTGGAAGGTCATTAGTTGAAAATCATCCTCCACGACTACAGAGTAGGCCTACAATTATCAATCACGTCAATCAATAATATGTTTATGAGGTTATAGGATGATTTGAACTAATGACCTTCCATGCAAGTGAATGATGCAAAAAACTGCGCCATTAAAGTATCTAAACACTAACAAATGGTCAGATTTATCGGAACCTGAAATAGTATGCAAAAAAATAATTAATCAATCTCACGGTTATCTTCTAGCGCATTTTGACACCTCTTTTATTGCGCTACGATGTTTAACATGTTGTTTGGCGGATTTATGGACACTTGAGTAGCTTAGGTCGAATTTCAAAGTTGCAAAAACCCGTATTCAAGCAAGAGCTGTACTGTGACGAATAAGATCAGCATTATTTTTGCCCGCCTTTTATAAATGATTTGTTTGTCGCGTGTTGGATAAATCGATTGCGATGAACATCAGCATTAATTGTCAATAACAGAGATGGGAGGCATAAATCAATACGAACAAATTGGTGTCTTTTGTCTTGATTTTGTCTGTGTGTGTGATGCTTGTGTGAGTTCCCTTCTGGAATTGGGGTGAATTTAACATTCAAAGGCCTCCTTTAACATTTCCTAATTTGGAAAAGCCAATTTACTCAAATTTCCCAATAACGAGTATTCCTATTTTTTCAAACCTAGACGAATTTATACCTAGACCATTTTATACCGTTGTCGTTACACTGTTATAAATATTTCTATTATAGGCGGGTATGACCTTGGTATGATCTTTTGCTTTTGTTCTATTGTTTGTCTTTATTCACACCAAGTGTTTTTGAAAGCAATGCGTGATTGTGTATACACATGATCAGAATCTCAGAAATATAACATAAGCAGGGCCCATGCCGTCTGTTCTATCAAAAATACTAAAGCTTGGTATGAAATGGGTCGCTTCAACAGGGTTATTTTATGAGGCCAAAAGACTGTTTTAATTGTCTATCCCAAGAAACAATTAAATATATCACACCTAGTTCGTAAAACATAGGAAACCAGTGCTAAAAAGCTTGTATCCATGATAAAAGAATCAATATCGAATTAATTCGTCAGGATTCAATAAAAAAAAAATCAAATGAGGTATATTATTGAAAAGATATGGACGTTGTGTGTTTATTATAATCATCATAATATTGTGTTCCTTCCTTCATGAATATTTCAAGAATTTGCCATAAATAAGCTTCATGTTTTCCGTCTCTTATGATTCAAGCCATCAATATATAATAAGTTGGATGTTTCCATTATTTGGATATTTTCAAAAGTCTCACAAAAGCGGTGCGCAGCCATGCGCTCCGCGCTATCGTGGACAGGGAAGTTCGAGGGGGTGTGGCCCCCTCGCAAGTGGAAACATTTTCAATTTTCAAACTCATTTGGTGCGATCTGGTGTATACTTGACCAACATTTTATCGAAAAGCCACCTCTTCATTTCCAATCAATATTTTGTTTTTTATCAATGCAAGAAAGAAGTTGAGCATACATGTACTGATATTTTCTTTTTTCTATAATTATCGAACCCATTTGGTGTGATTTGGTGTGTTACTTTATAGGCTTGACCGATATTTTATTGAAAAGCAATCACTTTATTTCAAATCAATATTGGCTTTTTATAGGCCGCCTTTGCCAGAAAGAAGTTGTGCATACTGATATAAACAAATTATATATTTTCTTGATTTAGAATTGTTATGTTGAAAAAACTTTAGGTTAAAAAGAGCACATCGATTATAGTTATAAAAGTTACCTCCAAAATATGAGATTTCTCTTCAACGTAAGCGTACGTATCCCGAACGACGTCCAATAACTCCAAACGTTCTTATGTACCTCGCAAGTCGCAATGCCTCCCGCCCACCTTTTTGTACCCCACCCTTTTCTTTTTTCGTTTGTCCCCTCTTCTTCCTTACTATTTCCCTTTTTTCTTTCCTTTTTTCTTTTTTCTTTGCCCTTTTTTTCTTTCCTTTTTTCTTTTTTCTTTGCCCTTTTTTTCTTCTTTTTCTTTTACTTTTTTTAGGGGGAGGGGGTGCTGGATCCGCAACTGTTTCCCTGGTCCGCAAATAAATATATGGAAAAAAACTTTGGAAGTGTGTTTTGCAACAAATTTACCGGCAGAGGGGGATTTCAACGAGTTTCTATATATAATGCATGTTTCTTGTCTCTTTATGGATAATGATTATTTTCGTGTGGATTGCGCTGCAAAAGCCAATAAAGGCCTAAGCCTGTAATAATTGTTTGGAAGACCATTAGGCCTATTATAATAGTTCCCAGATTGCCAAACTCCTCCTTATGACAATGGAATCTTGAGTGCCCGCGGTTGAATGGGACTAGTCTATTTGCTTTTATTTGAAGAATATTCCAAATGGAAATGTAACTTTTTCAAACCTTTAGAAACGCCTAACATGCGGCACTTATAAACACTAGTAACAGTGTGGTCGTTTTTACTTTTCCAGGTAGCCTATTAGTATTATCATCTTTTTGTTCAAATGTTGACGCAACAATGAGATGATCCTTTCCTGGAGCCGAGATCCATTTTTCATTCCGGATCCAAGGCCACTAGGCCCACGCCCACTTGCTTTCCCAGTTTTCTATTATATAAGATTGAAAATGTGCGTTTGAAGAAATCCTTTTGAAATCTGGGCCAGTCTAGCATATTGCCTAATAATTCCAGACCACATGCTTTATAATGTTAGCTAATTTAGAATCAGTAATTTAAGTATCAATTTCAAAACCGGGTATCAAAAGCATCATAACTTAAAAGTATATCCACTCAATTTTTGAATGAAGTGTCATTGTGGATAGGGAATTTGCTCGTTTAATGTATATCTCTGGACTTTTTGTATAATTACTTTGCTCGGAAATTCTAGGTAGTTCTCAATGGATTGATTTTGCCCGTTCAATTTTCTGTAGACTCATGATTTAATAAGCACGCCAGCACAAATTCGAGGCTCAAAAATAAAGTATTACGACTTCTTAAAACAAAAAATGACGATACAGAAACTTTCTTGAAAGTTATAACGGGAGGTGTGCGTGGATGAAATTGATTTTCGAAACCGCACTCATCAGAATGATATTATTTTTATTTATTTGGAAATGACACTTTTACATCAGTGGCACACGTAAAGTAAACGGCCCGGTAAATGGTGCATCCAACAACAACAAAAAACCACAGTTTACATATATACATATTTACAAAATAAAATAATTATGACATTTAATGAGAGTTTCTCAGTTTCTTTTTGATAACAAAATAACGACACCACTTTAAAGTTGTTTTTGACAAAGATTTGTATTGCGACCCGGGGTTAAGACTAACGGTTACGAGCTCTACGTACTTATGGTTACGAGCTATCAGTAGACGCTTTTGAAATTAATTGAAATTCAATTTCAAAATCGTCAAATATTTTCGGGTTTCAGTGAGTGCTTCCCTGTTTGAGAATCAAATTTTCAGTGATATGGTGTATTTATACAAATAAGTATTCTGCAACATGCAGACGAAGTGATGGATGCGAAGGCAAAGATCAGTCTCTACAGCATGACAGGGTGAGTCAAAAAGACTGCAATAGTGGAAAGAAGCCATTTTGTTTTCAAAACCAAAATGAATTTTAAAACTTTTTAAACGTTGCAAGAATGATGTATTTAATCCTAATTATGTGTGAAAAAATGAAGTCAATATCATTTTCCGTTTGCCTTTGGTGAACCTTTTGACCAGTGCACCCATTTCACACGTTTGTCCACGAGATACCCAAAATATGCATCAGATCGCAAAACGTGTCTCCCATTCAAATTTGGAAACTTGAGTTCATTTGTGATGTTATTTGAATTTGATGCATCCTTTCTTGTTTACATGTGAGTTAGCATAATCAATTATAATCATACCATGCTGTGAAAGCGTATAATGTTCTAAATTTTAATAAAAAGCTGTTATTTTCAATTTTTTTGTTGGCGGGATATTCAAATAATATGAAAATGCAATGTGTGCCATTTCAAATGAAAATCACTGTTCTCGTGGACAAACAGGTAAATATGGTTGTGCAGCAAAGAGGGTTACCAAAGGCAAACGAAAAATGCGATCAACTTCATTTTTTCACACAAAGTTAGGATTAAATACATCATTCTTGCAACGTTTAAAAAGTTTTAAAATTCATTTTGGTTTTGAAAACAAAATGGCTTCTTTCCACTATTGCAGTCTTTTTGACTCGCCCTGTATTTATTAAGTATTATTATATTGTGTTGATGTTGATATTATTATTTTTCTATAATTTATATTTTGATTATGTTGTTCTCTATGTTTGGGCTTTTATCTTATTATTATGTCACTTTCATTGGCATTTTTTAACCTCTGCCCATTTGTGTGTCTTGTTTTATGCATATTTTCTGAGTTGCAGTGAACCAATTGATTGGCCTTTCAGAGCTCTCTTTCGGGAGTTACCCGTTTGATTTTTAATCACTCTGGTCATTAACCTTGTTAATGTCTGTTGGGCTATTGTTCACATTTGCGCTTTATATTTATATACAAAAAAAAAATATAAAAAAATTTATTAGTTCATCTGTGTTGGTGATAAATAACATGAAGTTAAACTTTCGATCTCAACAAGAAATAATTACCTGGAATTAACATTGTAAATTGCCGATGATCGGGCATCTATTTTGGGAAAAGCTATACAGCCGATGTGTTCTTCTATACGGAATAAACGCTAACCTCGTTGTAGCATCATCCAAGCGGCACAGTTCTGAGGGTCCAATTAAGATAGGCTCCGCAGGGTAACAAACCCCACCAACCGACCAACCCTCTATCAGCATACAATATACGCATTTGTATCTGACCGCTTTCGTATTATCATCGGCTGTATATCTCGAAATAGCTGCCCGATCATCGGCTGTATAGCTTTTGCCATATTACAAAATAACACCGTAGCGTAGCCTATGTAAAGTTCTGGGGTACATAACATGTAATAACATGTAATGTATTTTAAATGTTGTTATGTACTTTTACTTGTTTTCAGAGTTCTTAGGTGCTTGCTTGAGACGACTATTATATTTGTCTCAATATTCGTTTCATCTATTGCCTATTTAATATCTTAGGAAGCTTGTTTTTAAGATTTTTTGTGAGTTGATCTTCATGACATAATATAGACAGTGGGCGTCTGAAGTTTGGCACTTTTTTCTGTGACAACTGTATAGCATATGCTGCATATACACGAAAGTGCATTGTAGAACAGCGCCACAACAGCGTTATCTTTGAGCAGTTCGGCGCGACGCGGTATCTGTAATCCGATTGTCCGCGATCGTATCTATGGGTCATGAATGTCCCAGCCCACACGCTCATTAACTAGATCGCATGCGTTGGCCGTTTTAAAAAGTGCCGTAGTTCTCTGACGATGACTATAGTCCTAGGTCAAACTTAGAAATTGGTCCTTCGGATCATGGGCCCACACATATTTTGAACAGCATTTTTTACACCATGTAACAATATTTTCAGTTTTTCTTTCGAGTGAATGTCTTAAGGTAAGGGTTGAATTTCATTTTAAACTTTGTTTTTCGTGACCAACAAGCTAGATAAACTTTTGGGCTACGAGCGCCTAAACAGCGCCACCATGATTTTCAGCCAACATCTGCTATTCCTTAAGACTTGGGGTTTGGTATCATTCCGACAGTTTTTTTGTTAGATTTGAACCACTGTTGTGCGCCCTTCATAAAGCTTAACTCGGAAGAATTCTTATATGTTCTTTGTGACCAGGCTTAAGAATACTCTTCCTAATAAAGTGTACTTATACTTGTGAGAGCACGTGTGGTGTAGTGGATAGCATGCCGGTCTCACGATGCAAAGGTCGTGAGTTCTAGCCCCGCTACAGCCAATTTGTTTGTATCCTTGGGCAAGGTACTTAGTCTCAATTGCTTCGTCGACCCAAGCGAGATTGGGGAGCTGTTAGGGGATATTACAATCTAAGTTCTGATACATTGTGTGCGCCGTATCGGATAGCCTGGTAAATGAAGAGAGGTGGTTGTGACGATTTCCTAATGGCAGCAAAAATCAGTGGTTCGGAAGTCACATAAAAATGGTGGTCCCGTGCATCGGAAGAGCAATACCCGAGCATGTTAAAAGGTTAAAGACTCTTTCGCAAAGAGTAGGGGATCATCCCGGTCTGTAGCTGTTCACACATCTAACGGACCCCAATGGAAATAAGCTTCAACGAGGCTTTCTTGGGTTATCCAGGGTCGTAAGGCCCAAATAAATAAATACAAAAAATATATATATTACCTTATGCAATAGGGTCAGTTTCACTACCAACATAAGGTTAGTGTTTTAGTACGACAGGGCTTAAAATTAGCAGTAGCAGGGAGCAAATTTAACCCCATTAAACCTCAAAATGCACCTGGTTCTTATGTACATTTTGTCGTCAGAAGCAACCTTTTCATTGAAAATTGCCCCTACGTTACATTATTCCGTTGCACTCATTTTCAGCATGACATTTCTGTGGTTTTACCAATTGCTCCTGGTCCTGAAGAAAAATATGTGAACCAGAGGTAAATTTGTTTAAAAAGTGGCTCCCGGTCCTTCATTCCTGTTTTCCTTTGCGTGCACCATCTCAGTCACACTCGGGGCTCAAAATACATTTTTGATTACGGGGCTATTTTAAACAGAATTGATTAAAAGTTGCCCTCTGTGTGTACTTTCTGGCATTGATTGATATTTTTTTCAGGGGGCTAATCACCTGGACCAATTATGTGCATGATTTGGTACTCAAAATACTTCATCATCCATGAAACAATGACATTCATTATCAATATTAAATAACCTTTTAATTGAACATGTTACATTTTTTCAGACACATCAAATCAATTCTGCGACCCAAATCCTTGCTTAAATGGACGCTGTCTAAGCATTTCGACAGCTATGACTTTCTACTGTATCTGTGATGCCGGATTCTCCGGTAGACTTTGTGACCAGACTGCAGCAATTGGTGAGTAACATTATGTTTTAATTTAAACATCTACATATAGTTATGTTATACAACTTGGGTCCAAGGAGAATCGTTCAGTTCTATCGACTTCTATGGAACTGGAGGAAGAGTAGTTGAATATAAGTTGATAATCTCAAATGATATAACATCGGAATAACATCGGAATACATGTATGAGGGATTCAAAAAATTATAGAATGCCTGTTGTTGAACAGATACACAGGGGGACAAAACATTGGTTATTGTCAGTCTAACCAAGATTTTCTTGAAATATTACTTGCCATATTGAATTGTTTTTATATTTTGGAAGGCATTCTTCACAATAATTTTCTTTCCTGTATTGATAGTGAATGAACCAGTACGGTAACGATTGCCTTCAGGATATACAGTGTACAGCTCAATATGTACATAGAATCAGCAGTAAGTTAACATACTGGTAATGTCAATTTGTAATCTTACTGCATAGGATTGAGTGAGGGAATGTTGGTGATTGGTAGAACATTGCTTAATGCTATTTTTTATTTATTTTTGCTATGTAGTCTAGTGTTTACTGTTAATGCTGAATCCCTGCTTTGCCATTCTTTATATATGACAGTATTATAATATTATAATTAAACATCTCCACCACTCACAGCCCTTCAAACACAAACGAACAAACAAACAAAAAGTAGTATAATTATCTTTTTGGCTAATGCATCAATTACCGAATGGAAATGTAATTAATTGAAGCATGTAGATTGACAGACTTTATCATGTGTGCGTAACTCATTGTTTGTAACATGATTCAGACCGGAATAATCCATGTTCAACTTCAAGCTATATTTGACACAATCATACTGATGAGACCAAAATAAGGATCACTGGTGATTTCAAATGGCTGTTGTTACATCAGCCTGCTGACCTCTATGCTCTATTGATACAAATTGTATACAGTCATCACAATAAGTATAACTGACCAGGTAATAAACATGCTGATAACTCTAAAAGTATAATTTCTACATAAACATATTTAATTATAAAGTTGTTGGGAAATTTCTCTTCTTGAATTTGAGATATTACACGCTAAGAATGGTTGATTAATCAGGAAGTTACGATCCCAAACGTTGGGGCAAGTCTGATTTTCATTTTAACATTTTCTTTTCAACACGGGGAGAGTATGACAGGTAAAGCGTGTGTGCCGTATTGATCAACCGTAACAATGCCACCGGGCGACTATCCAACAACCAGGCCATCGACGGGTGAATTGGCACTACCACTACCAGTAATCAATAATTTGCCGGTCCGAGTCTCCGTGTTGAAAATGAAAATGTGAAAATGAAAATCAGACTTGACAGTACATTTGGGATTGTAACTTCCATAATAATCAGCCATTCTTAGCGTGTAATATCTCAAATTCAAAAAGAGAAATTTGTCAACATGTTAATTTAATATGTTTATGTAGGAGTTATACTTTTAGAGTTATCAGCACATTTATTACCTGGTCAGTTACTTATTGTGATGTAGATACTTTTGTAATAGTCATAGCTTTCGAGAACAGGGCTCAAATTAATCGCAGGCATCAAAAGCCATTGCCTTTGATGCCCCACCTAGTTGCCTTGATGCCCTCAATTTCTGGCTATTTTCACTCCATTCAAAAGTACATAATTGACTTAGTGCCACTTTCAAATTGCCTTAAATTGCATGCCCTCTTCATTTCTTATTTTAAGGCCTGGCCAAAAAGTGGTAATGTGACTCTGAAAAGGTATCTATTACAGTTTATATAATATTACATCAAAGGTTACATTGATTTGTGACCCTCGATTTGTGACCCTCGCATCCTTTTATTATGTCATTTTTAAATATTTATTCAAGCTTACAACAATATGAAAAGAATGTGGCCTTGTTGAGCATTTGTTCATAGATCTGTGGATTGAAAAAGACTAATGAACATACAGGTCCCTAGGAAAATGGAGTTGTGGCCTTGTATGGAAGATCCTTGAAAATAATGTGACAAATGTGCACTATGCCAAACAGGGATAATCCTTATTATCAAAACATTGATTCGTTGACTCATGAAATAGGCCTACACCAAATTGCTCCAACCCTTTTATCTTCTGACTGACTGATAGTTGGGATTTTGTCATTAAGTGTTTTTACTTGCTATACAAAAAGGGTGAAATGCCCTTGAAGATTTTTAAGAGTGAAAATGCTAGAAATTACATTGACAAAAACCACTCCCTACTAGATGTAGCACAAATTTCGGCTATCGTTTTGGTTTTCAATTTTCATCCTTGAATTGTAGCCAGTGAAATTGCTGTCATACTCGTACCAATAATTGTATTCAAAAACATTTCTCTGAATGAGACACAAACCACTAATTGTTATTTCACCTGCCAACACAGGTTGGCATAGTATTGAACTATTCAACCATTAATTTGGCAACACCTTTTTTGTGTATGATAATTTGATAAACCTCATGGAGCGTATCATAAATGCATGCAAATAATATGTATAGAGTAAACTCATTTAGAAAGTATTTAAAACTATTTTGCAATATTTTATATTAACCCTAACGGTCCCCGGTTTAGGGTTTTTGACCGGATCACAATTTTTGAGGAAAAAACACCAACAAAATCTCAAGGGAACCTGCCAGGATTCGATCCAGGGGACCCTCCGTTCTCAAGCCCCATGTCCCACCCATTAAGCCACGGCCCTCAGCTACTCGTTCGCGCAGTATACTGCGCTCACTATATAGGCTCGGTTGACTACGTCATCGCAAACCGGCGGCGCAGGCGCTTGGAGAGGGATTTAGGATTGGCATTTTTTAGCATTCAGGGGGTTAGGGTTAACAGCTAGGCCAGCAATTTCACAAAAATGATGGCTAAGATTTGAGCTATACATGACGTACCACTAGCACAGTGTTTAGACAGTAAAATGTTATTTCCAACATTTGTCAAGGATGAAATTGAAAATTGAAGGGTATTTGACCCTTTTTATTAAGGGGAGGGAAAACGCTGCAGGCAACTATGGATGTCTACATGTGGGCTCACTGATGTTAGAATGTGTATCCTCCTTAAACCAATTTGCACATGTACTTTTAGTTTACACCCTATTGATACGGATTTCAGTTTCAACTTTTCCCGTTCTGCTGACCAAACAAAATCTCAACCCTGACCCTGACATGGACCTCTGATATGATCCTCTGATATGATTGAGTGAAGGTCAAGTACCATGTCTATATTGTTATCCACTCTTCCATTCAGCCTTTTTGTCCCTAGGGTCAAGGTAAGAGTCTTTACATTGGGTGGGTACTCTTGCATGGAATTTAAGAAAAATACAATGCAGGCGTTTGCTGACAAATTAATACACTTAGGTGATATATTTACAGTGACAGTACTATAAATAAGGTGAAAATAACCTGTTCTATGTGCGAATGGACCTCAGGTAGGTAGGGTCGTTTGTTTTGTGCGTTTTCTTCAAAATGTCATGCAAATGTTGGTCAATTTTCGAAATGTTCAAAACATTTGTAGCAACAATTCTTTCGGGGGAAAATGGGTTATGCACAAACCCTCAGAAACAATGGTTGCTTTTGTTAGGTATTTGCTATCAATTGGTGCCACAGTTCAGTTTGGTGTTAGTGCTCAAAATGAGGGACAAATGCTTAGGACATATTCTCTGAAGCCAATGAGGTTCTAACTCAATAATTCACTCAAAACTATTCACCTTCCTGGTAAGAAATATTAACTTAATTTGAACACTGCTTATAATGGTTGAATTTATTCCAAGACATGCATATGTACTTGCTGCATATTAGCCTCGTCAGCATTTTACAATCCGATATGAAGAATGTAATAACAATGCAAATCTCTTGAAAGAAGCCATTTTAACATTTTTCATGCATGTTGTTTATTTCCAGCTTATGCATTAACAAAAAATGGTGTTGCCCTTGTCAATTTTTTTGTTTCGTTTCTTAAATGCTGAATAACAGACCTTTGCTGTCATGGGTCATGTCAAGACAAAATCAGTAAATGTCAATGTTTCTAGTGTGATAATAGTTTTAAAAAAAAAATTAAGCAGAAACTAGTAATATTTTGACAATTTGGGTAAAATTTAAATTTCTTAAAAGTGACCCCTAATGTTTGAGATTTTGTGGTCGCCTAGACATGGTGAAGGTCTATTTCGTTTGCATGGTAAAGGTTTTAAATGGTTTATCATGAATGCACATATATTTATTTTCAGGGAAACCATGCTTGCTAACTAATCTTTTTGCTGCTTTAGTTTGCTGTATTATTTATAATGCAAATGTTTTCATTGCTTTGGTTATATTGTGCTATATTATGAATATTTATTGCTTATGGTTATATTGTAATATATACTGCTATTTTGAATTTTGCTTTAGTTTTACTTGTAGCCCAATTCATAATTATGGTTTTACCTATGAGTAAGCTTATCTAGTGCTTATCTAGCTTTATTCCTAAATACATGTAGACTATCTGCTACCATTTTGTAGGATTAATACAAATCGCTACTTCTGCACAGACAGCCTAGCTGGTCTAGTGGTATGACATTTGCTTTTGAACCGAAAGGTCCTGGGTTAAGGGTGTTCCTATGGCTAATTTTTTATTCGATATTCTAATAGAGCTTGCTGAGCTCCACAATAATCTGAAATCTGAGCTTGATCGGAGGTACGGTTTTATAGATATGACAATTTTATTGTCCAAAATGTAGCAAAATTGAAGCGTTCATTTCTTTTGTTTCTTAATGTTTTTTTGACCCCCCTAGCAAAACAATTAATCTATGCAAAAATGTTTAATGTTTAATTAAATGGTTATATCTGTTGAACCGTGCACCCGATTCATCTCCAGTAAAAGACTTTTTTGTTGTACTCAACCAGCTCTACCTTATACTTGAATATCAAGATTCTTTTGCTAGCCAGGGGAACAACCTTAAAATCCCAATGTGGGATAGCTTGCTTACTCATAGATAACCCCATAATCCCTCTGGCATTTCAGGCATATAAAATGTATACAGCTCTACACATATTTGCATATATGTGTGTACAGATGTGGTATGTGCCAGTTCTTGCATTAATGTGCCTGCAATGTCCAACTCCAATGAATTCAGAATTGGACTATAGCTTTCTTGGTTGCCAAAGTACTAAAGTGGCATCTTATTAAAGAGAAAAGTGAGAAAAAATCAAATCCTATTCAAACTACAATCATGGAAATAAAGTTGATACACTTTTATGTCCGATTTAAGAGAAAAAACCTGCCCCTCCCCCAGGCAATGTTGATCCGAGTCATGTTATCAGAAGCCTTGGCAGTTCCCCCAACATTGATTGAAGGAGGGTGAGGAAGGATATAAGAAAGGGGAGACTTCTGCTTTTTATTAAACGGTGCTTTGTCCCAAGCTTGATCTGAATTACGATTTGGGTTGTGATACGTAGCTTCAAGTGTTTCAACTATTTTTGTCCATGATTGTAGCCTAATTTGAGTACCTAAATGATTTTGGTAACACCTATTGCATTGTACATATCAAGACTGTTTACTGTTTGTTAGCTGTTCTGTTGTAAATTACCTGCAAATCCAGGACAGCATGGTCAATTCAAAATTGTTCTTGAAATATTGAACAAAAGAAAACAATATTAAAAGTTATTAGGAATAATATTTGAATAACAAAATTGGTCAGTTGCGGTTTGTTTTCATTGGATTTTAGGCAATATTTAGGTAAACATTTGACCGATACCACCACCAAATGTTCCAAAATGTGGTAATTCTTGAAACGATCAATTTTAAGAAGTGTTGTAACAGAGTAGAGCTTGCGTTCATGTTTTTAACCAATCAATAACACTATTACTTAATTTCCTCCATATACAGTTCCAAACCCATGTGCAGTAAACCCCTGTGCTAACGGAGGTCAGTGTCTTGTACAAGGATCAAACTATGTGTGCCAGTGTCCAAGTGCTTGGACTGGAAGGACTTGTGAGGAGGTTGCAAGTAAGTTCCTTTTCTATTAGGAGAACTGTTTAAGTGTATCTATATTTATAAGAATTCAAAATAGTATTTGTTTGATAGAAAGAGGAGGGCTAGAGCTGGTATTGAAACTTAACATGGACTTGATGATATATACAATCATAGCTGTAATCTCTAAAAGAAATTTGAATTTCAGATTTGAGAAAATGAGTTTGGTGTTTAAAGGTAGATGACCCGATCACTTTTCCGATTTTGAACTTGAAGTTTTCTATTCTACATGAAAGGCCAGCCTTAAAAAAGTCGTGTCCCAAAGTTTGAGTTGCATAGCTCTAATGGTTCTTATTTTAGACGCACAAGATGCTGTGAACTGTACCCATTGAGTTGTACACAAACTATATCGGTGGTATACCACCATTCGCGGTAATTCGACGTTATTTCATCGATTTCTCCGTAATTATACCGATTTAGGCCGTCAAATTTCAGTATGATGATGAGAAAAATACGAGCTTTCATATGATATGAAAATCTCCGTATGTTTGAAATAATTCTGTGTTACGAAAATGTGATCGGGTCATCTACCTTTAAATGATTGAGCAGGAATTTTCAAATATTGATACATAAGCAAACATTTAAAAAAATTGTCCTATATATAAACAAGTGAAAAGTTGCTTGTGATGCACCTTCTGCTGAAGTAGCTTTGGATGAAAAGTTACACATGCTGCCTTACTTGATGAACATTTGTCATAAATCTTTCTTATTTCTTTGCAGCCACTGCTGGACCTTGTGCTTCTGACCCATGCGCCGCCGGTGCAACCTGTGTGGATTATGGAACCAATGACCAGGGTCTACAGACTTATACATGTCTCTGTCCAGCAAACAGGGATGGAGACGACTGTGGCACCGTGTTACCCGGTGAGCAAGAAATCTCCCGAGCAATACCTTGCTATCTAACACTGTTTCAGATTGGTTAATTGGAGAGTACAGCTTCTTAAAAGTTCACTCCAAGCTGTATCACAGATACAATTATTCTAACAATGTCTATGATTGGTGCAACAAATGATGTATCCATCCTCTTGACCAATTGGCTAGTAGATCTCACCGAGTTGAATAATATCTTGCTTTCATGAAAATTTGAGGCTTAAAATTATGAATCTAGCG
Organism: Ophiura sarsii; assembly: GCA_035610835.1. Taxonomy (NCBI): domain Eukaryota; kingdom Metazoa; phylum Echinodermata; class Ophiuroidea; order Amphilepidida; family Ophiuridae; genus Ophiura; species Ophiura sarsii. Next base: position 68,588,515 of record CM069451.1, on the reverse strand, counting down.
AGCAGTGGCCAGAGAATAAATGGTTAGATTTTGTTGTAAAGATTATCTTGAAAAAAAAAGATAAGAACTTTGTTCTGATAATTATTTAAATTTCTCTCTTTCATATGGCAAGATTATATGGCATCGACTTCATATGCGCAAATAAATCCATTATGATTCTCACAAGCGTGGGACAAACAATGTTTAGGTTTGCACGCAAAATCATGGATATTGCCGACTATCTACTAATTTGAAACAATGATTATTACTATTCTTTAGGAACAAGTTGTGGTGGTTTTTATGATCAACCAAGCGGTATCATCACCAGTCCCAACTACCCCGATCTGTATGATAATCGTCTCTATTGCACCTACCTTGTACGTATCCACAATGCTCGCTCAGTCACTTTCTACTTCACGGACTTCACCACCGAGATCTTCAAAGATGGTCTGGAGTATGGTGTTGGCGGCGAGGCTGACTTCAACAGCGCTGTTGGAGAGTTCATGGGTAACCTGACGGCTTTGGATGCCCTTCCAGAACCAGTCACACTTTTAGGATCTCAGAGCTGGTTCATCTTATCAACAGATAGGAATGTCAGACTTAAGGGTTTTGAAATGGTTTATTTCGCCGGTAAGAATCTGTCAATACTTTTGTAAATGTCATAAATATTAAATTTTATATGGAAACGTATCATAAGAGTATTAGCTCTGATTATCAGAGGCGCCAGTTTTCAGGAAAGTTTTGGTCAAAATTTACAGTGTTATTTAAATGTTTGCATATTTTCAGAATTGTTTTGCCATTTGGACATTTCTTGTGGTACTGACTGGCATCTCTGGATTATCCTAAAACATTATTAACCCCCTGGGCACTACCGGCCTATCTTACATTGGTTCTGATTGGTGTATTGCAAGATATACTCATTTGAATAGCCAATTAAAATGTAGCTTGTAAAATATTTCACTCCAATCTTTATCAGGGATACAATTATTCAGACACTGTCTCTGATTGGCGCAATAAATGATGTATCTATCTTTCTGACCAATCAGCAGGTAGTTCTCAGGGGGTTAAGAAAGTTATCAGTTTAGCTAGAGAAGTATTATCATTCTCAAATATTTATGTGGATTTTCTGTACATTTTATCATCATATCATGTACATTGTTTTTACAATAATTTTTTTAGATCATAGAGCAGTGAAAAAAAGATGAAGAAGTACTTCATACTTAGTCATGCTTTAATGTAAACCGATTATTGTTATAGTTACTAAATGTATTAAAGTTAACATTTCATTGCATTTTGTCTGTCTGTATAAGAATTATACTAAATCTTTCTTTTGTTGTTCAACAATGATTATTTCACTTAGTCAACTGAAAACTGAATCAATCTTTACATTAAGCTTTTGAAAAGTTCAAATTATTAAAGAAAGTGTCCAGCAAGCACAACATTGTGCATTATATGTTAGTAATATAATTATCAAGCCCAAATCGCGAAGTTATATAGAACAAAACATTATACTTATCATAAAAATGAATAAAAAACTGCCATCTCTCAACATGCCATTTTTAAAATTCGCGGTGATCGAAAGTCCCGAGATCAATGACGTCATGTTTATTGGTGCTCAAATTTACGCAAGTGCATTGTATAACTATGACTTCATTGATGCCGGGACTTTCGATTGCCGCGAATTTTAAAAATGGCATGTTGAGAGATGGCAGTGTTTATTCGATAAGTATGATGTTTTGTTCTATATTACTACGTGATTTGGGCGCGATAATTCTTTTTTAAACATATAATGTACAATGTTTTGCTTGCCGGACACCTTCTTTAACATAGCACAATTCCTATGTATCATTTGCCATATAGTACAAGAGATTTGTTGATAATTTTGTACAAAGATAATGTAAGAATATATAGGTCTCACATGTGGAAAATGAAGGCGTAGGGTAATATTTATTGTACATTTGATTTGTTTTTCAAATGCTATGGCTGGCTGCCTTATTGGAGACTTATTTGAGGATATTATCACTTATATTAAGTAAAACTGCCCAACTGTTATGCACAGGAAGTGTTGCTTTATACATGTTCAGGGGCAAGAGTGCTTTAACAAGGTTTTGATAAATGCGTTTTGGCCCTTGAACATGTTTAGATCAGACTGCCCAAAGGTTATACAGTCCTCAAAATAAGTAACTGGCCAGGTAATTAATATGCTCTCAATTCCAAAAATATAGCTCTGACGTAAAAATATTAAATTATAAAGTTGTAAGGAAATCTCTTTTCCTCAATTTGAGATATTACACGTGAAGATTGAATGATTAATTCAGTTATGAGTTCAAAACCATAGCCAAGTCAGTTTTTCATTTTAACATTTTGTTCGCCGACACGCAGCCTCGAACTAGCAACAGGCAGATTATTGATTAACTGGTAGCGATAACTCACGAGTTGATAGTTAGATGAGGATTGGGGATGCTTCAATTGATCAAAGCGGCCCATACACACCCCTGTCACACGGTCCTGCGTGTTCAAAACCTAAGTGTTAAAATGAGAAACTGACTTGGCTTTGGTTTTGGACTCATAACTGATTTAATATTCATTCAATCTTCACGTGTAATATCTCAAATTGAAGCAAAGCGATTTCCCGACAACTTTATAATTTAATATTTGTACGTAGGAGCTACAGTTCTGGAATTATGAGTATATTTATTAGCTGGTCAGTTACTTATTTTGAGGACTGTACATAGGAAGTATTACTGTATGCTAAAGGGGCCGGATGGTGATACAAGGTTTTGACAGGACAGCATCGTTATATTGCCTATTTCTTTACGGTTAAGATAGCTGGTCTATTCCTTGAAAGTTAACACTTTCCATGCGGCAGGCGGCTGCAGACGACATTCCAAAATTTCACAAAATGTTTAAAAAATATCAAAATTATTGAATTTCATTAACATATTTAGAATCATCATGAGAAATGCATTGACATAAGTACAAACATGCCTAGTATTAGGTCAGTAATCCTTGAGATAGACTTTGAAAATTGCGAAAGGTTTCTGAAAAATCTGTTTTAAATATGGTAAAACTAATAGCCGCGTGGAAAGTGTTAACCTAAATCCTCATATTTCTCACATTTATTATCACAATTAGATGAGGACGACTGCTTCAACCAACCCTGTCTGAACGGAGCCCAATGTGTGGATGAGCAATTTGGATATACCTGTGTCTGCCCTCCTGGATACACTGGCATGAACTGTGAAATTGGTAGGTTACAAAACAATGTTGATAAGACATGGCTATTGCAAAATATAAGGTCTCCATGAAGTCGGGCTGATGTCAAATATTTTGCAAAAAGAAATGTATTTGGAGAATAAATAGTCTGCAAGTAGTGAATCGTGGGTAAATGTGCATTCAATTATGTTTAGTATATCCTTTGACTTCAAGAATTTTTCAAAAAGTCTTTTAAATTGTCAAAAATTGCATCGTAAGAATTGTCAATAATTCTTTTCTTTTAATTAGAAATTAAAAAAAACCCACCAACAAATGAATATTTATAAAATGTATGTCGTACGTAAGGGAATCTATAATTTACAATTTTTGGAGAACAATCTTTTATATAGGAAACTTTTAATCGTTCAACTTCCAAATTCCAAATGATATTCAATTCGACAAGGATGATAATTTTTTCTTAAAAAACCTATCAATATTTGTTTCTTGCAGACATTAATGAGTGTGCTAGCATGCCATGTGAAAATGGTGGCATTTGTGTGGATGGCATCAATGGATACACATGCAGCTGTGCTGCGGGATATACTGGTGTAAACTGTGAAATAAGTGAGTATTGATAAAGAGTTGTCTTTCCCTTCCTACCAACCTTCCAAACCCGTTTGGGTTGTAGAAACAAGGCAACCAAATCAGTTCTTTAATACGAGAAGGCTTTCAGTTTTTAGTTTTTATTTGATCAAAATCAAGGACTTATTTTTCCTAAATATTTGCAATTTAAAGAATCCCTCTTTCAAAATGGTTCTTCTTATTGATATTGTAAAGTAGGATTATCATATCTAGTCAGGTTTAAACATAACTTGGCGGAGGTTTCAAGAACAAGCTGGGCGCTTTATCAACACTGATGTGACAATCCTATATTGACAGCACTACTTTCTTGTTGCTTGGAAACTGTGTTTCTAGATGTTTTAGCAACCAGAATTTCATCAAATATGCGACATTGATTGAACTGCCCCTCGTCTCTATTCATGGCAGTGTGTTTTCTTATTCTATGGCCTCCTTGTGTACTTGGCTATATTATGTTTACTACAGGGAGAGTCAAAAAAGTGAACTCAACTTTCAGATTTTGTTTTTAAAATTTCTCAGATTAATAATTCTGGCAGAGAGGCCGTCTCATTACTTTTCAAAAGAATTTTTGTTGGTTTAAATTGGTTGAGGAAAACATGTTTTATGCCCATTTAGATAAAAGTGTACATTTTAAACACTGAACAAGATTTGTGATATTTCTCTATTGAATAACACACTTTAATCCACAAAAGCCTGATGTTATCTTTGTTATGCTGAATTCATGAAATAATGACATTGTTTCAAAAAGCAGTAACTTTACCATAATAGTCATAACTGGATAACGGTACCATGAAATGTTTTGATACTTTTTGCTGGTAACAGTAAATAGTAGCTATTGATTCAAGCATTGATTGCCTTTATATTCTGGTAAGAAATATTTTGTTAACTCGCTCTGTATAACTCTTTGTACTTTACCCCAGACATCAATGAGTGTGCGAGCTCTCCTTGTCAGAACTTTGGAATCTGTATTGATGGCATCAACCAATTTGCCTGCAACTGTGTACCAGGATTCACCGGTATCTTCTGTGAAACAAGTAAGTGCTTATGTGTACCCAGATAGTGGGTTCACTGCTATAGACGTTATTCATAATTGGCAATTTCAAACTAAAGAGGAAGACATACTCGATGTCACGCCGATAAACATACAATCTCGTACTTTTACTGCAATATAATGAACTGTGAACTTCTACATTTTCCTAGATAGTGTCGGTTACCAGCAAACATTTTATTTCAAACTAGTGGAATAATTAGTTTATACATTCAAGTTTATTTCACGAATGTAATAAGGTCAAATATTGAACAGCTCAGAAGTATGACGAATTTGTATGATTAGTGCAAAGTTCACCACATTGAAAACTCGTCTCGACTAATTGCTCTGAGCATGCTCAGTTGGATAGCACAGCCCTCTTTTGACGATAAATGTGCCAATTACGAATAACATCTATTGTATCGGCTTCGTGTCAAGTTTTATTATAGCCGTTTTTCACACAATGTTGTTTTAAAATATGTTTTTTTCTTTCCTAAAATTGCAAGTTTGTACTTTGAATACAGGCTGGTAACATTCACAATATTTACTTAAATACTTTTAGTGATTGAACAAAAATGGACAACCTTATTTGCACAAAGATGGCAATATATTTCCCCATAATTAGGCACATAGAAGTATAGTTTGATTGGTGAAACTTGTTGCTATGAAATATGACAAACGATCACTGCTTAACTTATTCTTATGTCACTTTCATTGGCATTTTTAACCCTGCCCATTATGCTATAATAGTTGCTGTCAACCAATTGATTGGCCCATCAGAGCTCTTTGTAGAGTTGATTTCTAATCACTCGGTTCATTAACCTTGTTGGGCTGTTGTTTACATTTGCTCTTTATACAAAAAAAAATGTGGCAACTTGGGAAGCCGAAAATGGCCTCATTTAGTAAGCTCTTCTCCATACCACCACAATATCATTTTAAATGTGATTAATTGAGTATGGATAATGTATAATAGTAACTGCATATACATTCCAGATGAAAGAAAATGATTCCTAGATTAAAATACTCCATTACATTGTCAACACACTAAATGGGTTTATTTTGTAACAATGGACTGGCTGAAAGCACAATATCTATAAATGGATTATGAAAGTCATTCAGTGTAAGATTAATGTAAATTACTTCATGTCATATAGTGACTGTTACATAAAAGGAATGAAGGAATTCAAGGAGAAATAACAGCAAAATAGAAAGATTTTGTAATAAAGAAAAGTATGGTATGAGGCAATTGTATTGTATTGTATTTTCTAACTGAGAAATGAAAGATTAGAGGCCAAAATTCATTGAGGCAATTAAAATCTGCAATTATGCCACCTAGCAGCACAAGTATTTTTTATATAGGTTTGTATGGTATGGTAATTTGTTCTTACCTTATCTGTAACAAATAAAATAAAGATAAATTCTTGGAAATTTAAAACTTAAATTTGAAATGTTATGACAGAATATTCCACACATTGCCGAGGCCATTTTTCTATTAGTGTTTGAGCCTATTTAAATCAGGGTTATATGGGATAGAGGTCTGCATTCTTTAAACATATTTGTTTAATCAATAAACTCTATGATGTAAATGTTTAGATTACACAAGATTGGTGTTACTTGATAATATTCACATATTTTGTAATATAAAATACTTCTGTCCATGTGTATTGTATAGCCTAACTGAAAAATGAAAGATAAGAGGCCAAAATTCATTAAGGCAATAAAAATCTGCAATTATGCCACTTAGCAGCACAAGTATTTTTATATAGGTTTTTGAGCCTATTGAGACTTGGGTTATGGAAAAACCATAGTTCTGAATTTAAAAAAAAGAAAATTGCCAGTAAATACTAATACTTAAAAATATTTTAGAAATACATATTATGATGCATTTATAATTGTTTAAATAACATTTATTAACATTTGGCTAATTTTACAATTAAAATTTTGCATACAGAGTTTGTATGACTGGATGTCTAATAAATGTATCATTTTAAAGATTGTGAATTTTTATTGTTTTGTACATGACCGTTATACTATTCCTAGGTCAATATGTTTCAGTACAGTTACACAATAGATTGGTTACATGACCAGAATGCCACACCCTTAATGATGTAACCCAGAAACTTTTCTAAAGGAGGAGCCTAATAAATGTAGTATTTTAAAGATTGTGCATTCTTATTATTTTTAAATGACCTTTATACTATAGTATTCCTAGGTCAATATGTTTCAGTACAGTCACAGTAGCTTGGTTACATGACCAGAATGCCACACCCTTAATGATGTAACCCAGAAACTTTTCTAAAGGAGGAGGCTTTTGTAATTCCAAAAAGATACAAACAAAAGAGTTAATCAATGAATGTATTGTGAAACAAAATGAAACCAAACAATAAACTGGAAATCTCTATAATATTTAAGGAGGGAAGAGAATAACATTGTTTATATCAGATTTTGCAAAGAAAGTTGTACTGGTTGTGCACAGGGTTGTAGCTAGAGCAATATGAGTGCCAAGCTCCAAGGGCCAACTATTGATGTATTATATTATGTGAACTAAAATACCATAAGTGTATACTCAGTTAAACTCATGTTACTTCAACACCAGTTAAAATCAATTTTTTTAAGCGTATTTACTCAAATGTTGTGGTGAATTAGTACCGGGCGAGAGGGCTTTTATTGACCGAGTGCCAGGCGCAAATTGCTAGTCCAGGGCGAGCCTGCCCAGCGCGCGGTACCCTCTGTACCCTGGTTCTGCATGAACTTTGTTTCCACTGAATCATGCCTTTTGTGTGTGTTTTGAAAACCTCCCATTAACCTACTGATGACCTTGCAGCGTGAATGAATCATTTGGGGTTGTCCTCTATTCTGTGGCAACACTCGATATTAAGTGCCTTACTATATTCCAATCAAATTTGGAATGTTTTTTTTTCCTGCAAGAAACTTTTCATACTTTTTGGCATAGCTTTGACAAATATTTCGGCTTTAATTTATGTCGGTGATTTATTTTGTCAATTAAATAGGTTTACAAATGAAAGGCCTTACCAAAAAAGAGGGCTTTATGTATCTTGTTTGAAAATATTCAGTTTTAAAAATTATGCCTGACTTGCCTTTGGATGATTGTAACCAAAATGCCCTTGACTGCTTGTGTATTAGGTTTGGGCGTTCTTTTTAATACTTATCCTTGTTTTGTTCATATTTTTTTCTTCTTTCCTGTTGTCCTTGTTCTTGTCAATTAAAGCTTTTAAGGCTTTTTCATTTTTAAATATTTTGAATGTATTTTTGACGACATTTCAATTTAAGTTTTTGGTTCCATTTCTCAAGCTGTGTTATTTGATGTTGTAGACACAAAGCATATAACTCTTTGTTGGGAAAAGAACACTCATGACCTTTTTCTTGCTATGAAACATTTTATAGGCTATGCTTTTGGATACAATTTTATTTGCAGGGTTCACTGTCAGTTGGGAAAGTCAATCCAATCCAATGCTGTTCATTTGCCTATGCTTAGTCCTGGTTTTGTGCATGCAGCCCGGCATGCAGACCAAGCAAGTAATATGTACAGGTCAAATACACTATATAATGTATCAGTTAATGTATTCTCAATAAATAAAAGCCAGACAGAGGATCAATGTTGCCATCTGATATTTGCTTGTATTATGTATAGCTAAATATTTATACGAGGGCATTTTCTAACATTTAGTTTTATAATGGTCTAGGTAGAGCTAAAGCAAGTCACAAAATGTCAACTAGTATCAACTTGGCTTGATTTGGACTGGAAGTGACGCATTTTTTACTAATCTTATTCTTAACTATAAAATTAGTTTTGAATGCAGTGTGGGATTCAGTCGCGAGAATATTCAGACTTCTGCATGAATTCAGGTTTTGTTCCCAAATTTCCGCACTCTTTTCAGCGCGCGTTGTATAGTTAAACCTGGAAAGTGTAATTTTAACTACCGTAGCTATATTTGAAGTGTGAAAATAGTCCTGTGGCAAGCTAACTACTTTTGTGGGTTTCTGATTGTCCATTTTCACACATGGGATTTATAGCAAGTTTTTATTGACTTATTTTCTAACAGGTTTATTGCTTTTTCATTCAAGGCCCCTGAATGCCATAATGTTCAATAAAATAGATTTTCAAGTCTTACAACAGACAAAAAGTAACAAACTGTGGATCACTATTTCTCAGGCAAAAAGTGACAAACAATTATTGCATTACATGTGTAGTTGGATCCATCCCATTCACAAAAGGGATATTACAACAGCACCTGAAAAGTTTGTATTGTTTGGGTAACACCAAAATAGGTATGGGCGAATTTGTATGTTTGCTTTTATCAAATAAAAGACCTCAGTAAATACCAATACATTTCATTCAGAAGTATATTTGCCAAAGTGAAGCTAATATTGATCCCTGATACTATCCCTCTTTTTGTTCAAATAAAGATCATAATTGGTGCATACGATTTCCATTCAGAAATTGAACCAATCAACTACCCCAGTAGGATTATTAGCAGCTGAGCCTGGTGTATTGGTTAACAAGATCAAACAAGGTGGGCTGCTATGTTTGACACTGTTTTGGGACGCAATGTATACACCCAAGCTTATACTAAATAGAAAATCTGTATTTACATCAGAGTCTTATAGGGTGTCTCAAGTTAGGATTGTTCAGGAAATTACCAATATTTGCAAACTGCCTCTGATGTGGCCAAAATATCCCTATTTCTTATTAAACTATTTCTTCATGATAATCATCATAAATTGGCATTTTAACACCTCCCCATTTTATATGTGCCAACTTACAGGTCACATTTTGACACGGTATCATTAAGCATATTTTAAAAACCCTCAGGACACGAGTCATTATTCATTATTTGAAAAAGCAAACTCCTTATAATTATGTACAAAACACAAACGTCTCCCATCAAGGTTTTCAGAGCTACAATCATGAAACAAATAGTTGGCACACATGAAGTAACTTATTACAATCATCCCTGTGCTCGAAACTGAGATTGGACTTGGGACATAGCATTGTTTAATAGAAAGCAGAAGTCTCCTTTCTTATATCCTTTCCCATCCCCCATCAATCAATGTTGGGGGAACTGCCAAGGCTTCTGATAACATGACTGATTCAACATTGCCTCGGTGGAGGGGGCACTTTTGTATTCCTTAATTGATTGGGAATGTTTGTAGAACATCATAGCAGGCTCTCCTCTCTTTAACAAAAGCCAAGATATATTGATTGTTATTGTAAAGAATAGTTTCAATAATAATAATACCTCAAGGGGGCACTGAACTTTTTTGTTGAAATGTGTGGGTTTTCAGAAAGCAGATTCGATAATAAGTATGTCTTTATACCCAAGGGGGCACTGAACTTTTTTGTTGAAATGTGTGGGTTTTCAGAAAGCAGACTGAAAAGGGTGGAAAGGGGCTTTTAAGAAAACAAAAGCAAAGGTTAGGTGAAAAGGCTTTTAACGGGTGCATTTCTATTATAGGCCTATAACTTGTTAATATCAACAGGCCCCTCTTCTGGCTCATTATTGATCAGTTTATTCTATACATGAACAGATTCCAGCATTATTACATAATGAGACAAATCCTTACTACTCATAACTAATACTTGAATAAGATTAAATATGAAGATTATATGTGAAGCATGAAATATGCCTAAACAAGTAGTCCCTAGATGTAATATAGATTTTATTTAACCCATTGGGTGCAAGACATGGCCAGAAACTACTTGTTTAATCACAGTTGGCCAACTGTAGTCCATTTATACGACTCTATACTAGCGTTACACTTGCAACAATCTTAATGTTGCGCAAATTAAATAAAGCAACATCTACCTCAATGTAAAGTTTAACAAATTGTAATCTAGTATTTTTGGCTTGGGTAAAATAAGGAACAAATCGCTAAATAACTAAACCCATACTACAAATATGAGCCTATCCATGTCATCTATTACAGGCAGAATAGTACAGTAAAGTTAATGCAGACAACATGAAATGTCTTTTCAAATTAATTAATTAATTATAAACACATTTTTGTGTATAATAGTTTGTGAAATGTGATAACTTGTATAATTTGTATGCAATAATAATAATAATAATAATTTGCCGCGACACCAAAATCTAATTAGAACTATGAGAACTATTGCCTGCCAGAGTTTGATTTGTCTCAAACCAACAGAGGGCGTCCCAGATGTCAAAAAAATGTGATTATCTATTGAAACAGATCGACTTATAATGGATCTTGCATACCTGACACCAATATCAGTCTGAATCTAACATACATTCATGTAAATGATGGTAGACTTTAAACAAGTCCACAACGGAATTAAGCATAATGACATTGTTTAAGCAAGATTTGTATCTAGCCTAGTAGTGTGTATGATATTCAGCAGTTGCACCCATTCTTCTTCCCCGAGCTTGCAGCAATGAAAGGGATAATTTAAAAGGAGCCTGTCCATGGAGATCCCAGACCTCTAAATCCTAAATAAGCTAATCTAGTCATGCTTCCTTTAATCCATGAGTGAAGGATTCCAAGTCTATGAAGACAAGAGGATAGAAATATGAGCTATGAATGCACTTAAAACCATTTATTTTACCATATTTACTTAACATTTTTGGAGTAATTCTGTTATACCCTTCACAGAGGTATTCATAGTGCATGATTTTTAAGAACGACGCATACTACCAATGTAAGTGTGTAGGGCATAACAGAATTATGCCACATTTTTATCAACTTTTGCCTGGCTGAACAATTTCAGGATAGTTGACATAAAATATGTAGCTGGCATGCTAGAAGGTAGATCAAAACTTGATGACCAAATGTCTACGATAAATTGACCCATCGCAACAACAGTTAACTTTATTTCTAACTAAAATTAAACAAATTGGAAAGTTTTCCACCAACATTTATTAATTTTTGTTGTCAAAATCTGAGACATTTTGTTGTTGACAATTAACCCCTTAACCCACCGGGCACCACTGCTACCTGTACTGTACAGGGTGGTCCAAAAAAAAACTATACCCAACTGTGGAGGCCATTTTCTCCTAGATGATAAAATATTTTAGTAATTTGGTTTGCATATTTTTAAAGCATATATCGTTGAGCATTATTGGTGAAAATAGGGAAGATATTACATTAATATTTTTTGAGATATTGCTATTTTTAGCGAGTATGTGTAAAAATGGCTTTTCCACGGGAGCTGTCAATGCATCAACATGATATGCACTTTTATGACAATATGATATGACACAATAATGTAATGACCCAAGACCCATTATAAGCAGTTAAGGATTAAGTTTAATAAGGTGTGCTTGTCATTGTCAATTGTGCAATGAATACAAAGGTGTGTCATTGTCATATCATATTCAAACATGTTGATGCATTGACAGCTCCCGTGGAAAAGCCATTTTTACACATACTCGCTAAAAATAGCAATATCTAAAAAAATATTAATGTAATATCTTCCCTATTTTCACCAATAATGCTCAACGATATAAGCTTTAATAATATGCAAACCAAATTACTAAAACATTTTATCATCTAGGAGAAAATGGCCTCCAAAGTTGGGTATAGTTTTTTTTGGACCACCCTGTAGTACTCATGGTGTTAAACAGATGCCATATTCTTGTACTAAACAGTTTTAGCTTAAAACCGTGACTAACTAAACTTGTGTCTAGATTAAATGTGAGTTTATCTTTTAAACGATGTGTTTAAATATAATAATAAATAATAATGCATTTATAATGCGCCATCTATCTAGACAACCTATTCCGAGGCGCAAACATCAAAACAAATAAAAACAAACAGTTAAAATAGTTGCATATAGAAGTCAATCAGTCAAATCATAAGCATTCTTAACCAAAATCCGCTTAGTAAAACCCACTTTTAAACTCTGCAAATCTTGTTCCCAGAGTGGTCATGCGTTCACTGTATACAGAGATTCAATTTATTGTACATATAGAAGTCAATCAGTCAAATCATAAGCAATCTTAACCAAAAGCCGCTTAGTAAAACCAGAGAGATGTTAATACTAATTACACCTCCCTGGTAAAACCCATTTTAAACTCTGCAAATCTTGTTTCCAGAGTGGTCATGCGTTCACTGTATACAGAGATTCAATTTATTGTGCCCAAATGTGTTACAATAGATATCTGCAAGGTTTGGCATGGTTAGCCATGCTCTACAAACTCTACAAAGAAAGATTATTTTGTCCTCCATCCTAAATGAGATATAGATGACTTTCTCTGTATGAATTATTGCTTTTAAATTTCATCAAACATGTAGGGCTATGGCTAATACCTCCCTGGTACAGTAATATAATATACCTATTATTTATATTTTCAGATATTAATGAATGTGCCAGCAACCCATGTCTTAATGGTGCTATCTGTACTGATGGAATCAATGGATATACCTGCCAGTGCCCAGCTGGATTTGCTGGAGTTAATTGTGAAATCAGTAAGTATAAATCATGATCTGAAATATAAGTATCCTTTGAACTAATCCTTTGAACTAACCAGTTACAACATCTAGTATAACCCCTGGCTGAACGGTTGGATTTACTGGTTTTAATTGTGAAAGTTGTCATGATCTAATACATGGTCAAGCATAACTTAAAGGACAATCTATTACAGTATTGTTCTTTCCAAAGAATAAACCCACCGTCTAGCATCGGCAGAGACTTGAATGGCAAAAGAATAAATGTTTATTCAAGGCTTGTTCATGCATAAGAAAACTGTTTGAATTGGAACCCAGAACATTCTGTATTCACCTTCATGATAATATTTGAACCCAGCATGTTATGGGTTATAAGGAATATTACTTATTTACTCATGCCCTGATAGTTTGGAATGGAGTTCACTTTTGGCGTAAAGATGGCAAGTAGTGTCAATCGTCAAATTTGAAACCAAAGTAGAACATTTGAAACAAAAATTGTTCAACCCCTTTGTAAATCTATTTCAGATACAAACGAGTGTAATCCCAACCCCTGTTTGAATGGTGCAGTATGCGTGGATGGCATTGATATGTACACATGTATCTGTCCTGCGGGATTCACCGGAGTCAACTGTGAAACAAGTAAGTTAACTATACAAATATCGTTATGTCTGGCATCATAGCCACTCTGTTGTTGCAAGTATACCCATGTAGGTACTGTAAAGTCAGTGCCCATATGGGTATTGTTAAAGTACCAGTGAAGTATCTCCAAAATAGCTGCTTACAATGTACTGTACAGTTCCTATGCAGGCACTGGCAGCGGAGTAACCATTATTCACAAAGCATACAAGAAAATAGCTGTGTATTCATTTCAGAACATTGAGTAAAGAAATTAGACATCACATTTTGTTATTAATCACAAGACCTGAATGTGAAGTATCACAAAGTACATCTTGGTCAGCATAGATGGGGTCATTTGATGAAAAAAGTATGTAGTATGTTAGTATGTATTATGAAAAAGATATACACTGAGCCAAAAAAGAAACTTATAAAATTTTAACAGATCACCATAGGGTCAGTGCGCATTTCTCTTGTGTCATTGAAGCAAACAATTGGTTATTGACTGCCATTTGAAGCAATACATTGCAGTAATATTGTATCCAAATTTGGTACATTTTCATGCACAGAATTTTTTTATTTGGTGATCTGTTAAAATTGTATAAGTTTTTTTTCTTCATAAGTTTCTTTTTTGGCTCAGTGTATAAAAGGTATGTATGAAGCTTAAAGGTAGACGACCCGATTTTCAACTTGATGTTTTCTATTTTACATGAAAGGTCATCCTTAAGATTGTTGCATTCCAAAGTTTAAGTTGCATAACTCCAATGGTTCTATTTTTAGAAGCGCAAGGTCAAAAGATATGTGCCCATTGAGTAGTACACAGACTGGTTGGTGGTTAACCACCTTTGGCAGTAATTCACCACATTTTAGCCTATGATTTCCAAATGAAACATTTTCTGGCACCTAATATTTTACAGACATAATGAGAAAAATATGGGGATTCCTCTGATACCAAAATATCTTGATGTGAAAAAAAAATCATAGCCCCCAAAAAGTGATCGGGTCATATACCTTTAAGCGTATTCTCTTAGTGTGGATGATGCATAGTAAATGCACTATTTTAAATCTTCAATTAAATTAATGCAAATTGTTAACCATAATACTGCCATACCATACAACTGTTTGGATATAGGGAGGTTGCAATCCCCGAAGATCTCAGTTTTGAATTTGTTGAGGCACACATGTGTAGCATCATAATATACCAAACATCAAAGTGTCAATTTAAATGCTTGGCCATCTTTTAAGAATTTGAGTAACGAGCCTATCCATTTAATTTATCTTCACATCTGTTACTGTAACTAGATTCATTGAAAAATTGAAAAATTGTCAATGTTAATTTTTTTATTTTTTTATTTTTTTTTGATGGAACTCCAAAGTAATGTGTTTGGTAGGGTTCAATTGGGTGACGCCCTAAACAAACATTTTTCCATGCCATATCATTCTTTTTGTTTGATATCTTCCAGATGTTGACGAGTGCGCAAGCTTCCCCTGTCGCAATGGCGGTGTCTGCGTGGACGGTATCAACGGTTACATCTGCAACTGCTTGGCAGGATGGACTGGAATTAACTGCGAAACCAGTAAGATTACATGGAAAACGCACGGCACCGTGTTGATATTGTCGTCGTCTTGATGTCCGCCATGGGTGGCACTTAACACAATAAACTCATCTGACGTGTGATCAATTAACATAATCTATTATTGCATGTCATCTTTGTCATGTTCATTTTCTTTTTCAAAAATAATTTCATCTAGTTCTATATCTGCTTCTGTGGGTAAGTATTTCTATCATAAAATTTAATATTAATAAACCTATCATGTTTTTAGTTGGGATTTCATGACCACTATTTCAGGGATTTCTAGATTCATCCAGATCAGGGAGCGGCCATCTTGGAAGGCATGCATTGACGGCACATGGTGATGGTGTTGATTATAATTCTCATAACACAAAATCCACATTTCTTTCTATCCACAGCTCTTGTTGTTAGGGGATGCTTCCTCATTATGTACATTTTGTATGTACAGTTTGTCAACAGTCACATAGTTTCAATGTGTTTATCATGTGTTTATCATGGTTGACCATGTATAATTGTATGGTTGTCCATAACTGCATGGTTGAACATAAAACATCATGGTTGTCCATGGCATTTCATGTTCGACCATATAACATGGATGATCATATTATACTGCATCACATGGTTAATCATGTTTAAATGCATGGTTTGCCATATCAATTGATGGTTAATCATGTATAAATTTATGGTTGACCATGTCAACACCTATGGTTGACTATGGTTGACCATGTCAACACCTATGGTTGACCATGTTTTACTGAATGGTTCACCATGTAAAGTTAATGATCAACCATGTTGTATCACATGGTCGACCATGTTCTATCGCATGGTTGACATGTTCTATCGCATGGTTGACCAAAGCTTTACTTCATGGTTCATACTTGCTGCATGCTGACCATTGGTTGCTTTTATGAAGCATCCCTTGACCCTTTTTCTTTACAGGAAATGTGCCAGTGATGCCCAAGTTTAACCATAATATATGTATTGAATGTGTTAAAGATCATTGTCAGCAAAACAACGATTACACCACACTAATCTGTAGCATATAGTTGTGTACCCACATCGTAACACCACATAACAAAAACTAAACCATCGCATACATAAAGAACCACTATCCGTTTTTAGTGAGTCTTTACGTATGTTACTTCAAAATCTACTGACAAAACTAACTTCCAATTTTTTACACAGGTTATATAAAACTTTATGATAATTTTACTAATTTGATTATTTTGCCCCTCCCCTCATTTATCTTCCTCTCACCTATTCAATAGATATCGATGAGTGTGCTAGCAACCCTTGCCAGAATGGCCAATGTGTGGATGGAATCAATGGATACACTTGTGCATGTGACCCAGGATGGACCGGTATCAACTGTGATCAGAGTAAGTATTTAAAAAACCATCAAAAGCAAGAATGGGAAAAGGCTCTTTAAATAAAATAACCTTTCTAGAACCATTATTGATAGAAGTGAGAGCAGGCTAGCTCCACTGGTATAAGTTAGTTGTTGGGGAATGTCCAGAACAGCAATAGTTGGCTGTTACCTCCAAAATCTGTTTAAAAGGGTTAATTTTAAACAAAATTTTGCATCTGATCATGCGTTATCCAAATTGTATGGGTTCAACTTGTCAAATTTCCGGTGTCGTCAAAAGACCAATCAATGTAAATGGTTTGAATCTGTAAATAGTGAGAATTAGGCAAAAAACAAAAATTGTAATGTTGTCCTCGACCGTCCGATTTAGGGCCGCTCCAATTTCTTTTTTCTGTTTTTTTCCCCAGATTTTTTCCAGATTTTTTTTCTCAAAACAGTTTAAATGGCATTGAATATTAAATAAGTGTTTATATCATATATGTGCGACTCTTAAGAGTGATTACAACTTCTTGTTGACTGAACTTTGAGCTTCCACTGTTATAAGAAAATTAAAAAAAAAAATTAAAAAAAAGTTTTTTTGTTGATCCACAAATATCTCTGAGATAAATCTTGCAATAACAAACACTACTGTTTTTAGATAGTAATGAATGTCCAACTCATGTCAAAAATGGCGCTCAATTATTTATGGCATGTTGACTTGTGTGCGCAAGTATTCCCTGTTTGTTCTTATGCAATACGAAAAGATATTAACGGTTTGGGTTAAAATTTCATATCAATAATTGGACTTAAACTAACCAATGAAGTATTCATGCCTACTGAATGATAATAAGTGATATTTGTTAGATAAGCATATGGCTAATATAAACCATTTTTTTCTCCAGATATTAATGAATGCAATCCCAATCCATGTCAAAATGGCGCTCAATGTATTGATGGTATCAATGGATACACTTGCGTGTGCGGGGCAGGATTCGATGGAGGTGAATGCCAGAGAAGTAAGTACCAACCAGGGGATTAATCAGGATGGCATACTATGCTGAAGTAAACAACACATTGGGAGAAATTATGATGTAAAACATAGTTCAGAATTGAACAATTATTGGTCAATTTCGGCAAAATATTGTTTCCGTTGTTAAGAGAAGATCCTTTAAATAATGGATAATTCTGGGATTACAGATTTTGTTGATTTCAATATTCTATTTTTTATGAGCTTGTTAACATAGGAAGACAGGAAAATAGTACTGCAAAAAGTGCAATTTTTTGCCCTTTCAGTTAATTTTATTTTTTGGAACCAAACTAAAAGTAAACCCGGACCGTCAGTCACAATGTATGTGTTAAGTAACAATTGCAAAAAAAGGAAGAAAAAGTATTCATTTTGTCAAGAGAACCATTTTGAAGTAGACCATATTTATCCTATCCAACTCTTCTCCACCACATCCTATCCCATCTTTCTTTGCAAAGCCATCTGAACACCCACTATTTTTCTCTATCATAATATCTTGTCTTCATCTGTGATTTCCTAGTCCGGTCTTCGCAACGAGCACTTCATGTCGTTCATCACATTTTAATTTCAGGTTTTGTGATACATCAGCGCCTATGTGGGTTCAGCACTACCGTTTGTTTTTGTGTTGTGTTGTTTCTTTGTATTTTTGTTTTTAGTTAGTCTCACATCAATAACAGGAGTACTGCAGAAGAAAAGGCATCATGCTACACCTAATTTCAAATGTTTTCTAAAAAAATCATAACTATGGCAGCAAGCACATTTTGTTAGTAAATCATCTTAACCCCCTGGGGTCTACCTGTCTATCTTACAGTGGTTCTGATTGGTTCATTACAAGATGTACTCATATGAATAGCCAATTCAAATGCAGCTTGTAAAATGTTTCACTCCCATCTTTATCAGGGATATAATTATTCTAACACTGTCTCTGATTGGTGCAAAATGATGTATCCATCTTTCTGACCAATCGGACGGTAGTTCTCAGGGGGTTAAAGGAGCATCATCCAATTAACCAAATGCATTTGGTTTGAATAAAGGACAAAGGCAATAAGGCTCTGATGGTCCCACACCACCAAATACATCAACTATAGGTTTACATGTTAAAATGCCCATTATAAAATGGATATTTGTTTACGTTATAAGAAACTGGCATCTTAAATGTTGGTATCAACCTAAAGATGATAGTCATAACTACTAGCTCAATTAATCATGTATGGGATTAACCAGCTTTTTGCCCTACTAGAGCCTTCTCAAAACGTCGAGTTAATTCTTTCTGGTCACACACAATTTTTGATATAGACGATAGACGATGGTGTCGGCTACCGAAAATGACGTTGACACAAATGTCTCCTCTGGCAAAATATTAAAATAATCATTGAGTCAATTATAACGAGGTGTCTCACTATATTAATTTGGCCATAACATGTAATGAATACCCTATTTTAAACTGTTATTTAGAAAAGGTCTCGGCCGTTTCGAAATAGAAACTTCCTCAGTTTTGGAATATTGTCTCAAAGGGTGCCGGACCAGGCTTGATTTACTATTGTGAACTCTGCAGTTATGTTACTATTTAAATTTTGGAGTTACTGTTCAAAATGCATGTGATCCTTTCTTCTGCAGACAAGATGTTATGTTGTGTTGTGAACTTTGTGTTTGTTTGTTTGTTTGTTTGTTTGTTCATGTCATTTATAGCAGTTTCATTTCTGTGGCTAACAGTTTTCATACAGGAAAGCAGATACAATGTTTCTCCAGTAACAATATTATAAATAGATTTTAGGTGTTATGCTGGAAATGAAGTGCTCTCTCGCCCATTTGGGTGGTATGGATTGTGTAGTTGCAACAACGTTGAAATCACATTCACAATGTAAGTGATGCGTAGTGCTCCTGGCAGGCAGATCATAAATGGTGAGTTGTAAACTGAAATGAGCTTTAAATCGTAATGTTATAGACACATTAGAGGAGTTTTCACCATAAATGTTGATGAGCTGAACTCCTAAAATTGTCTCATTGAGAAAAGAAAGGTCTCAAGGTCAAATGTTCAATATTTGCTTAGGATCTTAGGATCCACTGGTTTCATGGCAAAATCCTTGAGCCCATTTAGGGAAAAACATTATCGGGTAAGAGGCAGCCTGCATAATTTGGTTCTGAAGAATTCAGAGCTTGACAATATCAAATTTATCCATCCATTGAAAATTGCTTGAATAAACACAAATAAAATTTCCTTTTTGACAAGCATTGATCACTTTTAGTATGCACCCCATAGTATTTTTTTTCATGTCAGTTCATTTTTTATTTCATGCACTTGTGTATAGGGGGTGGGCATACCATCTATGATAGTGAAAACTGGAAAGATTCATCAGCAGCTTAAATTACATATTGCTCAAATCTAATTTTTGAACCTATACTTTTTTTTGGTGTAAAACAAACAATTTTAGACAAATAGATATTGCATTGAGAGCATAGGTATTTGGCAATTTCCATGTAGCTAGCTATCCACATATATTCACAATTACATTATCTAAAGCCAATCATTTTAAATAGGCAATTTCCCACCGATAACACAACTACTTGGGGCCAACAGAAATGCAACTAGTTGTTCACATACGTACATATACTTCACACACTAACGCCACATACACAGCCCGTTGTAGGTTTATTGATTAGTTTTCAGCATGTTAGAAGAAAGTGCATAGTGCAGTATTCTGTAAATAATCTATCTAGCCAATATAAGACAAGGGGAGATGTTTGCATGAGAAAGAGGTTGGACCCTTTAGCATTGACAACATCTTTTTCAGGTTAACCTTCAACTTAATGAGTAATTGTTTCAACCGGTCTTTGATATTCAAGGTCACTTTTTTCCATCATTTTATTTTTTTCCCTATTCTTCCCAAGTTAATGAAAATGAAGAAATTAAACAATACAACTAGCTTCTAGGGTGCAACTATTTCTGTTATTGTTATAGATGATGTGACCTATGACATAGTGCCCGGCGGTATGCGTGTGCGCACCTACAGGGAATGTGCTTTGTAAATTAAATTCACACTTGATTGATCATTACTTGCGTTGTAGAATAGTGCAGTAGTAATGGTCTGGATCCCTAGCACAAAATTGGCGCTCGGTGATGAGTATTTTGCTTTTGAATAGTGCGTATGCAGTAGTGGACTAGTACCTCTAGCATGTCTTCGGACCAGGCGCTAATCAATTTGTAAACACTACTGATGTAAACAACGGTCACATCATCTATAAGGATGTAATTTATTGTACTATGCCATTAAGCTTGATAATCTTTCTTAAGGGTAAGATTTACCTTAAATAACGCCAATTAAGGAGTGACATTATATACTGCTGATACATCTTTAGGGTCCAATATTGACAAACATGGGAACCAGTTTAGAATGCGAACGACCTTCCCGGACAAAAAATTAATATCTTAACAATTCCCAATTTGAAATTATTAGTTGATATTTGGATATTGATGCTTTTGTTCTAATCATTATTGTGTGTATTCTATGTGATTGTTTTAAACAATTTTGACTTATCATACCGTTCATGACCTATAATTTATTTGTATGTTGCATAATTAGATCATTCTAGTCATGTTGTTTCTTTTGCGCACAAGTTTTGCACATTTCTTCCACATTTTATTTCACCATTTGCACTTCCATTTATACCTTTCTTTTCTTGAACATAATAGTTTTTAGATTAAAATGTCATAGATATCAACCATCATATTGCGCATTTCTTGTGTTTTAAATTGATAGGTAAACACCCATTCTAGATTGACACATTCATCATCATTCATTTGTTAATTGATAAATGACCCGCCCCATTCAGTTTGAGATCATTTGTATTTAGATATATGATGTCCAAGTATTTTTCAATTAAGGGAAGTGTCAACCCTATTATTTTGATGATCAACTTTTGCTTCTAAGTTTGAGAATATTGAATAAAAGTACATAAAAGTATACATTTTTAGAAAGGAAATTTGATAAGGAAGCCGATGGTGATATCAATGTGATACCAAATAAACTAAATTTTGAGAAATTAACCAAAAAGCCATTTTTTTACCCCAAATTTTTCAGACAGCATAACTATAAAATAAAAAATGGTAATTTGTTCTAATATACGTTTTTGTAAACAAAACAATTTTGTCTAGGAGGCAATTTTTTCTTTTTCCAAAATAAAGCTTGGTTTTGGAAATATTGCTAAAAACATCGGAAAAGTGTAAAAGTCGTGTTTTTTTGCGTACATTTCGCTAGAAATGGATGCATATCTCGAGTTTAAAATCCATAATCGAAAAAATAAAAAATTGCCTCCTAGCGCTGAAAGTCCTCTACACAATGGTAGTAAAAGCTTACCTGATAGTTTGATATATTTTTAGTTATGTTGTCTGAAAATTCGTAAAATTCCTTCAAATTTGAACTTCTAGAAAACATCGATTTAGTAATAATATTGACATTTTCCACCATTTAAAGCTAAATGTTCACGGAACACACGGGCGTGTGACCTAAAAAGCGAGTATACTATTATGAACAATCATAATAAACTATCAGATTCAATTGATATTGTCACAATGTGAAGAAATTGGAAGAAAACTGAAATTTAAATGATCGTAAGATTGGCCTTTGTTTACATTTTAGACATTGTTTTGCGCTCTTTTGTTTTTCGCGTCTACGTCGCGGATATTAAGCGGCGCGTCTAGTATTACGCGCGGGAAGTTTCAGCGCGCGACGCAATGATCGAACAGCTGTCGCAGCATTTGAAAAGCGCGGAACTCCGCTTAAATTCCCGCCAAATAACTATGCGCCTTTTCCTGACTCAAACTTACCAAAACAACAATTTAAAATCACCCAAAAGAACGGGAAATAATCGCTTCCGATTAGAAACTTATGATGGTAATGATAGAATACATATAAAAGTATAAAATAATAGAGAAATGTGAAATTCAATTTTTGAAACAAGTGCCGGGTTGACACTGCCCTTAAGTCTGTATAAATGGAAAAAAAACCTGAAGATAATCTTGAGTAAATGCCCAAGGACAGTACAGAAATTGCATTTATATAATATGTGACCATCCACCACAAACCAGGTGCAAAGTAGCAAATTTGACTTTTAGAGTTATATGCATATCTTTAGAGAACACACCTTTAGCTTTAAAATGATACCTTACTTGCCTTTTTTGGACAACCAGTTGTCAAGTTATTGGCCGATGTACCACTCGACTCTCAAAGGGGTTATTTTGAGAAAAATGACTATAATAGATGCCAATTAGATAGGTTTTGAGTACCATTCCCCCTGAAATTAAAAGAATTTCACAATTTTCTGACCAGTTTATCATTCTGACATTTTCTAGAATGATTAAAAATGGTTTTACCAACACGATTTTTAAACAATCTCAATTTCAAAATGTTTGACTTTTTTCAACTAAAAGTGTTGTATTGTCTTTTGGCAAAGTGCGACTTTGCACCTGGTTCGTTGTGGACGGTCACATATTTGTAAGTTGACAGTGCTCAAAATAATGTAGGGGCCAAATTCCTACTGATTGCTGATCAAAGGCCAATGTATGTATATAACATACAGACCATGTTCGTAGTTTTTAAAAGTGCCGCATTTAAACAAAATATTTTATGCATTAAATATCTGCGTGATTAAGTGCAGCGACCTCCTGCTGATGAGGCGGTTTTGGTAATTATGACATCCGAGTAACGGCTATACCATCAGCACTTTCAACACAACTACAGAGCGCACATTTCAAGTAATCCATGGTTGGATGTGCAGTTTAGATTTGTTTTATTGAATATTATAGTTGGTTCAATTAGTGTGTTTAAAAATGGTCAATATACATTAAATAATTATTGTCCTACCACAGAATGCTTAGTTTTATGAATAGCAAAGTTCTTGAACCGGTCCTTTGAAAAAAACACACAGATTCTCTACCATGTGGGTTCTCAACTTGACATACAAATATATTAACTTTATAGAAAAGAAAAGCATGGTCCAGACCCTGTGGAATATTTTATAATTTCAAGCACTAGTTATATTCAGAATGTTGGCTCATTTTAACCTGTATTATTACATCAGTATCATGGTTTTCAATCCTTGTTTTTGTTTTCAGATATTAATGAGTGCGCTAGCAACCCATGTGTTAATGGTTTATGTACTGATTCTACCGATGGTTACGTATGCACATGTGATCCTGGATGGACTGGTGTAAACTGTGATATCAGTAAGTAGTAGCAACCCATGTGTTAATGGTTTATGTACTGATTCTACCAATGGTTACGTATGCACATGTGATCCTGGATGGACTGGTGTAAACTGTGATATCAGTAAGTAGTAGCAACCCATGTGTTAATGGTTTATGTACTGATTCTATCAATGGTTACGTATGCACATGTGATCCTGGATGGACTGGTGTAAACTGTGATATCAGTAAGTAGTAGCAACCCATGTGTTAATGGTCTATGTACTGATTCTACCGATGGTTACGTATGCACATGTGATCCTGGATGGACTGGTGTAAACTGTGATATCAGTAAGTAGTAGCAACCCATGTGTTAATGGTTTATGTACTGATTCTACCGATGGTTACGTATGCACATGTGATCCTGGATGGACTGGTGTAAACTGTGATATCATTAAGTAGTAGCAACCCATGTGTTAATGGTTTATGTACTGATTCTACCGATGGTTACGTATGCACATGTGATCCTGGATGGACTGGTGTAAACTGTGATATCAGTAAGTAGTAGCAACCCATGTGTTAATGGTTTATGTACTGATTCTATTGATGGTTACGTATGCACATGTGATCCTGGATGGACTGGTGTAAACTGCGATATCAGTAAGTAGTAGCAACCCATGTGTTAATGGTTTATGTACTGATTCTACCGATGGTTACATATGCACATGTGATCCTGGATGGACTGGTGTAAACTGTGATATCAGTAAGTAGTAGCAACCCATGTGTTAATGGTTTATGTACTGATTCTACCAATGGTTACGTATGCACATGTGATCCTGGATGGACTGGTGTAAACTGTGATATCAGTAAGTAGTAGCAACCCATGTGTTAATGGTTTATGTACTGATTCTACCAATGGTTACGTATGCACATGTGATCCTGGATGGACTGGTGTAAACTGTGATATCAGTAAGTAGTAGCAACCCATGTGTTAATGGTTTATGTACTGATTCTATTGATGGTTACGTATGCACATGTGATCCTGGATGGACTGGTGTAAACTGTGATATCAGTAAGTAGTAGCAACCCATGTGTTAATGGTTTATGTACTGATTCTACCGATGGTTACGTATGCACATGTGATCCTGGATGGACTGGTGTAAACTGAGATATCAGTAAGTAGTAGCAACCCATGTGTTAATGGTTTATGTACTGATTCTACCGATGGTTACGTATGCACATGTGAGCCAGGATGGACTGGTGTAAACTGTGATATCAGTAAGTAGTAGCAACCCATGTGTTAATGGTCTATGTACTGATTCTACCGATGGTTACGTATGCACATGTGATCCTGGATGGACTGGTGTAAACTGTGATATCAGTAAGTAGTAGCAACCCGTGTGTTAATGGTTTATGTACTGATTCTACCGATGGTTACGTATGCACATGTGATCCTGGATGGACTGGTGTAAACTGTGATATCAGTAAGTAGTTTGATGTGAAAAAATAATATAAAGGGTTCTTCTCAATGAATTTGAAGCAATCAATTTGTTAATGCTCGGCCACTACTTGGAAATATGGAGAAGTATTTTTCCGAATTTGACAATATCAACACTATTTTGTCAATTACTCTACACTGTAGTTATAAATGTAACACTTCATTGAATGGCTGACAGAGTTGTTCTTTCAAGTGCAACAAGTCAATTTGGCACATTTTTATTTATTTTTTATTCCTATAATCTCAAGGAATTAGTTGAGCACTGAAACGAGTGATTACTACAATATTGTGGTATTGTTGGAAAGAAAATATCAGCTTTCCAGTGATAGGTAAAACAATATAAAGTATTACAAAATATTCGAAAAACTGTTGATTAAAAACAATAGGTTACACAAAATTTAGATTTCAATTTTAACGTGACGGATGCTAGTATAATTGCGAAGTGAGATTTAAGGGACCTCGAAACTAATATAGTTTGTCAATTTACCATTTGTTTTTCAATTATTTTCAGATATTGATGAATGTGCCAGCAACCCATGTCTTAATGGTATCTGTGTTGATGGAATCAATGGATACACTTGTAACTGTGATCCTGGATGGACTGGAACCAACTGTGATATTGGTAAGTGTATATTGATCGATGGTCAGTGATCAGGGGCGGACTGGCCACTGTGGCGTTGTGGCGATCGCCACATGGGCCGCTTGGTTCTGGGCCTCTCAGGGCCGGTTACTCACTTGTGTAAAGCATTTTTTCGGGCCGTTTTGGACTCAAATTTCTCCTACCCCCCACACTTACGTGAAATTCACGAGGTGACTGACTAGGAAAAATTTGGGGCAACCTTTTACGACAATTTGAAAAACACTGACATGGTCAAAAAGGGCCGCTTTAATAATTTTGCCATGGCCGCTTTCAGGACCCAGTCCGCCCCTGTCAGTGATGCTAATTTCTTGACATATCTGGAGAGACGAAGGATTCAATAATGCACAAAGGGCTGAATTAGTCGCCAAAAGGTTTAAATTAGTCGCCAAAAGTTGTTGTAGGGGAGGTTTTATATTCCTCCAAGCCCTCTGTGCTGATTGGTATTAATGGCTGCATATGTTGGCGTAATCCTGGATTATTATGGAGTAAACTGGCACATGCAACTGTGATCCACGGTGAAAAAAAGGCTGGTAAAGTATCATTATTAAGTGCACCAATTTATGCATTATGATAGTGGCATTCATAATACATCCAGTAGGCAGCATTCAGTATTTTGAACGAAAAAAATCCCCT
Organism: Ophiura sarsii; assembly: GCA_035610835.1. Taxonomy (NCBI): domain Eukaryota; kingdom Metazoa; phylum Echinodermata; class Ophiuroidea; order Amphilepidida; family Ophiuridae; genus Ophiura; species Ophiura sarsii. The sequence continues at coordinate 68,561,735 of CM069451.1, read as the reverse complement.
ATGGGTATTTTGATAAGTAGCAAATAGATTTTTCTTCTGAAACAATTTAGTAATGTTATTTTAAATATGGCAAAGAAGTGTTAAAAATTGTAGCAACATTTTGAGTGTAGCATTTCAAACTATCCATAGTTTTCAGAAGTATAGATGAGGTGACATTTGTTGACATTTAGGACGCCCTCTGTTGGTTTGAGACAAAACACACCGGGCAAGAGTTCCTATAGTTTACATAGGCCAGATCAGGTTTTCTAACTAGATTGTGGTGTCACAGCAAATTGTTATCAAAATTGTCTTTAAACTTGCTTAGGAATGCTAAAACTATCGCATTTCACAAAAAAACTAAAACTAAATGAGTTTTACAATTCATTAGAAAGATATTTCATGTTGTCTTCATTAACTTTACTGTATATTCTGCCTGGAGGGAAACAACAGAGGGTGTCCCATTTGTAAATACATGACATCATAGGTCACCTCATCTATAGCAAGATGCACACCATAGCATCGGTAGTATCCACACATTTGCTAAATACATAAATGTGACCTGCTCCCACAAAACCCGACATAAGTCGCCAGAGCACCTATGGAAATACAGCTCAATTAAGGTGTCGCAAATCAATAGAAAACAAAGAAATACTTTTCATGGACAAGTTTGACCAATTATTACAAGTCGTCGCTGTTCTGACATACCGGCACATCTCTTTACTTATTTCTGTTGTGATGTGCCGGTATGTCAGAACAGCGACGAAGTGATACATACATCATTTTAAAGCTTGTGATTTCAGCATGTTCAACATCAACAAATCAGAAAAAAATATTTGTCAATACTTAGGCCAACAAAAAAAAGGAGTTAAAGTTAAAATTGGGTCGGTCAGAATTTGTTTTTTCTTTTTTTTTGCTGACAAATATATGGTTTATGTCAAGACAAAATTGGTATAGGCCCACATCTCAATTTAACTTATGTTTCTAGTGTGATAATAGTCTAAAAACATTTAGTAAATCTAACTTATTCATTTCAAGCAAGAAATAGTAACATTTAGACACTTTAAAGACAAATTTAAATTAAAAAAATGACAAAATTGAAAAAAACTAATTTGAAGAAGAAAAAAACCAACCAAAAAAAGCCGATCCTAATTTTTGCGGTTTTAGGGTCGATCGGTGAGGGCAACGCCACTCTTTGCCTTATGGCGAGTTTCGTGGGAGCAGGTCGCAAATGGTAATTGAAATCACTTCTCATTCTTTTCCCCTTCCTCCTCTTTTCTATCCTTCCATCTCTTCCCTTCCTTCCTACACCCCTTCAGACATCATGGAATGCGACAGTACGCCATGTCAGAATGGTGGGCAATGTTTTGATGGCGTTAACGGTTACCTGTGTGTGTGTCGCCCCGGATGGACCGGTAGAAGCTGTGAAACAAGTAAGCAACTCATCTTCAATATTATTTGTCCACCACTATCAAGTATTCAACAGCCAGTCAGGCAGGTAACTCACAAAAACATACCTGCCCAACAGAAATTCCACCAGCCAGTGTAACACACTTGCACTGCGAGTTCGAAATTGTGTACCTGCCAGTTGGGTGTATCCTGACACAAAAGTTACCCACTATGGGCAGGCGGGCGGGTGCTAATTCCAGGCCCGATTCCAATTCTAAATATACCGTTTACAGTATTGAGCACTTTGTTCAATGGCTAGTCTAACCAGAAACGGTTGTCAATAATTATAGAAGTGCTATACAGATGTGGGATGAAAGGTGCAAAATCCTGCAAGAAAAGAAATCTGGTCTTTATATTCACTAGCGGCGTATCCTCGCTACGCTCGAGTCCCCGTAGTTATGCCACATTACCTACCTCTGAAACCACATAAACCCCCTTCACCCCCCAAACCAGGTTGATCTACCTCTCAAACCGCATAAAGTTAACCCTTGGTACTTTTAAAACCACATAAACCCCCTACAACCACCCCTTCCCCCACTGCAACTACACCAACCAGGTGGATTTATAATCATAACCCTCCTAACCATTTCCCCTGGCTACTTCATTAACTCTTAACCCTATCCTAAAACATATCTCGTGGGTTCACCTCCCCCCATACACAAAACCAAACCAGGTTGATTTATAATCACAACCCACCCTAAACCATTTCCCGTGGCTACTTCTTCAACCCTCGGTCCCTTAGATTGTTTGGCATGCCAAGTTAAAGTAAAGAAATCAGGTTGCTTCATTAACCCCCGCAAAACGCTACTTGTACCATTATAACCTTAGGCCTATCCTAAACCATTTCCCCGTGGTTTTATACCCCCCATATGACACCAGTGCGTGTGCCGCGGCAGTTAGCCATTGCGCAAACATGCACACGACGCGTTACCACGGTATGATATCTCGGTAGAACGCACAATGTCGTTCAATTCTAGTGGCATTTATGAGCCAAATCTGAGAGGTTTTTTGCTGTTTTTAGAGCATTCAGTGGAACTAACTTTAACACAATTCCCGTTATTTCCTCGATATTTTATGCAAATTATGCGCCACTTTGATCAAAACTAACGGAGAAATAAGGAAAACAAACAAACAAAACAAACACACACAGTTTCCAGATTTATAGTACGTTAAATAGCTTATTTTCCGATTTCCTTTATATTTTACCAACTTGATTGGCTTGTCTTTTTCTATATAATCTAGTTGATACATTGGATTTTGTGTTCCTTTTCATATATCGAGGGCTCAGAAACACAAGGCCTTATCTCCATTTTGACCATTTTGAGAAAAAGACTTGAAGATTTTTAAACACATTGGGGAGATAAGGCCTTGTGATACTGGCTATAACTTTGAAAGGGGTTGTGTTATGGAGATAGGCTATGTGTTACTGGAAAGAGCATTTCTTTCTGAAAATGTTGATAGCAAAATCTCATTTTTGAAAAAATGGAGATGAGGCCTTGTGGTTCTGAGCCCTTGATATATTTGAGAAACCTTTTGGCACCTTTTTAAAAAACATTTTCACTTTTATAGTAAGCTCTAAAATATATTGCAACATTCCATAAACCATCCATTCTGTCCACAACTTAGTAACCCATCAATTCGCTAGCGTAGTGCAAGTTAGAATATAACCCTTGCCTGGCTTACGTTAACTTTGTCAGGAAACACTGATCGCATTGATCGTTTTTTGGTATGAAGAGCAAATGTGAACAATAGCCATGCAACTGAGTGATAACTGATAATTCTCTACGAAAGCTCTGATGGATCAATCAATTGGTTCATTGCAACCCGGAGAACATGCATATTACAAGAAACCCAAATGGACAGGGGTTAAAAATTTGTATGAAAGTGACATATAAGAATAAGCATTATAGAGAACAACATAAAAATATAAATAAAAGAACAAATAAATATCTGGAGGTCATGGAAATCAAGAGAACCTAAACAACAAACTTGGGAACTAATTCTACTGTCGGGGCGTTACTAATGTGCACTACATCAACCAATTGACCAATGGCAATCCAATTATGTTTATCTAGATATTGATGAGTGTGCAAGCGCCCCCTGTCTAAATGGTGGACAGTGCGTGGATGGCGTCAATGGATATGTCTGTATATGCGCTGCAGGGTGGACTGGAATCAACTGTGACACAAGTAAGTCTTAGTTTTTCAGGAGTTTTCAAAGTTCTACAGTGACCCGAAGTACGAATGAGAATTTGGATTGTATTTTAGTGATCATGCCTTTTTGATAGGCATGTAATTGTAATACATGGTGTACACGAACGGCCAAATGTCCTACTTATTTCCAGAACGACTTGTACTGGACGTGTCGAAAATAGTAATACTCATTAACCCTAACCAGTAAAGCTATGTTTTTGTGCGTATCGGGGGGTGGGGGGAAGTACTATTTTTTGGACCCGAAAAATCACCCAGCATCCCCGAGATTCGATCGCGGGACCATCTGCACCCCAGTCTGTCCCTCTACCAACTGAGCTAAGCTGCCAGCGCATATGCGGGCTAAAACTTCCTGCCCACATATGCCTGCGATAGGTGACGTCATCGAGGCAATGCAGCAGCATGTGCGTGGAGATAGTTTCTGGCAGTGAGATTTAGTGAGATTCAGTTGGGTTAGGGTGTGTCATACAAATTTTTGTATCCATTATGGCTAATCTACTCAGGCATGTCAAATTCAACTTTGGCCACTTTTGAAAGTCCAGAGAACTCTTTTATTAGAATCGTCATTCAGTGTGTAATGATAATCTACCTGCTAAATGTCGATAGTTGGATATATGTTTTTCTGAATTGAACAAGTGACAAACCACAGAATATTTGAATATTGTATACCATACATTGATGTATCCTATAAATCATCATTGGAATCTCAAATGCATTTTTTTTTTTCATTTGAAAAGCTAATTACTGTTCAAAAGTGGCCAAAGTGGTATTTGCACTAGTGTTACTCAATTGATTATAAAGGGGTCAAAAAAAGTAAGTCCCCCCCTAAAATTAGATTACTTTTGTTTATGTAACTTCAAACACAATTAAGCGTTTCGAAAAGTTGAAACGATTATGAAAGAGAAAACGCTTGGCTACCAATAGAATGTTTTACATTTTCGATATCATGTTTACTTTTCCCAAAACAGTCACATTTCCTCAAAATGATGTTTTCAGAAAAAGTGGCACTTGGTCCATACCAGTCAATTTAAAAACTCTCTCTCGTGATTTTTTGTCCGAAAAATATACCAAGTTTGTTTGCATAACTCCGCACAGGATTAATCGTTTTGAAAAATGTAAAAACTTGTGAAAAGAAAAAGTGCTTGGCGTCTCACAAAACGTTTCTCCTGTTCAATATCATGTTTACTTTTACCAAAAATGTCTCTTTTTCCCAAAACGATGTTCTCAGAAACAGTGGCAATTTTCAAAATCCTATACAAATTTGTTTGGGTAACACCCCCACACAATTAGACGTTTTGAGAAATTGAAACTTTTCTGAAAAGGGAAAACGCTTAGCTATCCGTACAAAGTTTCCCATTTTCAATATCATGTTTACTTTTCCCAAAAAAGTCAAATATCCCCAAAATGATGTTTCCGTTAACATGAATTTTGCCAAAATCCAATACAAGTAAGTGCCACTTTTTCTGAAAACATCATTTTGAGGAAATGTGACTGTTTTGGGAAAAGTAAACATGATATCGAAAATGTAAAACTTTCTATTGGTAGCCAAGAGTTTTCTCTTTTCATAATCGTTTCAATTTTTTAAAACGTCTAATCGTGTGCGAAGTTATGTAAACAAAAGTAATCTAATTTTAGGGGGGACTTACTTTTTTTGACCCCTTTATCTCTGGTGTTATAATTTAATGGGATAAAGTGAACTGTAAAAGTGGAAATTTTCGCGCTACATTTATTTTCGCGCTAAAATCAGCAAGCGCGAAAATAAAAACGCGCGAATATATTCATTTTATAGGTCTATGTACAGAAGCTCAAAATCGCGAAAATAAAAACAAGCGCATTTGTTCAAAATGCGCGATAATTTCTATGCGCAAAAATTTCCACTTTTACAGTATATGATACAGGATGAATAGGGCTTGCCAGCAGGTTATTTGTTTGAAAACAAAATACCATGGGATGTATTTTTAATTATTTTTGTCCCATATCCAGGTCAAATCCTATTTATATAGGTGCCTGGATTTCTTTTCATCCATTAATTCAACTTTCTTTGACCTTGTAGCCTACAATGTTTCAAAATAAAACATCTTTCTGAGGTAGCTAACTTCCCTATGGGGAAATTGCATACACTTTTCTCATTAATATTTGATATAATTATCACAGATTTCACTCAATTGGTTTTATTGTGAGCCTGTGACAGCCCCAGAAATATGCTATTTTTAAGTTATTGATTGATAAAACACATGGCTTTTTGGGAGTCGTGCGATTCGGCAGACATCAACCATCCTTTGAAAATGAGGTCACTCCATATTTATGTATTGATAAATGAAGGGTTTTCTCGACTACTTATTCAATGATAAATGCTAATGGATTGTTTTGCTTAATCAAATAGGCTTACGATTCAAACACTCATGGATAGTAAAATGCTTCAACTGGCCCAACCATCATTTTACCCACTTGTTATATTGTCAACTTTCCAGATATTGACGAGTGCGCAAGCAACCCCTGTCAGAACGGCGCCCTCTGTGTTGACGATGTAAATGGTTACACTTGTATCTGTGCTCAAGGATATACTGGACCCACATGTGCAATAAGTAAGTTAATCCTATATTGCCAAATATGGACGTATTTGAAGTTCTCAAATGATGGATATTTGTTTGAAATTGGTGCACCAACATTCACAAGACTGAAAATAGTTTGTCAGAAAATGTTATAATTCTATAACACATACACATACTAGTGATAATAATATATTCTGGGCAACATTCCTACTTTAAGTTCATTTCTCTCTCTGTGCATAATACGCTCTGTTGCATCCCATTTCATTAATTTACTGCGGTACGGAGACTAATTTTGAACTATATTAGGTAACCTTTACTCTCATGGTAATTATGTAGTGATACATACACTAACAATGGGAAGAAATAGGATGCAAAGGCAAGGGAGGACTTTGTAGCTCTCAAGGATTTAAGTGAGAGTCGGTTAGCACACCATCGGAGCTGGGGTTATCCAATGAATTTCTAGTACAGGGATACTTATGTGCGCCAAGTCGTTTGAAGCTATGTGTGTTTCGGACCAAGATAAAGAACGTGTAGTATTTAGCCCTGTCATGAAATAACTCAAGAAAAGTCATCAATACATATTCACTCTCGTTCCCTGAACGATTGCATCTATTAGTATCGATCTGAACTATATGCACACATTATCCATTGTGCGCGTGGGTTCGAGTTTAGTTCTATAAAAACACTGGGTGGATAACTTATGTACAATTATCACACATATAGTAAAATCAATCGGACATGGTGGATGTATGTGTTAATTTAATATGTTGAAATTGTTAGAAGTATTTACACTTTCACCGTGCCATCTCATTTTTATCATTAGTTTTGTGTCACAACAGCCACTACAAGGGCTATGCTGGTGTCGCGTGAGACTACCAATGCCCCTCCTAATCACCGCTCTATTCAAACATGCCATGTCATACAGGTGCTCTGAAACACACATAGTATCAGATCAGTTCGACATTTCAATAGAGAAGATAATCCCTGTACTAGAAAATCTTTGGGTTATCCAATTCAAAATGTGTTGCTCTTTTATAGCTTGTGAGTTATGCTGCGACAGTGGAAAGACCTATTGTATGGTCTAATTGAATAAGGGTTATATTAAGTACCTAGTACAAAAGCATTGAAATACAGGTATTGATGTTTACCAGCAACTAACAATTTTGGTCCTTGTCGCTTTTATAATACCCTGGGATAATGTGACAGTGGACACACTTTCGTTATTATGTATGTTCTAATGCAGTTAGGTGACATAAAGTACTTTCTACAAAAGCATTGATAGATGTATTGATGTTTACCATTACCTAATAGACTGTGGCAATCGTGGCACCACTTAGTGCAATGGCTCGTAGTGGCGGGGTTATTTCCATTGTTCATTCATCTTAGTAGTTGGGTTTTATATCATCCCTTTATTATTTATGTATGTGTATTGACAATGTGGAATTAAATATTGAGTGGATATACATGTACCAAAAATATATTCTTTGTTATGATTGCTAAAGCATAATTGATAGTTATCAATAATAAAATGATTGTTTATCTTCAATAACGAACACTATTAAATTATTGATATTGAGTCCACATTGTCCGGCATTTCGATCAATAAAATGGTTGTTACTTGCATCTCTAATAAGAATAGGGCTGAAAACTCGGTAATGAATAATTAATTTGTTTGATTGATACATACTTTTATGCTAACTTGTCTTTCTCCTCTTCCAGATATCAATGAATGCAATCCCAACCCATGTTTGAATGGTGCACAATGTGTGGATGGTGTCAATTCATTCACCTGTGTGTGCGAGCCTGGATGGACTGGGGCTACTTGCGGCACAAGTAAGTTGTCAAAGGGCCAATGGGTAATGAAGTCATATTGACCTATATGCAACACTAACAATACACTTTCTTATATCATATTTTCAATATAAAAGAACTATTTGAGGATCAATATTCATTTTGACCAGAAATGCTTCAAATGCGTATCAATCTGCTGAAACAACAACAAATGTCTTTCCCAAAATGTCAAGCACAAAATTGTCTGTTATATGTTAGAAAAGTAATTCTCGAACCTAAAATCGCTAATTATATTAAACAAAACATTACACTTATCATAAAAAACATAAAAATTGCCCATATAAAAACTGCATCTCTCAACATGACATTTAAAAAAAATTGCGGTAATTTAAAACCGATTTCAATGACATCACGTTGCTTGGTGCTCAAATGTTCGCAAGTGCATTGTATAAACTATGATTTCATTGAAATCAGGGCTTTATAATCACAACAAATTTTACAAATTGCATGTATGACAGATGGCAGTGTTTATTTGTTTTTATAATAAATATGATAAGTATAATGTTTTGTTCAATATAACTATGTGATTTAGGCTCGATAATTACTTTTCTAACATAATGGGCAATGTTGTGCTTGCCGGACACCTCCTTTAACTCCAAAGGTACATACCTAAATCATTTAATCTTTCTATTGTATGATTACTTAGTGATCGTACAGGTCAATCAATTACAACCAGGTTTCTGGTATTGAATCTTACAAAAAAGCTTTTCAGAACAAAAGTGAATATGGTTGGATTTAATTAAGGTTCAGGTTTCAGATGGCTCATATTTTACTTCGATGCATAATGCATGGTTTATTTTTGCGACTGTTTTTGTTACAATTTTAGATTCTTACTCTTAGTTATATTCTTGAACTTCAATATGACTTATGAGAGCTAAATATGAGCTGTAAATCATGGACATTTCTTGATAAAGTAAATCCCCCTTTTTTGCCTTCCAAATTGTCACACTTTTTGATTTATCCAACGGGATGCAACATTTTATGACTAGCTATACGGTGTTACCTTCATGTAAGAAAGCCAGAGATAGTTTAGGGTAGAGACTTCATTGAGGGATTACATTGAGCTTATAATCCATCAATGAAGTTTTAAGCTTGACTAGTTTCATGAAAGCTTACATATGTGATGCAGCACATCAAAAGGGATGACTTTGCAAAGGCTGTGTATTTTTTCAAGATATTGATTAAAACGGACAGAAAAATAAAGAAAATATTCATAAAATCTGATTGCCTTGATACACTTTGTGTCATTTTAAAGCTTAAAAAAAAATGCTCAGAGCACAAATAAAATTGACTTCACTTGCAAAGTCTCCCCTTTTAATGTAGTGCATTACATTTCAAGTGCGGAATTAACGCACCCGTATATATCTCTAGTCTTTCTGTACGTGTTCACTATCTAATTGCGGACACCTGTATGAATACACGCCTTCAAACTGCGGACACGCCTTGGAACTGAGGACCGTCCCTGGTTTCCTAAATGAGGTCCTCTCTTGACATACCCCCTCACATACCTCTGTTTGATAATATCACTATGGTATGGTATGATACCAAAAACACAAACAAATATTCGCCATTTTGTCCTCTGTGTGTCGATGTGTATCCAGGTTGGGATGTCCTCTTTTGGATAGTACCACTTCATGGTCCTTGTTCGGCGGTGAAAGCATGCATGTGTGTGCTAGTGTTTATTCAACAGTCGGTCAGTGTCTCGTGTTAGGTAGTGAAATACACTATAGAGGCGAGAGATCAATTTTGATATTTATTTAATACTTTCTCCTCCAGATATCAATGAATGCAATCCCAACCCATGTCTTAATGGTGCTCAATGTATTGATGGTGTCAATGGATTCACTTGCGTCTGCCAGGCTGGATGGACTGGTGAAACTTGCAGCACAAGTAAGTAGAATTAATGAAACAAAATGGGCAATAAAATTGTAAAAGTGTAAAAGAGTCGGCCCAGGGACTATATAACTATGGGACAAGTATCTTGAAAAAGTCAAGCCTGCCTAGCTATACGTTAATTGACATGTGACAGTTCGTTAGGGGGAGCACTATCATGTTCGTAGCAAACCAGACGACATAAGACGTGGTGGTTTTTATCGGCTCAAAACACGATTTGTGGCACAGAAATAGTACATCAATGGTAACAAAAAGCTGATTTTGATTTAGAGTGGCACATTAATATGACAGAATTTAGTTCTTATATGACACAAAACATTCCGAAGTGTTTATTTGAAATCAATTTTAACGTGGAACAAAATACGAATTTGAAATTGTGGATGGTATCGTCTGGCAGTGACAGGAGGGGCATGGCATTATTTTCATCTAATGGATAATGTAATTGGATAATAAGCAACATTCTTTTTACGACGGCCTGGAACACGCCGTTTATTATGATGACGCATGTGACACGATGACCTGCACTAATGAATAGTTATATTATCTGAATATAGATTCATAACGAATGATTGACAGTTTAAGCTTCACTGCTTGCCCTAATCGCATGTGACGGCTCATATAAAGTACGCTATACTGTGAACCAAATCTCAACAATAGGCAGGTTTTTGTCACATGCCTGGTCAGCCGCAAGGGAAGCTAGTTAAAAGCTTGCTAGTTTACTTTTGGGTACATCACCAGGGATAATTTTTGGTACGAATTGACCGTCGGCAGAAATTTACCCTAAAATTTACCAGATTGCAAAAACAAAACAAAACCCCAATAAATAAGTCCATAATTTTGATATTTGATTGTCTGGGTTAGAATTAGCATTAACATTTTTTGATTAATGGATTTTCAGATATTGATGAATGTGCCAGCAACCCATGCCGTAATGGTGGTATTTGTGTGGATGGTATTAATGGCTACACATGTAATTGTCCTGCTGGCTTCACTGGGCCCAACTGTGAACGAAGTAAGTGCACGATAATACATAGTCAAGTTCACAACAGAGTCGTTTAAGTGAACATCACATTTTAACACTTTCCACTCGGCTGTCACTTTTCCCATTTCAAAGCAGATCTTTCAGAAACCTTGCCCAACTTTCAAAGCCTATATCAAGAATTACTGAACCAATAGTAGGAATGTTTGTACTTATTTTAATGCATTTCTCATGGAGATTCCAAATATGGTAATGACATTTAGTTATTTTGACATTTTTGAAACATTTTATGAATTTTGGCGTGTCGTCTGCAGACGCCTGCCGCATGGAAAGTTTTAACACTGATAAGGACACAAAAATCATGTCACTGTATTTAATCTTATTTGCTGTATCTATTTAAAAAAATGTAAGTGAATAAGAATACATTTATTATCTCTTTCTTTACATTATTTTGACATTTTTTGTTACATTGAAACCAAGGTACTGCTAAACTCTTGTGGTCGAAATTGAATTTCATGATGTTTTGAACTAAAGATCTGATTTAAAAAGATGTGTGATCATTACACATTTTCAAATGTTGGAGGTTTGATTTGTTTAATTTTCAAAGCCACAGAACACCAAGAATTGAGTATGGATATCATGATCATATTTCTGTTTATCTTAAAACCAATCCTGACTATTCCTTTTTGCTTTAAAAATCAAAATTGATTAGTGTGATCTTATTTTTCAAATAGTGCAAATAAATTAATAGATAATCTAGGTTTTATTAAGTTTTCCTAGAAGCTATCAGATAAATTGATTGATTGATTGACTAATTGATTTTCAGATATTGATGAGTGTGGCAGCATGCCTTGCCTGATGGGTCAATGTGTTGATGGTGTGAATGGCTACTCATGTGTCTGTGATCCAGGATGGACTGGACTTATGTGTGAAACCAGTAAGTCTTGGGCTAACTATCAAAAGATATACTTGTAATACACCTCATGCAAATAAACTGGGCTCAAAAAGAAACTTGTAATTTTTCATATAGTCATATCTTGAAAATCTGTCCATCAAAATGAACCAAAATGACACAGGATTACTTCAATAATCTACTCTAATGACATGTCAATATCCAAACGGATACCTTACTGACAGAACTGAAATGCATTGGCATGGAACCGCTTGCTGTATCACATGTCACAGCCTGGAAATTTCGGCAACATAGAGTTTAAGGCACGTGAAGAAGTCAAAGCAAATTGAAATGAATGTAATGATATTTAGCAGTTTATTGATGGATACATACAACGAACGCTGTACATGACCTATTCCATTCATTAACAGGATGCGCGTGGAACTGGTTAAGAAACAATCATGTTTGGTTGCATAAAAACAAATTATTAGTTCAGCTGTTGATTTACAGTATTCCCATAATCGGGGCTGTCACTACACTGGTCGGCGCCGGTCGGCACCGACCAGCACAGACCTCGGCTGACCGGCACTCTAAAGCTTTTTAAAAAATCTTTTTTTACAATTTGTGGATAAAATCATTAAACTGCCTCATAAAACAAGAAATTATGCAGGAACCCTCAAAGTGCATTAAAAAACCCTAAAAAGACATTAAGAAGGCCTCTGGATCCCATGCCATGATCCACTGCACGTTGGCGATGCATTATGACCTCCTGACCTTGTGCTTTTATCTGCTGATTTGTGCGTGTTTTTAAAAATTTAGCCGGCACTCAGATTAGTCTGGTGACAGCCCTGCCCATAATCCAGTCTTAGTAAAGCCTATGATCTACAAATGCTGTCATAGGCATTATAGTTTCCAACAAGTATGCAAGGAATGTGTTCCACAATGTTCCTGATAATCCCCTCCCTTCTGGCTTATTGGAAAGAGCCCACAATGTTCCTGATAATCCCCTCCCTTCTGGCTTATTGGAAAGAGGCCTGCTACCAGGTTGCTACACTACTCCTATTACCATAGATTAATATGATTGAAGTTTTGAGCACTTTTTAAATTTGTCATTGGCCATTTAATGTATTTGGTCATAGTTGTGTGTTATATTTTTTTGGATTTGTTGTTGAGCATGGACAAGAATGAGCAAGTGCTTGAATTAGAACCCTTCTATTCCCAATTGGTTTGCCATAGATATCTTAGTAACCTCAGATTTATGTGCATAGAGTGGCATTTTGCTTCACATTCTCTTATAAACAGCCTTCATAGGTTTCCTACACCTACAATATGCCCAACATTTCCACCAATATGAGAAATTCATCCATTGCCTCATTTAATCCATATGAAATAAGGATAGCATTAATAAGGATAGCACCTTAAAGGAAGGGTCCCGCAAGCACAACATTAAGCATTATTTGTTAGAAAAATAATTATCGAGCCGAAATTACGTAATTATATAGAACGAAACATAATACTAGTCACAAAAATGAATAAAAACTGCCATCGCTCAACATGCAATTTTTAAAATTTGCGGCGATCGAAAGTCCGTTGTCGATGACGTCATGGGTATCGGTGCTCAAATTTGCGCATGTGCATTGTACAACTATGACATTATCGACACTGGGACTTACGATCGCCGCGAATTTTAAAAAGTGCATGTTGAGAGATTGTTGTTTTTATTTGTTATTGTCATAAGTGTGGTGTTTTGTTCTATATAATTACGAAAGTTGGGTTCGATAGTTATTTTTCTAACATATAATGCACACTTTTATGCTTGCGGGACACCTCCTTTAATGCTATCCTTATCTACTATATTCTATCTAGCCTATTTCACTCCACTGCAGAAGGAAGGCCTCTTCATCAATTTTCCATTTCACTCTGTCCTGAGCTGTCCTTTTCCACGTAACGTTGCCATACTCTATGATGTCGTCTATCCAACGTCTGTTTGGCCTGCCTCTTCCTCTGGTGAATGCTCTGGGGATCCAGTCTGTTAATTTATGAGTCCATCTGTTGTCTTTCCTCCTGGCTAGATGGCCAGCCCATCTCCATTTTACTATAAACATGTATATAAAACTTTGATTTGTTTCCCTTTTCAGATATCGATGAATGTGGCAGCAGCCCCTGTCTTAATGGTGGTGTATGTATTGATGGTGTTAATGGCTATACCTGCCAGTGTCCTGCTGGATGGACTGGACCACGCTGTGAAACAAGTAATATAAAGATTATTAACAATATTTGTACACAACTTACTATGAGATCGAAAATGGCTTTCTATGATAAGAAAAAGCATACAATATATCAATAGAATACATTGCCGGTTTTGAGCATAATCTTAGCGCCTGTTGCATGCTGGGTATGGACCAGACTGGTGCGTGAAGACTGCATCTCATGTGCGTTATTGGTGACATTTGCAATTGATGCACCAACAGACTGCCTTAATAAACATGCGTGCACATATGCCTCCGGCAAGGGATTATGAAATCAACTAACTATAATCAAAACAAATAATTGTCAATCATTGCGTCATGATCATCTCAGTGCTTGTGTTCATCCAAAGGTTGAATGCGGTCTTGCAATGCACTGCATTCCAAAACAACAAGCAAACTAGCCATCGCGATACGCACCAGGAGCATGGGACCCTGGTAGAATCGTCAAGACGCTATGATAGACAATTATTTGTTTTGATAGCAAATTGTTTCCTTTACCATCATATGGCACATGTTAAAATAATAATAATAATACACAGCATTTATTCAAGCGCTTGATACGTAAGATCTCCAAGCGCTTTACAATATAAATACAATAGGTAATTACATGATAAAATACACAATTTGCCACAAAATATGTTATAAAACTTAAAACTACAGACATTTAACCACAAGCCAGTAAAAAAAAAAAAGTCATATAAAAGCCACTACCTTTTACAATTTACAGCACAAAATCTACAAGGGTTCTAACTAAAAAATAAACAAACAAAATCCATACAATAAATACCCAGTAGTATTTATAACTTGGTATGAAGGATTCGTATGTATCTATTATCTATTTATCTACTTGTTCTTACTATGTTCCATTTTCTGCTCAAGTCATGATCTATCAACTCGGAGTACTTATTAACATTCATCAATTGCGTCGATTTTACAATATCTAATGCACTTTATTGACTTTACATAATAGTTTTCCATTTTTAAAATATTTCTTTTAAATCATGTAAAATGGAGACAAAAATAATCCTGCAAATTCTCAAATTTACTACAATATTTTCTAGCTTTGACGCAAACCAAATCACACACCCTCTCCTTTGAATATTTTGGTTCAAATAATTCTCTAAGACCAGTGATTGATTTTTGTGAAAAAATGTGTGTAGCAAATTATTGTCAAATTTCAACTGTTTGTTAAAAATGATAAACTGTTACATTGAAATGCATAGTATATAACTGCTATACACATTGTATAACAAATTCTACAAAGTGTGGAGCATTTAGCGATGCGACACTGGGTAAATCGTACCCTGTCTAAGACTCGTTGTCAATTTTAAGATTTTCATTCTCACAGAAAATTCATACTTATGCACAAGTTTAGGGCCTAGTCTTGGGATAATGATTAAAAGAACGCACTTAACATGGCTGTTTGTATTCAAAGTTTCTATATATTGCATGTTTAATATCTGGATTCATTCATTTCTTTTAATTAATATTTTAACTCTCTGCACGTTTTATTCATTTCATGTCTTCTAACTATTTGTTTTATTTTATCTCTTCACAGATTTCTTATCTACATATATGTTCTTTCTACATTTTCTACCCATCTTATTAAAACCTTTTTACCCCTCTCCTTTCCCCTACCAATCGTCCTCTACTTCTCGATCTGGTCTCTTGATAGAATGTTACTTTCAACCTTTCCGAATCCAAGTATTTTGGTGGTTTCTAAACATTGATATTGTATGTGTCTGTTTATACAACCGAAATTGAAATACCATTTGCATCAGTGTGACAAAACTTTTCCAATCTCTATTTGAAAGGGTCTTAGCACACAATAAGTAATTAACCATGGATTGGAAACTGTGGTATTATGGGATACAAACTCTATACCAAGTTTTGTACAAGGTATATACAGTCATCAAAAAAAGTAACTATACAGGTAATAAATGTATTTTTAACTCTAAAAATATATATCCTACATAGAAATATTAAATAATAAAGTTGTTGAGAAATTTATCTTCTTTAATATGAGCTATTGCACGCTAGGATCGGTTGAATATTTAAGAAGTGACAATCCAAAATGTAAGGTAAAGTCACAATTTCAAATTCACATTTTACATTTCAACACGGGGGAAAGAATGACAGGTAGCGTGTGTGTGGTGTATTGATCCATCGGAACAATGCGGCCGACTGTCCAACCTGCGCATGCATCCCCCAATTGCACTACCAGTAATCGATAAGGTACCCGTAGATTGGTCCGCGTGTACAAAATAAAAATGTGAAAATGAAAATCGGACTTCTCCTTACATTTTTGAGTGCCACTTCTTCAATAATCACCCGATCCTAGCGTGCAATATCTCATATTAAAGAAGACAAATTTCTCAACAAATGTATTATTTAATATTTTTAGGTAGGACATATATTTTAAGAGTTAGAAGCCCATTTATAACCTGTATAGTTACTTTTTTTGATGACTGTAGTCAATAGTCAATAGTCAATTACATCATTTGCTGGGGTTTATTTAAAGGTAATGGTTATCTTGTTAATAAATATTATATATCATTGAATTATAGTTTATATATGGTTCCAAATGGGGGTGGTTTATATCTCCGCGTGCACCAATGTAATCCAAGAGTATGTGTTATTTTGGCCTATGCATGCATCGCTCATTGCACCGTGCTCCATGTTGTGCTTTATGAACCTCGTGTGTGCCCATGCTTCTCTGTATCAATTCACTGCTGTAAGATGACTTGCCAATTTTGACATTGTTTTAACTGATCATCACCATTTCTTCACAGACATTGCCTGTGACTCCAACCCTTGTCAGAATGGTGGAGTATGCTTCCAGAGTACACAAGGCTATAGATGTGTGTGTGAACCTGGATTCACTGGTGTCAACTGTGAAACAAGTAAGTAGAATAGTAGTACACATTGAGGGCAGCATTGCCTATCACCGTTACTTTGTGATATACTTTAAAGCTACTCAATTTTTTACTTGGCATTTAATTTTGTGAAGGAATTCCAATTGTTTTAGATACCGGTCAATCATGGAGGAAAAAATAAGGAATCTGGGAAGTTTCGTCCCGGGAAATGATGGTATCTAGACTGACATTTAGCATTTGGAGAGAAATAAAAAACATTTTTCAAGCCCTGCAGGCAATATATAGCTTCAACTAGTATTTGAATCCAAGTCTGAAATTAAATGCCATGTGAAAGGAGTGCTCTTTTTGCTCCTTGCCAATTTTGATATGTTTAAAATATGTTTAACCAGAAAAAAAGCATTTAAATATTTGCCTGAACAAAATGTTCACAAATTATTATAGCATTAAAAATTGCTGCTGTACTCAATATGACCCCAAATCTGCTTATTCGTGCACATTTTGCATTCAGTTATAATGACATCCTTATTTGGAGTGAAAAAGAAAGAAAACGCCAACGCAGTAACTGTTATTGTGTAGTACGATTAAAAGAAACTTGATAGATTGATAGCTTACAATTTAATGACTTCCATGAATGATTGACCATGGTGTACTATTGTGTTAAGAATACAGATTGTTTTTTATGGTTTCCATTCAGTCTGCACACAAACAAATACACAATGGCAATAGTATGAATAGTAGTAGTATCTCGTCCGGTATCTTTCATTACCCAACCCAAATCCCTTGCACAGACAATATATCACGACAAGCCATATAAATCTCATAATTCATTGCACAAACAATCAATACCAACCATACAACCCTATATCCCTTTACAATCCACCCCTGCCTGATTTATTATACCTACCCTGGGTACATAACACCTCTTTAAAGTAGTTTAACAAGTTCAACAATTTCCCCTCTGTCAAGATTGACATATTTCTCCCACAAGTTTGTGAAACTCTTTAACCTGTATTTGAATACCCTTTGTGAAAGCAAATGTTGGCAAAACTGCTGATCGTAGCGAGTTTCATTTACTGAAGTAGGTTTTCAAACAAGTTAACCCCCAAACTCTTGGTTAGGGACTCGGTTGAAATGGTCCGAAGCAGTTTATTGTGAATTATCTTTTTAGATTCTGCATGAAAGTCAGATTTACACCTGCGACACTACACCGAGGCTCACAAAATGTCTCGTCCAGTTGTATTTTCTCGACTGATTGGTTTTGCTTCTTAAGCAACTATAAATAAAGCATGCAGAATCACTGTTTTACATATAGCCCATAATCCTACAAAAGATGTAAGCAGCTTTGTTGCTTAGCAGACAAGACAATTGTGGTTTTCAGATGATACTCTTCAATACACATTCAAAAAGTCTGCATTTTCCCTGGAAGGTCAACTTTACCCAAGTTCAAATTAACTATGTTGGCTCACAATGCCTTGCATGGCCTGCACGTTTCAATCAAAATGAAGTAGGATTCAATATCCTATTGTGACCAGATTCTGTACTTTCATCCAAATTAATTTGGTAGACAGATAGTAGTGGTAAATTGAGTAATTATTATTATAATTAATCATCGAACAAAAGAAATGCAATTTGTGTGGGTGTTTCATGACTTGGCATTGCAATTTGGTTGCACAGGCAGTCGTTAAACTGGTCATACCCCCTCTATAGTCTAATCATAAAATGTAGTGATTTGGGGGTGCAAGATAAATGTCAAATTTCAATATGGTATGGGATGTATGGGTCGCTATTCATAAGGGCAATATCTTATATGAGGTTCTACTGGATCGTCGGAATCAAATCAGAGTGAAAAAATTGTATATATCATTCACTTCTCCAATTAGTTCTTTTCATTAAAACTTTTTTCATATCAATTGCATGTAGCATCATATCATAGTATAAATACCATTTCAATCGCGTATTAGTCTTTAGCTACGCATATATCATTTTATTTTGCATTCTAGTTTATAGTTGGGACAATATCCTCAATCCTATATACAGGAAATAAGGCAACAATGATTTCTCATTAGATTTACACGGTAAAGGGGAGCTGCCTTGTGCTTAACACTTTCCACACTGCAGGCGTCTGCAGACGACATTCCAAAGTTTCACAAAATGTTTCAAATATGTCAAAATTATTGAATTTCATTACCATATTTTGAATCGCCATGAGAAATGCAATACTATAAGTACAAACATGCCTGGTATTGGTTCAGTAATCCTTGAGATAGACTTTGAAAGTTGTGAAAAGTTTGTGAAAAATCTGTATATATGGTAAAAATATAGCCGCGTGGAAAGTGTTAATTCCTTGTAGCATTCCTGTTTGAGGATATCACCATAAGACGGTGTTATTGGATCTTCTGAAGAGAATTGTGCCAAATATTTCACTAAAAGGTGCTCTACATAAGTGTTTCATATCAACTGCATGTTTCATTATATCAATAGTAAATATCATATCAATAGTAAATATCATATCAATAGTAAATATCATATCAATAGTAAATATCATATCAATAGCTTATATCATTTTTATTAGCATTATAGTTGAGCATGTTGCATAAATTACATTATTTTGAATTGTAGTTTGTAGTTGAATAGTGCATGTTATTTTTTTATAACTCAGTAGTAATCTTTATTTAGTAGGAAAAACATATAATTTTCGGTCGGTAAATTTGACGGAAATTGAGTCAATAGTAATAGCATCCAACATTTGAGTGAAAATAGACATTTAAAAAATATTTAGTAATAGAACAGGCAATCATTATTATAGGTATGTAGTATACTGTACATCAACCATAGTTATTTAGGGCCACTAGTAAAATCCAGCCAGCATCTCTTCCATTCCATAACACTGTTTTCTGTGTGAACTTGACAGTTCTACTAATACTCTGTAACAAGTATACTAGTGAATAGCAAACATCTCTAAATAATCACATGCTTTTTTATCTATTCTCATATAATCTTTGTAAACTTATATTGATGTGTGAACTAATTTGAAGTACTTTTTCTGCACTCTGCCTATAGAATATTTGAATGTAAAAGGCAAACAATAGAAATGGATGGGGAATAGAATGATTGATAAATACAATAATCTAATAAGAAACAAGTACCCAAATGAAATGAAATAAGGGATCCTAAGAAATCATTTATTAGATAGTTTATCTGGCTACCTTTAAAAGCAATTATTGGTATGATTTACCTTTTGCAATAATGGTACAACTTTCATGATGTAGCAATCTTTTAATGTG
Organism: Ophiura sarsii; assembly: GCA_035610835.1. Lineage (NCBI taxonomy): Eukaryota > Metazoa > Echinodermata > Ophiuroidea > Amphilepidida > Ophiuridae > Ophiura > Ophiura sarsii. Next base: position 68,541,524 of record CM069451.1, on the reverse strand, counting down.
TGAACTTTTGTCAACTCTTTGAGCTGAAGAACCAACCATAACCATTTCTCAGTTAATTGATGAACGGTATCTTTAAGCCCCCGCAAACGGAAGAGATCATTCCAATCCACTGATCACAAACAATTGGCACGAGTCTTTATAGATAACAGACCCGGGGGGGGTACTCGGATTTGGTTTGGTCGGGGGTGTGCCGCTGGAGATTCAAAACCCATACCCATTTCTAAGGGTGATTTTTCGCGAAAATAGACCTAATTTTGGCAAATTTTCGCGAAAAATGACCTAATTTTGGCAAATTTTCGCGAAAATCGCGAAAACAGGACCCATGTCTAAGGATTTTTCACTGAAAAGCCTACCCATGGCTAAGGATGTCTCATGAAAAAGCGACCCACTGGAGCGGCACATCCCCGTATACCTGACATACGTGAGTACCCCCCCCCCCCCCCCCCCGGGATAACAGATAACCTTAAATTGAACCTTAGTCTATGCTCGCCTCATTGTGAAGCTTGCTGAATGTGGTACCAGCCTAGAACCATCATTCAGTTTATTATCTTGTGGTTAATCAACCTTGATACCAATCAGACGATAATGGATAGTTGCCATGGTAATATAGGTACATTGTCTGGCATGCATCCCGTGCAATTGTGGTATCAGAAGAGAGCCCAAATGTTTTTCCTTAAAGGAAGGGTCCCGCAAGCACAACATTGAGCATTATTTGTTAGAAAAATAATTATTGAGCCGAAGTTACGTAATTATATAGAACAAAACACCATACTAGTCACACAAATGAATAAAAACTGCCATCACTCAACATGCAATTTTTAAAATTCGCGGCGATCAAAAGTCCCGGTGTCGATGACGTCACGGGTATCGGTGCTAAAATTTGCGCATGTGCATTGTATAACTATGACATCATCGACACTGGGACTTTCGATCGCCGCGAATTTTAAAAAGTGCATGTTGAGAGATTGCGGTTTTTATTTGTTTTTGTCATAAGTGTGGTGTTTTGTTCTATATAATTACAAAAGTTGGGCTTGATAGTTATATTTCTAACATATAATGCACACTTTTATGCTTGCGGGACACTTCCTTTAACCCTGCAAAGTTTTTCAAACCAGAGAGCTATTTCTATTAAAAGATTTTTAAGTAAAAAAAGTAATGAATTGCCTCCAAAAATGGTTTACTTCAAAAGAAGTGCATAATGTTCTATTGGTAAATTTCAAATTAAATTTTGCTTGAATCATTTTAACTCAATATTATGCATCTTCATATTTTGAAGTGCTGTTTTCCAAAAGGACATGTTGTCGGCAAACAGTTTTGAAATAGAGACCAATATATTTGCTGAAATATAAGAAAACCATAGAAAGAAATGTCCTTCTTCAAATCATATCTTGTGATTACAAAGTCCTATTACCTTCAACAATATATCATTTCAAAGCTTAAAATGTGTTCTTTCAAGTCATACCAATAACTCTGATTTGACTCTGGCCTCCAACATGTCCATTTTGATGTGACGGGTCACATTTTGCATTATGGATTGCTATTCATTATGTGGAATGTGGCTTGTATCGTTGGTGCCTCAATTGGCGTGCATGAATGCACTAATCAAAGTCATAGAAACAGTAATGAACACAGCCATACAATAATTTGATATAATTCCATGGACTTGGATGCAAATTCACTAATGCAAACTGAGTAACATGTGGGGGTGGTCTGTAGGCCCCTTTGCAAAAAAAGCTATTCAATATAAAGGGGTCAAAAAAAGTAAGTCCCCCCCCCCTAAAATTAGATTACTTTTGTTTACATAACTTCAAACACAATTAGACGTTTCGAAAAGTTGAAACGATTATGAAAAGAGATAACGCTTGGATACCAATAGAAAGTTTTACATTTTCGATATCATGTTTACTTTTCCCAAAACAGTCACATTTCCCCAAAATGATGTTTTCAGAAAAAGTGGCACTTGGTCCATACCAGTCAATTTAAAAACTCTCTCTCGTGATTTTTTTGTACGAAAATTAGACCAAGTTTGTTTGCATAACTCCGCACAGGGTTGATCGTTTTGAGAAATTAAAAAACTTGTGAAAAGACAAAGTGCTTGGCTTCTCACAGAAAGTTTCTCCTGTTCAATATCATGTTTACTCTTCCCAAAATTGTCTCATTTTCCCAAAACGATGTTCTCAGAAACAGTGGCAATTTTCAAAATCCTATACAATTTGGTTTGCGTAACACCCCCACACAATTAAACGTTTTGAGCTAATGAAACTTTTCTGAAAAGTAAAAACGCTTAGCTATCCGCACAAAGTTTCCCATTTTCAATATCATGTTTACTTATCCCAAAAAAGTCAAATATCCCTAAAATGATGTTTCCGTTAACATGAAATTTGCCAAAATCCAATACAAGTAAGTGCCACTTTTTCTGAAAACATCATTTTGAGGAAAGTAAAAATGATATCGAAAGTGTAAAACTTTCTTTTGGTAGCCAAGCGTTTTGTCTTTTCATAATCGTTTCAATTTTTCAAAACGTCTAATTGTGTGTGAAGTTATGTAAACAAAAGTAATCTAATTTTAGGGGGGACTTACTTTTTTTGACCCCTTTAGAATAGTAAACACCAAATGAAATGTTGGCCAAAATTGAGTTTGACTGGGTCTTTTTTGGTGCTAATTGAGTCCTTGAAATCCATATACATTCTTTTTGACCCCTGACCCCCACCCTCATGGCATTTCATTGGTTTATAATACAATCAGATACATTTACAAGTGTTAATTATTTCTGTTCATGAAACGATACCTGGTGTAGCAGGATAGCGTGTTTTAAAAGGCTGATTTGATAGGACTTGGGTTATTACAAAGTTGTACAGCCACCCCTTAACACACCCAATTATATCACCCAAAACCCTTGGATACCAGTCCATAATCCTTTCCATATATTTGCCTTAATAAAACACATACTTATGCTCTACTAATAGCTGCTATACTAACTAATTAACTGCTTGCTATTTGCCGTCCTAGATTTACCACACAACTTGCACTATACTAAGCAAACTTATATCACAACTTACAAACAGTAATAGCAAACTTATACAAATTTGTGAAATTCTTCCTTGCACTCCCTGGCAAGCTCTTGTCCCTTTGAATCAATAAACAAACTGCAAATTGTTCAGATGTTCTTGGTACTTTCTGGAGATTATTTTTACTTGCATTTAGTAATTTAGCTTTCCTTAGGGAATCATTCTTGCAATTTATTTTTGTTTAGTCAGTTCAAAAGAAAAACATGTAACCTGTTGATTTTTGAACTATTTCAATCTTTTTAAACTTTTTTTAATTTTGTAATTCGTGGTTTTCTGATCGAATGTTAATAGTAAAATATACTGTTCATAGAGATTATATTTGTTCAAAAGCATCAAAATTTAACATTTCAAAATGAGGCGGCTGCTTCGTCTCCTCGCTGATCGTCATGCTGTGACGAGATAACAGTTTTCCTGTGCATATCGAAGCTTCTAACTGGAGATAAATTTCTTCTATTCTACTAAAACTCTTTGGTGGCAATTACTTGGTATAGCTTGGTGCAATCATGCTAGCGGTAAGAATACTTGCTTTTATAATATTGCTTCTTACTATATTTATGCTTGCTTAAGCTGGTACATGGGCGCAGTAAATGTCTGTTTGATAGCAGACTGTAAGAGATGTAGGCAGTGTAAGAGATAAATCTCATAAGAGCGGTAGCAATATTTCGCTTTTGGTAGAATAAAGAGTAACTCATATTTTGGAAAAAATCAGTTCTCAAATGCTGCTGAAGATCTTAAAGCACAGTTATAACCCCCCTCTCCCATTTTAGTTCCCAAGCCCCTACATTAGAACCAGGGTCACACATCTTCACAATCTCATATTAGAGCATTGTTAAAAGTATATATAGTTTAATCAGTTCCAAATTGGTGAGAAATATGCGGTTTTATCTCTCCACACGCAAAACTAATCCAAGCATGTACTGTAAAAGCTGAACATTTCTCGGTGGTTTTATTTTCACGCTTTTCGCGCAACATATTTTTCCGCGAAAATTATAACACGCAAAAATATTGTTTACAACATTCATGCAGTGCATCCAGAAGGTCGCCTGCGAAAAAAACAATTCGTGAAATGTCGATGATATCAAAATGGGCGAAAATATCTTTTACGCGAAAATATTGGCTTTTACAGTACTCGCTAATATGGCATACGATTCATAATGTGCAACTTGCACTATGCGAGCGCTCTTCTGAATTCATTTGATACTGCAAGGCTTTATTAAAAAATATTTTGTCTCAAAGCTTCCGCGCGCGTTAGTTAATTGGTGCGCATTAGAAGGATTTTTTTTTTTTTTCACAGATTTTCATTGATCATATATTTTTAAATACAAAAGGTCACTTTTACAAGGATTTCAATAAAAAAACCTTAAAAACCCGCATTCCGCATTAGGTTTGAAAAACTGAAGAGCTTTGAGACAAAAGTTTTTTAATAATATAGCCTAAGCAGGTTCGCCAATTTGGAACTGAATAAGCTATAGCAAAAACTCTTTATTCTGCACGAGTGACATGTCAACTGCACATAGTAGGGTGTTAGCTTTATGTAAGCGACCAAGCCTTGGTGTAAGTCTCTGCTACAGAACTGCACATAGTAGGTTAGCTTTATGTACACGACCAAGCCTTGGTGTAAGTCTCTGCTACAGAACATATGTTTGTACACTAGGTTAATCTGTGTTTCTTACATAAAGGTAGAACCCATAATTATAATGGTAGAATAGTATAGTTGCAGGTTAGGTGCAATCATGCACTGTGCACTGATAGAAAACATGTATCTGTTTTTAAATGAGCAAAACTTGAAGGAACTGTACTGTTTCCCAATTAAACTAATGACAGAAGGTGTCACCAAAAATCCAGTTGATTTAGGAGGTCATACATTTTAATTATGTACAGTAAGACAACAAAAATAATACAACCCTTTTGTATGGGATCTCAGGTGGGATCGGGCAGTTATGTTTGGTTATTCCCAACATTTTTTTTATTTTTCAAAAACTTTTAGATTTGGGTTGCCTAATCATTATTTTGGTATGCCAAGCAGAGTCATTTTTATGATACTGACATTTATAGCTTGCTTATATTTTTGCCCTATATCCAAAATTAAAAATGTTATTATTGTATTGTTGCCCTTTTTATTGAATTGAAAACATGTTTGAGGATACTGCGACAAATTTGGGCTGTATTCAATTGATTCTGCACCAAAACATCCAATTACGCCCATTATGAAGTGACACTTAAAATTCTAATGTATTTTGGAGGTAATTTGGTTAATGATCAATATTGAAAACCATTTTACTGACATTTTCTACAATTCAATCGGTCTATTACATTCCAGAAACACATGAATCGGGCGGGGCACCAAACTTTTTAATCTAGGTTTGGTATTTCATTTAAATCACAATTCATTCATCAATGCAAACAATTAACAGTCATTTTTCATGGCACTGTAGCAAGGCTAAATAGTAATGCATTTGTTTTGATGAATCGCTGAAAGTCAGACAGGTGAATTGAATCGTTTTTGTCCCTTGTCGAAACAGGTTAAGTGCATGGGGTACATGAATTCATTATTAGAACCATATTTTGAACTGCAATAGGCAAACAGATTTTTTCAATGATTAGTATACACAGTTCATAAAAAATAAGTTCCCTTTAGATTATGCCTGATATTTTTAAAATGAGTTACTCTATCAAAAACGCAACACTAGAACGGGCTATAACTACGCAGGTGTTGTAATGCTTGAATGAGCACACATTGAATGGAGGAAATACTGCAATTCAAAAGTTGCTAAATGAAGTATTGAAGGAGGATGGTTAAGCAGCTTGAACCAGAGTCTTTGCTTGAACACCGCATTTTCACCTTTTGAAATGCGGTATTCCTCCAGTCAATATGTGCTCATTCAAACAGCACATCAATTGTGCAGTGTTCAAGCAAAGACTGGTTCAAACTTGTTCTAACCATCCTCCTTCAATACATCATTTAGCAACTTTTGAATTGAGGTATTCCTCCATTCAATGTGTGCTCATGTTGTAATGCTTGAATGAGCACACATTGAATGGAGGAATACCTCAATAAAATTTGCCAAAATAATGTATTGAAAGAGGATGGTTAAGCAACTTGAACCAGGGTCTAAGTTGTAGCCCTGTTCTAGTGTTGCTGTGCACGCATACATTATGTGTGCCAAAACTAGTTTTGATGGAGTAACTCATTTAAAAAAATATCAGGCATAATCTAATAAAGGGGAACTTATATTTGTTGAACTGTATGTTAGAAAAATAATTATTGAGCCCAAATCACATAGTCATATAGAACAAAATATCATACTTATCATAAAAACAATTAAAACTAATCTCGAAACATGCAATATTTAAAATTTGCAGTGATTGGAAATCCCAGTATCAATGACGTCATGAGTTATTGGTGCTCATATTTGCTCAAATAATTGTATAACTACGATTTCATTGATAACGGGACTTTCGATCGCCACAAATTTTAAAAATTGCATGTCGAGAGATGGCAGTTTTCATTCGGGTTTGTGATAAGTATGATGTTTTGTTCTATATAATTACACAATTTGGGCTCGTGCTTTATATGTTAGAAATATAATCACCGATGTTGTGCTTGCTGGACACCCTGTTTAGGTATGCACAAAATCACTATGTAGATAAGGTAAAAGTCAAGTGTCCCTTATATCACTGGCAATGGTATACAGTCCTCAAAATAAGTAACTGACCAGGTAATAAATATACTCATAACTCCAAAACTATAGCTTCTACATCAAAATATTATAAATAATTTCTCCTCTTTAACGTGATACATTATTCATTAAGATCAGTTAATAATTAAGAGCGCTATATTGAAAAGGGTAGAACAAAGTGCAGTTTACATTTTAACGATTGGGTTTTGAACATGCGGGACAGTGTGACAGGTATGTGAATGGGTTGCATTGATCAATTGATGCATCCCCAATCCCCGTCTTACTATCGAACCGTGAGTTGTCGCTACCAGTTTAATCAATAACCTGCCTGTTACTAGTCCGAGGCTGCGTGTAGACGAACAAAATGTTAAAATGAAAAACGGACTTTGTTTTGGTTTAGGGCACATAACTGAGTTAATATTCATTCAATCTTCACGTGTAATATCTCGAATTAAAGACAAGAAATTTCCTTACAACTTTATATCCTAATATTTTTACGTAGGAGCTATAGTTTTGGAGTTGAGAGCATATTTATTACCTGGTCAGTTACTTCTTTTGAGGACTGTACATGTAGGCCTAACATGGCCTACAAACCAAATCATGTTTTATTAAAATAAATAGTAACATGATCTGCATGATTTGGTCAAGACATTTTGAATAGGAATATACATGTATATCTGAAGTTCAATGATATTGTAATTTGTGCAACATGCTAAACTATAATATGGTAAAATATGATATTAATCTGAGAGGCCATGGTTAAAACATATTAATATAGGAAACCGTTAATGTTTCAATCAGTAAGAAGTATGATTTAATTGATGAGTTTGTATTGACCTCCAATATTTATTAATCAATAAACAAAATGTATCGATTTTCAGATATTAACGAATGTGGCAGCCAGCCATGTTTGAATGGTGGTTTATGCATGGATGGTATCAATGGTTACACATGTGTATGTGCTGATGGTTGGACAGGAGTACGCTGTGAGGAATGTAAGTACTTAAAAAGTGCACAATTTGAGAAAGGCACTACATTTATTTTCACGCTAAAATTGGCAAACACAAAAATAAAAATATGGGAATATAGATATTGTGTATGTAGGTTTATGTAAGGTAGCTCAAAATCACGAAAATAAAAACAAACAATATTTTTCAAAATGTACAAAGCGCGATTAACACTTTGACAGTAATTGACAAGGCAACTATCTTTGTAATGAATTAATGCAAAAGTTTGGAAATGTCTTTCAATCGGCAATCTTTTTGATATTTTGTGATATATTCATATTGCGTATCGTATCAATAAAATGCTGATGTGTTCCTCTTTCCAATGATACCTCATTTGTAGCAATCTGTGCTTAGCCATCTGCTAGAGCATGTAGGGCAGTCTCATTTAAAAGGTGCCAAATTTACCACTAGGCCTTGTCTTCTTTTAGGCCTTGTCATCTTTCTATTTATGTACATCAGCAAAATAATCTTATATCCAACACTTTTTAGGGCTATTTCAATGAGCTAATTATCCTTGTAATATCCTAATTCTGACATAATTTGATCTATTTGAAGATATTTCAAATAACAAACAAGACTGCCAATTCTGTACCCAAGAAAGATTTTTTATTTTAAACGTTGAAACACATTACTTTACTACTTGATTAACAACATTTCTTTTTTGATTTCTTGTAATGATTTAAGGCTTCATTTTATGTGTCCACAATGTATCTACCCACAATTCAAATCTGTCAAAAGTATCGCCGTTAGGATTAGTTTTGATACATCGCACATTTGATACATCACACATTTGATACATAGCATTTTGATACATCACACATTTCTCTTATGCATGTTTACAGACAGACCCAGTACATCGCAAGCATATATCATTTTTATTTACTTAATGTATCAATTTTAGCCCATTACCATCAATCGTAGTCATTTACCCTATTTTCAAAGCATTGTAGTTTCTCAAATAAAAGAGCAAAATTGGTCAAACATTTAAGTGTCATCATTTTTGGTAAATATCAATAAATTTCATACTGTCTTGATTCTATTGATTTCAGCTCTTGATTTCTGCAATAGTATGCCATGTGAGAATGGTGCTACCTGCGAGAATCGGGCAACGGGATACGTCTGCATATGCCCTAATGGGTACACTGGAACCCACTGTGAAATTGGTAAGTTTATTAAGCAGAGAACAATGAGGGTCATCGTTGACCTTTCATTTGATCTTAACTGATATAAATACCACCCTTGGGGTTACTTGATGTTGCTAATAAGGGTCCTGTTTCACTGGTCCGGTAAAAATGGTCTCTGGTAAATGATAATGGCCTAATTTCTTGAGATTTGTATGAACATTTTTGCAAAATTGGTCAAGGGAAATTACAGATCTAGCCTAAATTTATGAATCATTTTCCCTACCCAAAAGGTACGAGCACTCCCTGTGGGATGAAATGGTAAAGAGAAGTTGCTCATAAAGATAAGCAATTTGGCATTCATTAATCCTAACCTACAGCAGTTTAGCAAGTATTGATCTAAAACATTGTCTGCTTCCTGTTTCATCACATACAATGAAAATACTCTATGCTCATATTTTTAAGGGGATGCATGCCGAGAGATGTGGGAGGGTGAAGGGAGATCAGCATAGAGTAATTATCTGAAGGATTTAATGCACTTTTAATCAAATTTGGTAATATCACAATGCATAATTTGAATTATTCCTTTGGTTTTTTCAGATATCAACGAGTGTGCAAGTCTGCCCTGTCAAAATGGTGGTGTTTGTACTAATGAGATAGCCGGTTACAGATGTTCATGCCCTACAGGATACATGGGATACAATTGCCAAGAAGGTAAGCGTATGAAATGATTAGTTGTCCGATACACTTGTATGACACTAGGGCACATTTAATCGTAACAAAAATAGGACATGTTATCAGTGTTTTGAGATAGGGACAATGAAGTTGGTGAAATATTATGGTCATTTTAAAGAAAAAACAAAATGTGGCTCTTTATATCAATGCAAGCATTTTGGAACAGTTTCATTTAGCGAGTATCAGTCAATCACACAACCTCATTGCCTCACTTGAGATCTGCAATCTCGACATATTCAATAGTTTTTCATTATCCCGATGATTGGAACTTTGGACCTGTGTCCACTTTGCTTACCAAAAAGTGACCATGTTGAGCAGATCATCCAGTTAACCTGAAAATGAAAGTACCTCCTAACCTCATCCCCTTCTAATTTGTATACCTTGTATTGTTTTCTTTCAGTTGCCCACTGTGATCTGGCCGGTACCTGGTACAACGATTGCAACGACATGGTAGTCATCTCTCCTACATCTACGGGTATGCTGCTAGGACAATATAACACCTATGCTGATCTAAGTGCTGGTTATGAGAGTAAGTACTCGTGGCAGAGTTGGTTTTCAACATTCCATCACGGGAGTTAGGCAAACATAGAATGGATTAAATAAACATTACCGGACATAGAATTGTCAAAATGCATAATCACCAAAAGGGATAGCATTTCAATGAATCAAAAACAGGCATGAAGTTTGACTTTTCATATTATATGGGATTGTTCTTTGATCTTTCTTGAATGGAATTTAAAGGATTTATGATAACAATCGGAAGGAAGGAAAGCCACTTTTCCCAGACTTTTCCATATTGAAATTTGTATGAATTCATACCGGTGCATAATTTGCTTTGTCAATGTTCACATTAATACATGCTTATTGCATGTATGCTGAATAACTGTGAAACGAATCCCTGCGGTGGCATAGATATAACATTAGTACATTTCTTTGCATAGATTTCACAATGAGGGAAACATACAAAAAAATGAAATGCTTAAGCACCAGATCGTACCAATTACATACCTGAATTGAAATTGAATATTTTGATCACAATGAAAACCAACCGCTTGTCAAAATAAATGGGTGGAATAATACAATTTTATGCAAGGCAGTTTTAAGGACACATGAACCGGGTACCATTATTTGTTATGGTCCATTTTTGAGATGCCATTTTGTCACAAATATGTTGTGCCAATTGATAAACCAACATTTGAATGAAAAGAAAACACTTTAAGCTGGCATATGGATGCCTTGATTGATTTGACTTCTTGTTCCAATAACAAATAACTATAAAACAAAACTGAAAAAGAAGATATAAAGGATATCTTATTTTTTTAAATAAAAGTTTAATAAGCAGAAATTAGTTAGATAATGAAAATCCTACAAAATATACTGAAAGTGTGATTCTTTACTGAAAAATACCCCATAATGAAAGCTTCCACCACCCCATTTGTCAATAACTTTTATCAGACACAATACGGGGTATGCTTTCATTCAAAATTGCTTGCCTGTTCTGCATCTCAAGCAGCAGTTATAGACATACACTGCCGCGCAAAAGTATTTGCCCTCAAGAAGCTTGGAAGTTATCACTGTGTTGTCAACAAAGTATTAAGCCATCAGACCCCATTACAATTTCATTGTGTTCATTGTACATTTTATACCAATAAATTCATGTGTCCTATCAAGATTTATGATTTAAAAGCATTACAATTCATGATTTATCGAGCAAGTCAGAATTCCCATGTAAAATCGCCGTAGTAAATCGCCTCATGTATAATCAATTAGCTTGTTATCGGCAGTGTAACGCTATGGGAATTTTCAACTGAAATCCCCTTGTGTTGGGAAACCCAATGTGCAGAAATTTATAAATGATGGCATGCGCAGTTTATTGGAATACCTTCAGAAGGAACCATCCCAGCTTAAAAAAGTTATTTTTGATGTCGGATTATGTTTTTCATACGCACACATGGCTACTATGCGTTATATGGACAACGCATACACCGGCAACTTTTTGTAGGGCGCGCTTGAACATCTTAACACGATGACCATACGTACTAAGGTATTATTATTCTAATGTATTAAACCACGCCCCAAACTATAGATTATCGGTCTCATAATATATAGTGTGTATCGGCTGAAAATCGCCCGAAACTTCCAAAACCATACCCACTATATGAGAAATTGAGAATATCTTTATAATAGAACTTACTATTATGTTCAAATATGTGACCTGGCACGACAAGTAAAGTCACTGGGCTGATTTTGAGTTATGGCCTGAAATAGTCGATTTGACAAGGGGAGGTCCAAAATGAGATATTTTCATTTTTGGAAAGATAAACTATTTATGTATCACATTTTATATCAAATATTTTGGGTCCAAGTATGATTTTAAAGTAATTTTAGAGAGGATATTATATTCTTACATCTCAAGAAATGAATGCAAAGGATAAAATGTCTCGAAATGTCACAAAATTACCTTGTTTAGATTGTCTTTTCCACGGGTTTAGTAAGTGCTAAGGCATGAATTTGTGACAATGTGGCGATCAAACGATGCTAATCTTGTGTTGAAAGAAATCAATGAAGCTAGCATTTTAATCTTACATGGTGATGACGCAAACCGACTTGGTGAAGTTTTGACAGAATATTTTGGAGAGCCAAGTGACGATAAGCTTCACTGACTTTGAAGGCCTTTTTCTCCAATTCAATAATTCAGCGGTGATTAACTTCAATTTATCATAATTTCACTTTGGAATGGTCTATTATAACAACGTTGGTGTCATTTTAAAGCTGAGGACATTTACTTTCTGAAAATGTGAAGAAAAAAATCATATTTATTTTTTGCTACTTTCATTTTGTGGTGCCAGGTCACATATGCGACTCTTTGATTGAACCAGTAAAGAGTGCTCGCAATTTAGGAATCATTGTTCAAAATGATTTGAAAATATGGACATCTTTGTAAAAAAACATTTACATTTCCAATTCTGCTCCGTTTGCTCTTTATTGTATTGGACAGATAAGAAAGTTTTGTGGCAGAAAATGCTTGTACAGGCCTTTATCACATCGCTTAGATCACAATGTAACAGTCTTTTACACGGCCTACCGGCCTATAATATTTGCAATTAATCAAAGTTCAAGGAAATTCAAAACTCTGCAGCTAGATTAATCACTCTTTCTCGCAAACATGATCACATAACTCTCGATTCTCTGTGAACTGCATTGGCTGCCCGTCTTATAAAGCAATATATACCCTCACGCAATCTTTGTTCTTCAACTCAATTGAGTCTTATCTGCTCTTCAACGTCCACTCAATATGGTCAGCGCTCCTTCATGTGTCTGCTACTGGACTTTAGAATAATATTCCTCTCCAGTAAAGAATGCAGAGACTGCATTTTTCACAATCACATGTTCAAGCGCTTAGGGATCTCGATGTTAGGCGCTATACAAATATGGTTATTATTATTACAACCTTGAAAAAATTGCCAGAGATGCATATCATCAAACAGGAAATAATCTAAAACAAGTTTGTTCTAGTGATAAGGAAAGACCGACTGATTGGAATCCCCATTTTATCACTTCATACGTATGTTTACCTATTATATTTTTACCTAAATTATTATTTATGTTGTCATTACAGTACCAACCATTTTAGTCGGCTATGCCAGCAATAACTACGACTTCCCTGCCTTTGGTTATACCGTGGTACAAAACAATGGCGATTCTACCACCAGTTGGACTGGACAGTGCCATTTATGCGGTGGTGAGGAGGTACTATACACCACATGGGTCCGTACTGATATGGTCAATTTATGCCACGAGATGAGATACGCTAATTCGTAAGTACCGAGTGGCTTGCACACGTGTGATAGATTGAGTGAAAGTGATGTGGGAATATTTGTTGCCCTTAAAATGTATCATTTTGACTCCAGATTTGGACACTTGGTTTGGACCTGAATAAGTCTACATGGTTTAAATATTGTAATTAGAATGCCAGTTGAAATTTGGGCAGTAACAATCTTGCATCTCAACATTAGGTACCTATAGTAGGCGAGAAATATGTGATTTTTATCTTTCCGCACATGAAAGTAATCCAAGCACACACATGCTATTTTGACATACGCATGCGTCACACATATGATTCACAATGCGTCATTCGCTGCTGTAAGAGGGTTCGCCAATTTGGAGCTGACTGAACTAGAGATAAAGCTGTGATCAGGGGTACTCGCGTATGTATCACATGTGCCGCTCCACAGGGTCAGTTTTGAGCAGAAATCCTGGTTTTGCGAGAAATCATTAAATAATTATAGGTCTTTGTTTTTTTAACTAAACTGCTCACAAAAAGTTAGGAAACTCTTTTTAATAAAGTATATTTTTATTAATTATTACCCGCTTGTATTATGTTGCATGTCAATGGAAAGCTGAAGTGTTTTTCTTTAATATGATACCAAATGGGCAATGATGATATGTTGCTGGACTTGGCCACATTAATGAGAATGAGACAAAGTCACAAATCAAATGTGCCAAAATTAGCAATTTTGTGTAACTGTGTGAGCCAATGGCACGTGCTCTCTCCAAATCTGTTAAACGCGGCATATTGAAACTGCAAAACGTTTACCGTGTCTCAGAAATATTTACAAGTTATAGGCCTAAACCTTTCATCACTTACCTTCATGACCTTCCACCTGGAGTCATTGTTAACCCAGTCTTGAAATACCCAAACAATGGTTTTCTAAATAGAAGAGGGTTAACTTGTGTGTGTGTTGTGCTCACTGGTGCAAATCTTTGTGTAAACCTTTCATGGTTCTCAAGCATGACCGGTTTGGTTATTGACCATTACCTATTGACTGTTTAGCACAGATAACGGTAATTCTGGCACATTTGATTTGTGACTTTGCCTCATTCTCATTCATGTGGCCAAGTTGAGCAACATGTAATCATTGCAAATGTGGTATAATTTTAAAGAGGAACACTTCAGCTTTCCATTGATATATAACATACAAAGAGGGTAATAAATAATAAAAATATACTTGATTGAAAAAAGTTTCCTAACTTTTTGTGAGCAGTTTAGATAATAAAACGGGTCCAAGATGTGGGTACCTGTCCACAGTGAAATCAGTATGGTGATGGTGATAAGAGATTTTTTGTAACATGCCTCGAGCACCATTTTATATAAATCCACATTATTATTATTTATTATAAAGAAATCACTTTTGATACTAATGATTTTCACTATTTGTTTTCTTGATCTCTAACAGGGTTGGTCAAGATAAATGGACACGTTACCAGCAGAGTGCAGCTCCTTCTGCCCTATCACCATAAGTCGTCGGATTACAACTAAATATAGACCCTTCAGCATTTAAAACTAAGAAATCATGTTCATTTGGTAACTCAATTTAAAATTGTTGCATATTGTGATTTGTTATTATTTTATTAAAATTGAATATTAAAAATACTAAACCATTTGTTTAATTCATTCTGTATATTATATTTTCCTCATGTCCACTAGCGTACTAATTGCCTAATATAATTATAATATATATTGTACAGATGATTGTATTTGGGATATGCCAAAACCAGTTCAAAATTATAGTGTATTATCTCATAGTACAAAATGCTGGTGCTTTCTATTCAGAATTATTCTTATCAAATGCAAATGTGCCATAAGTTCAGAAATGTATGTTAATCGTCTGCTTCCTGCTTTGCCAAAGGATTGTGGGAAAGTTTTGTTAAAATGCTGGTTTCATTTTTTAGTCTACGCAAAATGTATTAATCTTTTGTTAAGACATTCGCACTAGATCAAAATTGAAACTTTCCCCCATAGAAACTGACCAAAAAGTTTTGTAAATGTCTTCTATTATTTAATTTGGAATTACATCTTAAGTTTATGTAGATAGTATGGTACACTTTCTAGAAACACTGGAATAACTAATCTAGTCATAGTTAGCACCATTGCACAAGGTGCATTGCTATTTCTATTCCAAGTTAGTGAGGACAGGTCTACCTGTTAGAATTCAGTCATCAGACTGGATCTTAGCTGGGGTTAGGCATAACATTGTTTTAATCAAATTATGAATCATTTGCGTACAAATACATGTCAAAGGAAATAATAATAGTATAAAGATGCTGTAAGGGTTTATTATAAATTGTTTTGTCTAATAACCTGATGGTCTATCGATCTAAACCCTAATCCTAACCCTTATAATAATCCTAACCTTGATTCTAACCTCTACCATAGACTACCTTGGTTTAGATGAAATGGCTGTAGACCATATGGCTATTAGACAAATGTAGGTATAAACCCAATGGTCTGATTAATTTCTATGAATGCATCACTCAGGGATATTGTAAATTGTTCTCTTGCCTATAGAACAAAGGTACACTCTGGCCAGTTCACCCAGGATTAAACTGGATTAAACCTGTTCATTTGGTGATTAAGATGGAAAAATCTCAACCGTGAGATATTACCAAAAGGACCTGGCTGGTACGAGTGGACCTAAGGGTTCAAGATCAACTCTGTAGCATGGTATTTTGGCTAACTGCAGACATGGGTATTGCATATTATTAGGTAATATCCAAAGATTAAAATTAGTTCATGGAATACGGCAGGAGGATTAAATTTATATAAGTATCAGTTTTGTATTAAACATAAATATAATTGTATCAAATATATATATATATATATATATTGTGGAAAGAAATCTGCCGATATATGCTGCAACATCTCTGTAATATGCGCCTTAATGCAACATTCAAAACGAAGTGTCTTATATAATGAAAGAATGAGAATCTTTGGAAATTAATTTTGTGTTGAAAAATTTGAATTGCTGTAGTGTGGTATGTTTTTCTTGTTTTCATTTTATTTGTGTTTGTTTGATTGTATATTTCTGCTTTCAAGATGTATATAACTTGTGATAATTTGGGGTCAAACATGGTATTGCCATCACAAAAAAGAATTGGCAAAAAAAAGGGACAGTATTTGTACAAGTATATCCAGTTTATGACCAAGTACTAAATATAGAGCATTCATTTTACTACTGGTCATCGTTAATGGGTGTTGCCGGTCTGTTATTTTTGGGTGTATCAACTTTAACCCCCTGGGCACTACCTGCCTTTCGTACAAGAATTCCCATTGGTCAATTACATGATATAATCATCTTGATGACCAATTACAGTTTTGCTTATAAATATTGTATGCTAATCTTTTTGAAAATTGTAATTATTCTCACGATGTCTCTGATTGGCACAATATTTGACACATTCTTAATTTCAACCAATCGGCCGGTAGTTCTCAGGGGGTTAACATACACTATTGACACCCCTTTTCAATGGCTAGTAGTGAGGGTATGAACACTCTGTATAACTGCCAAACATGTTACATCGAGAAAATAATGAGATTAGGCCTATAAAAAAAAAGTTTGATTGGCGTATTCATAGAAAAAAAAATAGGGTAGGTAGGTTGTATTTTTTTATATTTTTTAAATCTATAAAACATCTATGAAATTTTATATACCAGCACACATATACCATACAGACATAAACAAATGGCATAAATACACTTTTTCACCATTTCTCTGACACATATTTGTGGTTTCTTTTTCTTTTTCTCACACACACACACACACAAAAATGTTAAGGGTCGGCAGTAAAAATAGGGTCGGTCGGGTTACGCCAATCAAACATTTTTTTTTTTAGGCCTTAGTGTATATAATTTGTCACTCTGTATAATTTGTTTTGATATTTATCTACTTACATGATTTTTTATGATTTAGTTTGATTTTATGATTTATAGATGAAATGTACACATCACATAGAGTTAACAGTTAGTTGTATTTATTCTGTATACATGGTCTAATCATTTCCTGTGCATCCCAATTACTTTTAGATATGTCCATGATTTTCAACCAACGAAAGTAGTAGCGTATCCCGTCATATAAATGGCATTGGGCGGACTGATCAGTCAATTTTCACGCTGAATCCCTACCAACAATTGGCTCGGAAATTCTCTCCGAATTCATTTTTTTAGGCAAATTATTTTAAATTCATGGAAAGCCTTTTTAACGTACAATAGATCGTAATATCCTAAGAAATAGATATTGTGCTACATCTTACTTGAGATTAAGTAATGACAACATTAAAAAATGATCTGGATTTAGTTCATAGTTCTTATACACTTCTGCTATTTAATACATGTACTGTATACAGTAGATGTATAAGTCCTTGGAAGGATAGTCAGAACAACATAATACAAAATGGCTATTGTAGAGTCGCAAAAATCACAATTTTGGCTCCAGTGACAATTGTATTTCAAGGGTACCCCATCCTATGATATTATAGTATCAAATTAGAATAGAAATATTTTCACCCCCACTAGTGATAATTAGGTTTTGATATATGTAGCTAGTACAGAAAATGAACTTTCTCCATCGTGTAGACTCTTATCTATAACAATACCAGTATGGATGTCGGAGTACCTTTAGAATACACTCTCCTTAACTGTTTAATGCTAAGCGTTGCATCAAAATTAACAATTTCTAAAACAATGTTTAGAAAATACAATATAATTATGATTTTAAATATGGGCTTCTTGAAATCGGGTCTCAAAAATAAATAAGTATTTCGATCGTTATTCAATATTTCAACCTGTATTGAGCAGTCAATATTTTGATACATATTTGCCCTGGGCTTGGATTCTTAATTTTGATGCGACTGTCGCATATTGGGGATAGTGTATTCCAGATTGTATGTTTGCTGTGAGATTTTACACAAATTAATAAAGAAATATTATTTACCTCATCTATTTGTGTATGAAGTTATTTTGTATTGTGGCAATGTCTACCATAGAACCCGTAATGTAATGAGCTTGAACCCAGTTGAGGGGAGGGGACACAAAATATAAAAAATATTTATGTGGCGTCGTGTAGAGTCCACCCTACCAGAGTCCAAGTCCTTACCTCAAGTCGAATCTGGTTTTTAAGTCCTTACCTCAAGTCAAATCAAAACCAGAGTTCTTGATGTCGGAGTCGGGAGTCCTTAAATGTATTTCTAAGTCCTGATAGCATAAAATTTATTTTGCTATCGATAGGTCAACATGTACATTTATGTACACATTTTGATTCAGAGTTTCAAAGTGTTCAAAAGTTCATAGATAAATTATGAATTTGATAAAAAGGTGCGATATGCTAGCAGAGCAAACCTGCCCCTGCCATTTTCCCCATTTATCCTAAGGTTCATCCCCAATTAGGCCTAAAAAAAAGAAGTTTTGATTGGCGTAACATGACCAAAACAAATAGGGTAGGTCGGTCTGGATTTTTTTTTTTATTATTATTTTTTAAAATTTTAAATCACCTTCTGTGCAATGTCTACACATAGCTCTAGCGTATTTAATTGCCGGGCAAAAGTGTATCGTTGTGTTCAACAATATATAATTTCGATGGGGACTTAAAATGGCCGAAAATGAAAGCAAACAGTCAAAAACTTTAATACTTTGTTCAATTTTTATAAATATATATATATTTTTTCCCCTCAAAATAATAAAAAAATATTCAGGGTCGGCGATGTATTTAGGGTCGGTCGGGTTACGCCAATCAAACTTTTTTTTTTTAGGCCTTAGGATAAAAAGAGCTGAACATTACCTTGGATTGCACATGATTATTAAATCACTTTACATTATTTATAGGTTTAGGCTTACTGTGTTTTAATGCTTGTAATGGTTTTATCAATAGGCGTTTTCTAACATATTATTTTTAACTGTTCAGGTGTATCCATATGATTTATGACATTAATTTTAAACTGTTGAAGACTAAATTTAAGTATTTATTACTGAATACAAGTCAATATTTACTGGACTCAGATGGGACTCTGGCACAATCCCAGAGTCCTTAGTGCCAGAGTCGGAGTCCTTCACCTCGGAGTCCTTCAAAAAAGGTATTCAAGTCCGTTCTTAGGTCGGAGTCAAGACTAGAGTGGTGTCCAGGACCCGCATCCTTGTTTGGGTTTTATCATGTTTGAATGTCATAGAAAAGCTATCCTTGCTATAAAAAATTACATAACTTAGACTTGGTTCAGTGACTGAAAGAACAAGGGACACTAATACATTGTATATTGGGCTTTACATTATATAGTAATCCCTCCCTCTTTTGTTGAGAGTGGGGGCGTCTCATCCCCAGGTTAGCCGATGTTAATCTACATTATCATTATTATTTGACAGACATGTTGGTATTAAACGTCATTTTTGATTAATAACGTTGCAAATCCTTTAGATCGTATGTCATGCACCTCAACCTTTAACCCAACCAATTCTACAAGTTATCAATCAAAATTGGTTTCAATTTTTACAATGCCATTTTGTACTGGAGTAGGATATTTTAAACGTGAAGAAAACATTTGGATACCCTATAATATTTCTATAAATCTATTATTGACTGCTGTGTGGATTCTTGGTGAATATTAACTGACCTGGAAACTGACTGCCTTTTGAATACAAATAGACAATAGTTTCTAAAAGACAATGGTTTATCTAACCTTGAATTGACTGTTGAAATGGTAAAGGGACCACAAATACGGTCTGCTGCCATTACTGTTTAGAAGCTGCCAAATAGTAGCAACAAGCATTGAGGCTGCAAAAACTGCTTACTGTCTACAATACATAATCCACAAGATTTTCATTTCAAAATTATAGTATCCAATAAAATTACTACGGAACTGTTTTGTAGCTTTTTTAAAAAGTGGAAGAATTCTAGCTAATTATTATTGGTTTTTTGATTGGCAAATCTGGTGAATACAATGCAGTATTTTCCTTAAAAATTTGAAAATATTGCGCAGTGAGCTACAGAGAACCTTCATTTGCCCGATTAAACTGTTTATCCAAATTGCACTAGTATTTTCGACCCAAGATATTCCTCGATTCTGCCTCGTAAGAGTTTTGAATTTGGCATAGAAAAGGACCCAAGTTTTCAATTTTCAACCCCGGTGGTCAAAATCTGGTCACGTTCCAGTTTTATTGAATGGAGGCTTCTCCAAATTTACATGTTTTGTATCCCATATCACTATCTTTTCATCTGATTGGCTAGAAATCTATACAATGAATAGCCAATATCAGCAGATACTACTTAAAGCATTCTGATTGGATGAGTTTTAGCTCTTCCCATTTATAAGACTATATATAGCACAATGATCGATCGAAGTCATCCCTGGGGATCGGAAGACTTTTGTGTCAAGACATTTATCATTGTGCCATTGTAAAAGTACATGTGTAGTCAAGGACTGTGTGTACAATTGAATGAATACAAAATAATTTATTACCTGCTGATAGAGCCTCATTAATTTGTGGAATTACCGTAATGACCAGTCCTTGCATTCTTGTCAGGATTTGTGTCTTTTTGATGACACCAATCCTTTTTGCTTTTCACCAATCTTAAAGCCGCATTTTCTACATTTTGACATTTGTGAAATTTCTATTAGTGCTTTGCAAACATATTGAAAAGTATTAAAAAGAAACTTTAAATAAATATTTTATGTTAAAAATTAAACTATACCATGTTTGTGGAAAATGGATTTGAGTGACAGCATGAACAGATTTGGTGAATCAATAACCGCGAGGATCAGAAATCTTCATAAGAATATGTACAGGGTGTCCCAAAAATAAAAACTGCCTTATTTGATACAGTATAAATCTATGTAGCGTTTCCGGTATGGAACATTTTGCATACAGTGTTTGGCTTTGTCTTTAATTTATTTAAAATTCCATATCTGTAACAAAGGATTTACAGTTCATGTTTGGTACTAAATGAATCTTCATCAGTGTTTCTGAAATGATTTGTAGTACTTGCATATAATCTGCTAAACATGGGGTTTCCAAAAGGAACAGCAACTTTTGGGTCACCCTGTAGTGGAACTCTTTGCATGGAGTTCAAGGTTAGTGACGTCTATCTATCTATCTATTCATATCAACCAGAACAATTCGCAATTCATTATTGAATACTTTTGATGAACCAAACCGTATCATTAAGGTGTCCACAAGTTGTACTTTTGAGCAGACTACAATAATCCTGCAATCCCGCAATTGTCCAGACCCTATTATCAAATTTTATATAGCAGTCATTATTTCAGGTAGATTTGGTTTCAATGATTTATGATCTGCTGTTGCACAATATATAAAGAAATCAATGGGTATGGCGGGGGCTTGGCTTAGGCACGACTGTAGGAGTTCAACCGTTTCACACCGTCACGCAGTTGTGCATTGGTTAAATTGCCCATTAAGCACTTTCTGGAGGTCATGACCCTCGTCAAATATCATGCCACTAGCCCAATTCTTTTAACTTTACCCATCCTTGAAACTGTTAAAACGTGAAAGTCAAACATATTTCATCCAACCCTGAACTCCCTGCATGTTATGTAGCAATAGTGCCCTCTGTTGTTTGATGCTGTATTTGTCATTGAACCAATTATGATTTGCCCACACATTGAGGTGTGAAATGGGACACGATCAAGAATGTGTCGCATGTTGGGAATTTTTATTTGGAGTTATAGGTCAAAAGAAGTGTCAAATTCTTATGTTTTGCCTTGTTTTCTCAGTTGGTAAATTGTTTAACTAGACGTTCGATTTAAGTGGGGATTAGACCATACTGTAGTATTTTCCCCGGTGTTCTCTCTTCGTAACACATGATCATTCCAGGATCTTGAAATACCCCCTATTTGACAGCGTTTCGAGGACTATTTGGCTAATTTGACACATCTCTCATTCTAATTCCCCCCCCCCTTTTCTGCGGTTTTTGGAACAATCATGCATACTCAATGTTGACTGAAACCACCTGGCATTTTTCACCCGCCCCCCTGAATATCAAAATTGAAAACTACCGACATGGGATTCATTTCACTTGATCACATCACACATTTTTGTGATCACTATTTTAAGGTACAGAATACAGTTTGATATTCATTTCGGATGTTAAAACATTTTTTTTGCAGTAAGATTTCCAAAATTGACAATTAAAAAAACCATGATTTCTTGTGAATCTTCAGTCAACTTTTGAAAACGGCATGTACAAGAAATGTACTTGTGCCAGAACCAGGGATTGACAGATGGGTTAATTTGCTTTCTCTTGGCGATATTGCTTATTAAATGACCCCCCTTCTTCACTGTGCTGTTAGCTTTATGTACAAATATGTCTTGGCACCTATAACCCCACCCTTTGCTTCATCAGATTTTTGATTTGTGACGGTGACATTTTATTTGAAGAAAATTTATTTACAGGCCGGCCAGTCTGTAAACATGTCCAACTTAATAATAGGGACAATTCAAGGGGACAATTATAGCTAGAATGGAGACTTAAAACTTGTCATTTGTTCTGGATGATTAGAAATTTTACTTTATGTACAAAAAGTACCAATTTTGATGAAATGGCAGTTATATAGTATTATTTAAATTGATTTAATATCCGGTTGCCAATCATTTTATCAATTACGATAATTGACTGATATGAGAATGGTTGGATCCAGTCAAGTGACGGCTCTAGGCCAACAATGAATATCAGACTGATCGAAAATGCCTTACAATTTGAGCCGATAGACCAGTCAATATTGTTGGAACACTTTTGCTAGTGTCAATAAAAAGCTATTCAATAGTGTACATTTGCAGAAATGGGACTCAATTATGAGCAGAAAATATATTTTACAATTGCCCACAATTCATTTCCATTTCAATATTTTGTACTGATTTGATATCCACGATCTTCCTGCATAGCATTTCGGACTAACCAATTTTAAACATGGAACCATCGTACACCTTGTGACATTTTGTGCACGTAATACAGGAGCGATAAGCGACTGAACAGCACCCGCAAGAAGCTCGTGTCCTAATGAACAATTCCCATTGTTTAAAATGTTAATCGCTCCATTGTTATGAAAGAAGTATGGGGATCAGCAACTTGTAAGAAATGTGATGCTTGAATAACTCCATACTAAACAACTTTACCAATCTAGTGTCACACCTCTGCTTAAGAAGCCATCACTTGACTCTGAGACAGGGCGGTAGTTTTTTAAGATCTCAAACTTGGCTTTTATCTCAAAAATAATTGAGAAAGTTGTATCATCTCGGATAGCTCATCAATCTCACTTGTAACACAGTAGCCATGCTCTAGAGCTCCCACACAGGAATCGCGAGTTCAATTCCTGATCAACCTATATTATTATATATGGCAGTCTTTTGTAACATACACATTCTTGCAACTTTCATAGTTTACCTCGCCGGATCTGAACAAAATAAAAGCCCCTATCTATTATATAAAGGTGTCAAAAGTGTAAAGCCCCCCCCCCTAAAATTAGATCACGTTTGTTTGTATAACTCCATACACAATTAGACGTTTTGAGAGAATGAAACACTTATGAAAAGGAAAAATGCTTGGCTATTCATATAAAGTTTCCCCCTTTCTCAATATCATTATTACTTTCCACCAAATAGTCACATTTCGCCAAAATGAAATTTTCAGAAAAAGGGACACTTCAAGATCCTATACCTGTTTTTTTGCATAAATCCACACAAAATTAGGCATTTTGAGAGATTAAAAAGGGAAAATGCTTGGCTACAAACTTTTTTCTTTTCAATACCATGTTTACTTTTTCAAAAACCGTCGCATTTCCCCAAAATTATGATTTCCGAAAAGATTCAGGGAAGTTGTTGACGTGAATGGTGGATAGTATACTTGGCTGGCTAGTCATGCATGATTTTTTTTTAAAACTTCAAATAGAGACCAGATAAAAAAAGAAGAAAAGCCAATCAAAATTGATTTTAAAAAAAGCACTGGAGAAATTCTTGTAACTTGTATAGAATCTTGAAAAGTGCCACTTTTTCTGAAAACATCATTTTGGGGAAATGTGATTGTGTTGGGAAAGTAAAAATGGTATTGTAATGAAAAAAATGTTTATGGGTAGCCAAGCGTTGACCCATTTTAAAAACGTTTCAATTTTTCAAAAAAGCACTGGAGAAATTCTTGTAACTTGTATAGAATCTTGAAAAGTGCCACTTTTTCTGAAAACATCATTTTGGGGAAATGTGATCAGGGGCGGACTGGGACCTGAAAGCGGCCGTGGCAAAATTATTAAAGCGGCCCTTTTTGACCATGTCAGGCAGAAGTATGTCGTCCCGGTAGTAAATTTTCGTAAAAGGTTGCCCCAATTTTTTCCCCAGTCAGTCACCTCGTGGATTTCACGTAAGTGGGGGGGGGGGGGGGGGGTAGGGGGTAGGGTCAAAAAAATTCGCACGGTCACAAATTTTCGCACGGTCACAAAATTTCGCACAGTCACAAATTTTCGCACGGTCACAAAATTTCGCACGGTCACAAATTTTCGCACAGTTATAAATTTTCACACGGCCACAAAATTGGAGTAACCGGCCCTGAGAGGCCCAAAACCAAGCGGCCCATGTGGCGATCGCCACAACGCCACAGTGGCCAGTCCGCCCCTGAATGTGATTGTGTTGGGAAAGTAAAAATGGTATTGTAATGAAAAAAATGTTTATGGGTAGCCAAGCGTTGACCCATTTCAAAAACGTTTCAATTTTTCAAAAATCGTGTGCGGAGTTATACAAACAAACCTGAATTAATTTTAGGGGGGGGGGGACATAATTTTTTTTACCTCTTTATTTTACCTCTTTATTTTATTATAGTATTATGGGATAAACACTTGGGTTGATAGTGTGAGAACACAATAACACACCTACCAAAATCTTCTAAAAAAGTTTTTACCCAGACTCATGTTTAGTCTTTTCATCCCTAAATGTAATCTTTAGTCAAATATGAGTGTAATTTGTTGAAATTATTTTATGTTGCAAGGCATTATGGGAATGGTGAGAGATCTCTTCCTGCCTTTGTAGATTAACCTAGACTTAATTGTAATTGTGGTAACAGTAAGCTCCAGCTCAAAGATAATTAAAATAATTTAAATTTTATAGAATTTGAGAAGAGGCAATTTTCTAAGGTTTTCTTCCAGAGAATGAATTCACTGATTGGTTCTGTGGGTGATCATGTGCATCGTCTCACCCTCCAACTACTTGCTAATTATATATGGGAATACAATTGTGCTATTGTTTTCTTTCTGGGCTGACAGGTAATTGGCAGTAGTTAACATGGCTATTTTGTATGGTTTTGCACCATTTTGCTTGCCTAATAAAGCATATTTGGTCAAAATGTACCCAACATTTATGTCTGGTTCTCCCTGGGTCAAAAGCGCGATGGCATCATTTCTAAAGATTTAATTAATAAAACACCTAATTGGTACCTGCTACGAATATTACAAAAATTAAAAGCACACATAGATATTCAAGTTCCAGTTGGTAGCTAAGTTTATGACCAATATAACTACAGACTAGACTACAATTTTAGAAAATGTGTTTAAACATGTACCCTAATTGACATGCTGTTGGTACCAAAACACAAACAAACCTGTTAATGGTAGCCTGAAGACTCCCTTTCATCAGACTCCTCACATGTGCTGATTTTGGACAAATTGTGGGGTTCAACATTGATCAGGAGAAGGAGGAACACTTCACATTAGACCTACAAAGTGTTTGAACAATATTGTCTAACATTGTAGTAGTAACAACTTAATGATCTGAAATAAGAGATGCTTCAAGAAGAAAAAGTTCACCATATCAGGCCATGTAACTTGATTTGGTGACAAGACTTTTTGAGGTTGAATCATCATATGCCATCCAATCAAACATAAACTAAACTCTTCTAAAGAAGTTAAGAAATTTAAAATACTTGTGATTTATTCATATTGAGTTAAACAACAATTTGAAGCTGATATATTCATCTTTCCAATGATGCCACATTTGAAACATTTATTTGTTTCAGTGCTCAGTCTACTGTAATCTGGAAAAACATAGCAAGTCTGTTGAACTCACTAAATTTGAGAAAACAAAAGGAAAACTGTTCCCATATTTTTTCCAGACTAGTTTTTTCCATACTAAGTTCTTCCAGATGAAAAACTGCCGACAGAAAAGAGTTTCACACACTCAATTTTCACCAAAATGTTGACTTACTAGGTTTTTCCAGATTACAGGAGAGCTACTTGAGAATATGATAAGGCCCATTCGTGCCTAAATCAATCACCATTTTGGGCTCAAAAGAGCAATGTGCCATCTAGCTGTTCAATGAAGTGTACCATTATTTACACTTGAGAGCAAAATTGTGGGGATTTTTGGCACATTCTGATTGAGACCTTGAATTGCCAAGTGACTGGCGGAGTTAAGTGATTCCTACAAATAATAATATAATATGATATAATTTGAAAGCTGAATATTGATATGCAACACAATATAAACATATCATGGAATATGTCAAATATAGAAGATTGAAAAACATTTCCAAACTGAGGAGTATGTGATGATTCATATAAACTCATATAAATCATGTAGGTTCATTTTTTGTGGGAACTGTCAGAATTTGAAGCTATTAAACCCCATCACTAATACCTGTTAATGCGCTCTAAAACTTCTGTTATAGAGAGTTGCTTTATTGGTAGAGCAGATTGTTTCGATTATTTTTTGTGTGCGCTTAGTTGCAATTTATTGCTTTTGAAAAAAGGTGGACAAAAATTGTACATAATCCCTAAGCACCACCTGCCTGCAGGACTGAGCTGGATGCTCTGCGCCTTGTCTCCACACCATTTCTGTATGGTATATTGAGCTGCCTTGGCCAATGTTTGCATGGAATTGATCTGCCAGATTTGTGTACTGTTTGCTGTTTACACAGTCGGGTTCGTAAGGAAGGGACCAGACTCGAGCAAAATGTTTGGACCAGGCATAAAAAGCCTATATAAGCATGCTGGCTAAATGAAAGACTGAAGTTAAGAGCCAATCCCAATTTATATCAGAGTGCATGCTTGTTTTGTACCTGGGATTACCATATGGTATTTGGGACTCTGGTTATCTTTGAAATCAAAATAACCTCATGAGAATTTGAAAATGTGGCTACAAAGTCTGCACCAATGGATTTGTAAAGTTTTAACCTGTTATACTATTGTGGTAGTGGTACATGAAGATCAGTGGTGTAGCTAGGTTATTCAAATTGGTGGGGCGAGATTTGCCAGAGTCGAGAAACGCGAGCAAAGCGCGCGAACATTTTCAACTTTACACCTATTTTTGCCATGATTGAGGTACATTTTGGCTCTAAACAAGCTTGTATCAAAGAATATTGCATTTTGGGGACACATACGCGCGCGTTGCGTGAAAAATGTTCATCTGTGTACTTTTGACCATCTTAATTTCATGATTCCTCTGGTCAAATAAACCGGTGTCAATCTCAACAGACACGACGTCAATATTGGGGGGGGGGTCGCCTCCCTCACCCCTCCTCTGGCTACGCCCCTGGAACAGATCGTCATAGATTCTAATAGGTTACAATCAACTTGTAGGACGAGGATGAGGGTTGTACCCGAGACTAGACAGTGGGTGAGTGCACCAATGTAAGAAACCAATCAGGGAAGCTGTTATCTGTAATATTAATCCATTCCCTTTTCTTCCTTTTCAGATATTGATGAATGCGCCAGCAGTCCTTGCTTGAATGGAGGCCTGTGTATTGATCGTATCAATGGATATATGTGTACCTGCCCAGCTGGGTGGACTGGAAACAACTGTCAAATAAGTAAGAGTCGATAATTTGAATTGGTGGTTTTTGGTTTGGCTTGACCGACCTTTAGATTTTAAACAAAGCTCTGTTATAAAAGAATTTGATAAAATATGCTAAGTTAGTATGTGAATGATCAGATTGTATTCATATTGTTGGCCTGTTTGGTTCAATTTAGGGTCAAATAGATAAAGGTAACCACTGAAGTCAAATTTGATGTAAAAACAGGTCAAACTGTTTTGTTTAATAAAAACGATAAAGGAAAAACCGCCCTGATTTACCCAAGTCTTCCCAAATACTACCAATCACTGTGTTACTCCATACTGGTAGATGCTTTGCATGGCGAACTCACTTGGTGTACCGGTGAACGTTGGGGATTCCAACGCAAGGGCCTAAGGTAAATTCCTAACCCCAGTGGGACCAGTTTTCCCCTCATTTAATTGTTCCATTTCCCCCGATTTATTCCCTAAACCACCCCGTGGTAGTTAGGGTTTAGGATCACACCTGTGTATCCTTATCATACTTGTGGCCTCCGAGGGTATTTATACAATGGGCGAGTCATTACTAACGCTTTCCATGGGGCTATTAATTTAAAGTCTATCACAAAAATTACTGAACCAATCCTAGGTATGTTTGTACTTATTTTAATGTATTTCTCATGGCGATTTAAAGACTGGTGATGAAATTTAATAATGTTGACATTTTTGAAACACGTTGTCGTCTGCAGACGCCTGCCACGTGAAAAGTGTTAACATCTTTATTATCAAGTACTAAATTTGTCTCATTTTTTCATTCATCCCTCAGATATCAATGAATGTAACCCCAATCCATGTCTTAATGGTGCTCAATGTATTGATGGTGTCAATGGATACACCTGTAACTGTTTGGCAGGATGGGTAGGCGCAAACTGTGAAATAAGTAAGTACAATTTTAAGCTCCTCAAAAAAGGTTTGGATTTTTGTTGTTGATATTTTGTATTATGTTTATATTTCATTGCATATCAATAGAAAGCTGATATGTTAATCTTTGTAGCAATCATTTGTTTCAGTACCTGGCCACTTGAGAATGTTCTGAATTGGACATTTCAGACTAATTTTAAGCTAATTTTGACATTTTATATTGTCTGGGACAAAATGGGGTGGGGCTTGAGCTGACTGGAGGTGGGGGCCAAGGTCATGACTGTGGGCATCGCTCCCCCATGTGCAGCCACTGGATTCAGTTTGAGACCTCTCCTAAATATCAAGCTAGTGGCAGAGCACCGATACATGAGATTCATTGATATGCAACACAATATGAACATCACAACATTTCTTTTCCAAGAGTTTAGTTAAGACTAGATGTGGATAATTCAGGGGGATTACTCCACTAGCTTGCCATTACAAATTTGATTACAGGTATTATGTATAGATGTACTTCAAGATTAATCAAATTGACTGTTACTAAACCAAAATGGCAATGACCGATAAAGCACACAACAGAATAGTTCCATTAAATCTCTAATGATCCATGAAGCGATATGATCTTCAGATTTAATTAGCAGTCCTCGAGACAGGGTACTTATTATTCATTTCATTCAATTTTTATGATTGAAAACCCCTTAAATGAAGAAATAATTGTGACAAAATTGTCATGCAGATCAACACAAAGAAGGGCTCAAGGTTAATGAGCATGGTCATCATTTTATTGTCCGATAACACAATAGCAGATTAGTGCCTATAGAACTAAATGAATGTGTCATGCCTGGTTGAATCATTGCTATTAAATCAAAATTGAAAGGGCATAGATTGAGTCAAGCCCAACTAGCTAGCTATCATCAATGAAAGGTTGTAAACAACTATAAAGTTCTTTCTTTAAAGATTTCCAATATGCAATTTAGATTATATTTTACTTCCATCTTCTTTCTAAAGACTTGTGTATTAACTGCTGCAGACATTTCAGACCATTTGCATACTGTAAAGGTGTACATTTTTGCATGTGTAAATGTTTGTGCTTTGCACATTTTGATCTATTTTGCATGTTTTCATTTTCGCGATTTTGAGTTTCCTTACATAGAATTTTTATCTTCTTGCTTGCTGATTTTAGTGCGAAAGACTCAAAAATAAATGTAGCGCGATCATGTCCACTTTTACAGTACCATATTTGTCTGGTCTCTTGCCAAAATTATCACCCGGAACTCTTTCCTTGAGAGTCGCAATACCCATATCATTGGCCAATTCTGACCATGAGAAATAGTATGACCTACTTCACTATCCCCAGGTTAGCATTGAAGTGTAATAAACCAAACACTACATGATCATAGTCCTTGCTCAGCCCCTATTGCCCTCACTGTTTCGCCTTAGTACTGGCTCGGCCCCCATCGCCCTCACTGTTTCGCCTTAATACTGGCTCGGCCCCCATCGCCCTCACTGTTTCGCCTTAGTACTGGCTCGGCCCCCATCGCCCTCACTGTTTCGCCTTAATACTGGCTCGGCCCCCATCGCCCTCACTGTTTTTCCTTAATACTGGCTCGGCCCCCATCGCCCTCACTGTTTCGCCTTAATACTGGCTCGGCCCCCATCGCCCTCACTGTTTCGCCTTAATACTGGCTCGGCCCCCATCGCCCTCACTGTTTCGCCTTAATACTGGCTCGGCCTCCATCGCCCTCACTGTTTCGCCTTAGTACTGGCTCGGCCCCCATCGCCCTCACTGTTTCGCCTTAGTACTGGCTCGGCCCCCATTGCCCTCACTGTTTCGCCTTAGTACTGGCTCGGCCCCCATCGCCCTCACTGTTTCGCCTTAATACTGGCTCGGCCCCCATCGCCCTCACTGTTTCGCCTTAGTACTGGCTCGGCCCCCATCGCCCTCATTGTTTCGCCTTAGTACTGGCTCGGCCCCCATCGCCCTCACTGTTTCGCCTTAATACTGGCTCGGCCCCCATCGCCCTCACTGTTTCGCCTTAGTACTGGCTCGGGGCCCCATCGCCCTCACTGTTTCGCCTTAGTACTGCCTCGGCCCCCATCGCCCTCACTGTTTCGCCTTAATACTGGCTCGGCCCCCATCGCCCTCACTGTTTCGCCTTAGTACTGCCTCGGCCCCCATCGCCCTCACTGTTTCGCCTTAGTACTGGCTCGGGGCCCCATCGCCCTCACTGTTTCGCCTTAGTACTGGCTCGGGGCCCCATCGCCCTCACTGTTTCGCCTTAATACTGGCTCGGCCCCCATCGCCCTCACTGTTTCGCCTTAGTACTGGCTCGGCCCCCATCGCCCTCACTGTTTCGCCTTAGTACTGGCTCGGGCCCCATCGCCCTCACTGTTTCGCCTTAATACTGGCTCGGCCCCCATCGCCCTCACTGTTTCCCCTTAGTACTGCCTCGGCCCCCATCGCCCTCACTGTTTCGCCTTAGTACTGGCTCGGGGCCCCATCGCCCTCACTGTTTCGCCTTAGTACTGGCTCGGGCCCCATCGCCCTCACTGTTTCGCCTTAGTACTGGCTCGGCTCCTATCGCCCTCACTGTTTCGGATGATCGCCTGTAGCCAGTACTGTTTCGCCATTGGTACTGGCTCAGCCCCATATCATGCTTGTAGCCAGTACTTCAGTTTTGCCCTATTTCTCCTTTAGACATGTAGCATTTGTATATTAATATACCGTACTTGAACGCGTCTACTAATCTGGGCAATCTAAATAGAGGTATATTCTTAACTCCTAACCTCAGTGGAGAGATTTTGGTGCAGATCGGTGAAGGGGGAAAATTGAGAATTTTGAACAAACAAACCACCTCGAGCTTGCCCGGGCAGCAATTTGGTGCCCACATATCACCTTGGTTGATGACATCATTCATATCAATGTGACGGCATGCGCTTTGGGAGAGGATTTTGCGTAGTAATTCGTAGTTTGGCATAATTCTGTTATACATCGGTAATATGCGTCGTTCTTAACAATCGTGCACTATGAATACCTCTGTGAAGGGTATAACAGAATTACTCCTGTAGTTTTTAGTTTTGTTAGGGTTAATGGACCTAACCCCATCTTTGTCTACAAGTAGGTTGTTGAATTCAGTGGTGCTTTCAAGTATGCCAAAAATATATCTGGAAACAAATTGTGCAAAACTGATACCGACTTAATTGCATAATATTTGCATTTTCTCTCCTTAGATACCAATGAATGCAACCCCAACCCATGTCTAAATGGTGCTCAATGTATTGATGGTGTCAATGGATTCACTTGTATCTGTCAACCAGGATGGACTGGGGCTACATGCGGTACAAGTAAGTAGAATAGTCTTTAGTATACCTCATGTGAATGTACATATAAGGTAAATAGTGCATTTGATTGTGTCAATTGTATCAGCCAGCAAGCTGCCATGATGGTAACGCTGTTTGAATTTTAACTGAACATTGGAATGTTAACACTTTCCTCGCAGCAGGCAGCTGCAGCAGACATTCCAAAATGTCAAATGTTTCAAATATGTCAATTATTGAATTTCATTACCATATTTGGAATCACCATGAGAAATGCATTAAAATAAGTAAATGTTAAATATGCACATTCGATTGCTTACAATACAATCATGACTGGTATTGGTTCAGTAATCCTTCAGATAGAACTGGACATTTGAGAAAGGTTTCTGAAAAATCTATTTTGTATTTGGTAAAATCAACAGCCGCGTGGAAAGTGTTAATACATGTGTGGCTCCAATGGGTTATTTTCCCCTCACTGTCTTTAGACAAGAATTAAGGTCATTGGCCATTTGTAGAAAATCTTGGAGATGATCTGGGTATGTTTATGCCTTTATGGGTTCCAAATTGCAAAAACACCCACCCACCCACCCAATCAATCCAATCCAATTGACATGTTTTTAACCCCTTGTCAAAAAATGTTAAATGTGCACATTTAATTATTTTTGTTGACAATTTTGTTATTATTTCTTTGTCACTTCTTCTTTCAGATATAAATGAATGCAACCCCAACCCATGTCTGAATGGTGCTCAATGTATTGATGGTGTCAATGGATTTAGTTGTGTCTGCCAGGCTGGATGGACTGGAGCTACTTGTGGAACAAGTAAGATCACTTTTTTCTCTGAATTTCAAGTTCTGTATTAAAATATGTCTTAATTGTATCAATGGGCATTGAGTGGATATGATCAAATCTTTATATAGATGCAACAAAAAGTCACAATTTCCCCATAATATCTGGGTCAGAGTCTCTTTCCCGCACCACTTGTAACTGTCAGCCAGGATGGGCTGGGGCTACTTGTGGTGATTAAAGGACCTATAGTAAAAATCAAGAAATGTCCTATTTCATGGGGCGGGGTGATACAAGCGAGCCCTTTAATATTACCTTTATACCAAATGAAAGTTTCACCACAAAATTATGCTGATAAAGGATGCACAGTTTATTTAGTGGATATGATGAAATTTTTGTATAGGTGCAACAAAAAGTCACAATTTCCCAATAATATCTGGGTCCGAGTCTCTTTCCCGCACCACTACCTGGTACACGGCCCTTAATCAAATCATTTTGTTTTCTCTTTCTCCAGATATCAATGAATGTAATCCCAACCCATGTCTAAACGGTGCTCAATGTATTGATGGTGTCAATGGATTCACTTGTGTCTGCCAACCTGGATATACTGGTGCTACTTGTGGAACAAGTAAGATCACTTTTTTTCTCTGTGAATTTCAAGTTCTGTATTAAAATATGTCTTAATTGTGTACCACCAGCATTATGTCAATGTCTCTACTGTGACATCTGAATAATTTGCACCGAATCATGTTTCTGTAGCTAAGCATATCGAGGGCTCAGAAACACAAGGCCTCATCTCCATTTTTTCAAAAATGAGATTTTGGTATCTAAATTTTCAGAAAGAAATTCTCTTTCCAGTAACACAGCCTTATCCCCATAACACAACCCCTTTCAAAGTTATAGCCAGTATCAGAAGGCCCCATCTCCCCAATGTGTTTAAAAATCGTTAATAGTCTTTTTCTCAAAATGGTCAAAATGTAGATAAGGCCTTGTGTTTATGAGCCCTCTATGTGGTGATGCAACACAACTATCCACACTTTCCACTCTAAATGCATCCAACTGGCAATAATATCAATGTCTATGTCAGTCCATATTGCCAATCTCCGTCGTAATATAAGCTTCCATCTCCGCAACATGTCTAGAATTCGCCGTTTTCTTGACTACAATTCATGCCACCACGTAGCTCGTGCACTCATACTTTCTAGACTTGATAATGGAAATTCGCTACTTTTTGGTTCAAATGAATCTGATCTCAACAAATTACAATCATTACAAAACTGGGCAGCGCGCCTTGTCTGTGGAGGCAGAAAAAGAGACTCGGCATCTCCGTTGCTCAAAGAACTTCATTGGCTCCCGTTGCGACAGCGTATTATCTACAAACTGTGTGTTCATATATATAAATGTATTAATGATACTGGACCTATCTATCTGAATCAGTGCATTGCTCATCATGAACCTGGTCGACCTGGTCTTCGATCTGGGTCTGATCGATCTCTCCTAGTTGTTCAATGTACAAAACATTCTGCCGCAGATAAATCTTTCACTGTTGCTGGTCCTAAACTATGGAATGATCTACCCAACAACATCAGACTCTGTGAATCCTTACAAGTTTTCAAAAAACAACTGAAGACTCATCTGTTTCCTACTTAATTGTTCTTTCTGTATACATGTAGTACTAGTTTTTATTGGTACATTTTGATTTGTTTGTGGATTGTACCTTTTTGTTTTGTTTGTTTGCTGCCAGCGCCGTGATCTAAATGAAATAGCGCTTTATAAAATCTCATATGTATGTAATGTATAATTTATGGTTTCATAACAATATACTGGTATTCTCATAAATGTCAATTCTTTCTTCCTCAGACATTGATGAATGCAATCCCAACCCATGTCTCAATGGTGCTGTGTGTGTCGATGGTATCAATGGATTCACTTGTAACTGCCCTGCGGGATTCATTGGGGCTACCTGTGGTACAAGTAAGTTATTCTAGGGTTGAAAAATGTTACTTTGAAAGCCCTACTTGTTTTTATTACAAACTGACCAATTGTATGATTTCAAAACACAATTTCTTGTATGGACTTTTATATAAGTGATAATGATCTTAATTGTACAGTGCCCCATTAAATTATTCACAAAACTCAACAACAACAAAATTGCAATAAATGAAATCCTGTCCACAAGATCCATATCGTCTTATTCTGTAGTATATCATATAGTAGAATGTTCACAACTTTATTCGGTAGTATATCATATAAACTGCTCAAAAAAAGTTTGGAATATTTTTTCAAGCACAAGATTTTCAAATATAGTATTGATTTTAGCACATTCAGATTGTGACCTCCCCATGTTCTCAAGCAAGTAGCTGAGCACTGGAGCAAAGGATTGCTTAAAATTTGGTATCATTGTAAAGATGAACACATCAGCTTTACATGGATTTATAACACTTAATGAACATATCCGCGATATTTGAAAATCTTGTGCTTGAACAAATATTCCAAACTCTTTTTGAGCAGTTTAGTAGAATGTTCACAACATGTTTTCTGATTCATGATAGCACATTCCTGTATCTGGGCATGTACTATTAAAGGCTTATTTACATGATAGTTATAAGATGTATCAAACGCAACAGATTTTAGAGAATAGTCTATCCTGCATAGGAAAGACTATTCAATAAGCTTATTCAGACTAAATTTTAACCGATCTTTTTTTTCCCTCCTCAGATATCAATGAATGCAACCCCAACCCATGTCTTAATGGTGCTCAATGTATTGATGGTGTCAATGGATTTAGTTGCGTCTGCCAGCCTGGATATACTGGCTCTACTTGCGGCACAAGTAAGATCCTTGTAAAATATGTTGGTGTAATTATTATGTTACAGTGAAAACATTTGATGTGCCATGAATACATCGGATAAGCCAAATCTGAAGACATTTGGTGAAAAAGCAACAGAATAGCACATCTGCATCCCAAAATATCCTATATCACCATTGCACCCCCCCCCCTTTAACACTGCTCTTTTGTGATTATAGACTCCTTTGGGTTGCCAGCATGGCAAGTTCCCCCAGTTTGATGGCATTGTTTTGGTGCCTAAATATAGTTGGTAAACCAATAAACCTGATTTGTGAGCTTCAGATGCCTGCTGGTCATTGTGTATGCCATGATTGAGTTTATATAATTGTTCATCCTAAATTAGAGAATCTTTTGTAAATACTTTTTTTTCTATTAGTGACAAACCTTAGAGAATGCAAAGTCAAAATGGTGGTGGTCATTTGTTCAAAAGTTCCAACTCTTGTTTTCTCTCTCTACAGATATCAATGAATGCAACCCCAACCCATGTCTTAATGGTGCTCAATGTATTGATGGTGTCAATGGATTTTCTTGTGTCTGCCAGGCTGGATGGACTGGTGCTACGTGCGGAACAAGTAAGATCAGAATTAGTAAAATACCCTAGGAAGAACCTTGAACATATACAACTATAATCAACTTGGTCAAATGCTTTTAATTGGCCAATTAAATTATTTTCCGAGATATAGCCTGCCAGGTTTCATCGCCATGAAATTTTCAGCAAGCAATGTCACTACCGAGGGTACAGCATGTCTGATCAGGGAGATAATATTAGTCAGTTTAATGGCAAGCTTTGGAGATAATCTTAAAATCAATATTGAGAAGTGAAATGAGTCTCCAATTTCTAAGAGGAAGTGCTTTGGCACGTTTTTTCAGGCATATATTTATTATCATAAATAGCGTTCGACACTCTTAGAAGAATGGGACCGATTTCATCAATGAAGTATTTGTAAAATTCACATGTTAATCCTTTACTTTCCATTTTTAAAGTGTGTCCTTGAGGTTATCAAGCATGATCGGGGAGTTAAAGATCATCATCCTCGGCTTGTAAACTAGTACAGTTTAGAGTCGAATTTATAGCCTTTATCAATATCCCCAGAATTTAGTGAGGCACCTTTGATACTTATTAATGACATGGCATTTTAGCAATGTTTTTCTAGGAATTTTCACCTTACTTGATATCCCTGATTATAGCTTGTCATTCCTCTGCAAAAATGTATCGTGTTTTACTTGGGGGAAAATTATAATCATCATACAAGACAGCTTATAGGTCAATAAATGAGTTGTTTCGAGAAAGAAAAAAAAATCAATGCACGCTGAGGATGTTGATGTGTGAATAATGGCACGACCCCGCAGGAGTGCTATTGTGAGCATATCAACATTTTCGCAAGTGCATTGATTTTTCTAATTTTTCGAGAAACAAAACATACGCATGTATTGACCTAATTCATACACGACACTATCAAAATTCACAATTTGAGCATAATTTTGATCTATGTAAAAACGAATGAAAACATGTTAACAAGTTTGCTAACCCCGCAGTGAAATTGGCGAACCACGATTCATGAACAACCAATCGAAACAAAGCGTGTGGTGCGCGCATTGAACGTTGCACACGCGGAGTGCATTAGACACTTTCAATGCACTCCGAATACTTAAGTTTCCTGATTTCTGATTGAAGTGAATAATCAGAATAGAGATAACGAGATTTATCGATCTCCGCATATAATACATTTATTGCCGCATCAATCAAACAAGCTAGGCTCTATTATGAGCATTATACATTAAAAATAGATCCTAGATTTTGAAAACCCTTCCTTTCACTACTTCCTTGGCAGATAAAAAGTACAAATGATATTTTTACTAAAGAATGGCCACACCTTTACTTATATATATATATGTCAATTAGAAAAATAAATGTCACCGTCCCAATGATTTTTAACAGAATTGTTGACGAAGTCGTCTTCGAGTTTACAAAATTTGATACATTTGCGTAGATTCACGCGCTTTACTCCGTAAACTACTTTTGGTTGTAAACTCGCCAAGATTTGTCTTCCTGCGTTGCCGTCTCGCCAAGTTTCCTGCAGACAAATGATATCGTACTCTCGTCATTGTTCAAACTGGCAACTCTCAACAAATAGCTCTAATGGGGCAATCAATTGATTCACTGCAACTCAGCATAATTCAAGAAACATATAGAAATGTCAATTCTTTCTTCTTTCAGATATTGATGAATGCAATCCCAACCCATGTCTCAATGGTGCTGTGTGTGTTGATGGTATCAATGGATACACTTGTAACTGCCCTGCAGGATTCACTGGGGCTAACTGTGGTACAAGTAAGTTATTGTATATAGGACTCGATTTGAAATTGTAAATAAAAGGGGTGGCTCAAAGTTACCCTGGAACCCTTGGTTTTTTTTATTACAAACTGGCTCAGATTGTATGATTGCAAGATTCTGGCCTTTCTCATGCTCCTGGAGCAGCTCTTTACGGTAAGCATTATGGTAAGCATTTTGACACCACAGAATGGATATACGTTAACCCCCTGAGAACTACCGGCCGATTGGTCAGAAAGATGGATACATCATTTATTGCACCAATCAGAGACATTGTTGAAATAATTGTATCCCTGATAAAGAACGGGGTGAAATAGTTTAAAAGCTGTATCGTAATTGGTTATTCAAATGAGTATATCTTGTAATTAACCAATCAGAAGCGCTGTTAGATACACAGGTAGTGCCCAGGGGGTTAATTAATATCGGGGGATTTGTATATGGCGAGGCTGGAAGGGAAATACATGGCTTAAACCATATTGAATAGCTACTTTAGTTCAGTCAGTTCCAAATTGGCGAAACCTGTTTACAGCAGCAATAAATTCAGGAGAGTTTCGCGCAAAACACATGCATGGCGCAGTTTGGCGCAAAAGTTGCAGTGTCATTGTATATGTGTGATGCTTGCGTGAGCCAAAATCTTGCTTATACGCTTGGATTACTTTTGCATGCGGATAGATAAAACCCGAATATTTTTTGCCAATTTGGAACTGATTTGGAGCTTATTCAAAATGGAATAAAAAGCTGAATAATGTATTATATTATGTAAGTTGCTCCAGAAATGAATCTCTTGTGTGCATTGTATGATTTTAAAACATAATTTCTCAATAAATGTAGCCCCATGGTAGGATGAGTGTTATTGACCTCTCAGAGTGTCTAGAATAGTCACATCTCAAAGAGAAATGTTTTCTGATTAAAGATAGCTGTAATAGTGGCAATTTTCGTGCAATTTTTTGCATTTTGCAGATTTTTAATCGTTTTGCGTGTTTTTAAATTCGCCATTTGTAGCTTCATCACATAGACCTATACGGAAAATAAATTATTTTGTTATTTTCATGGAAGCTGATTCGAGCATGACATACTCGGAAATATATGTAGCGCAACATTTTATTTTTGTGAAATGTTCCACTTTTACAGTATTTGAGCATGTACTAAGGCTTATTTACAATATCAGATGTATAAAATGACAAATTATGTATTCGATCCTGCTATCAAAGACTTAATCCAAAGGTTATTCAATTTTGACTGATATTTTTGTTTTATTTTTCTCCAGATATCAATGAATGCAACCCCAACCCATGTCTTAATGGTGCTCAATGTATTGATGGTGTGAATGGATTTAGTTGTGTCTGCCTGCCTGGATATACTGGTGCTACTTGCGGCAACAGTAAGATACATTTTTAAAATGTTTGCTTTATTATTATGTTGCAGTGTAGTGCAAAATCTTGTGCTTGAAACTTTTTTGGAGCAGTTTAGTAGAATGTTCACAACATGTTTTCTGATTCAAGATAGCACATTCGTGTATCTGGGCATGTACTATTAAAGGCTTATTTACATGATAGTTATAAAATGTATCAAACACAACAAATGTTAGAGAATAGTCTATCCTGCATAGGAAAGACTATTCAATAAGCTATTTAGACTAAATGTTAACCAATCTTTTTTTCCCCTCCTCAGATATCAATGAATGCAACCCCAACCCATGTCTGAATGGCGCTCAATGTATTGATGGTGTGAATGGATTTAGTTGTGTCTGCCAGCCTGGATGGACCGGCTCTACTTGCGGCACAAGTAAGTAAAAACGCAGTAAAAAGCTGAATAATGTATATATATTATGTAAGTTGCTCCAGGAGCATAAAAGAGGCCCAGAATGAATCTCTTGTGTGCATTGTATGATTTTAAAACATAATTTCTCAATAAATGTAGCCCCATGGTAGGATGAGTGTTATTGACCTCTCAGAGTGTCTAGAATAGTCACATCTCAAAGAAAAATGTTTTCTGATTAAAGATAGCTGTAATAGTGGCAATTTTCGTGCAATTTTTTTGTATTTTGCAGATTTTTAATCGTTTTTTGTGTTTTTAAATTCACCATTTGTAGCTTCATCACATAGACCTATACGGAAAATAAATTATTTTGTTATTTTCATGGAAGCTGATTCGAGCATGACATACTCGGAAATATATGTAGCGCAACATTTTATTTTTGTGAAATGTTCCACTTTTACAGTATTTGGGCATGTACTAAGGCTTATTTACAATATCAGATCTATAGATGGTGTGACCGGTGACGTAATGCCCAGCAGTATGCGTGCGCACCTATAGGGAATGTGCTTTAATTCACACTTGATTGATCATTACTTACCATGCTTACGGTGTAATAGTGCAGTAGTCATGGTCTGCATCCCTAAGCACAGTGAGAGACCAGGTACTAAATCTGGTTGCCCGACAGTATGCGTACGCACCATAAGGGCATGTGCTTTTAAAATTGGCGCTCAGTGATGTGTGTTTTGCTTTCGAATAGTATGTATGCAGTAGTCATGGACTAGTACCTCTAGCATGTCTTTAGACCAGGCGCTAATCAATTTGTAAACACTACTGATGTAAACAACGGTCACCTCATCTATAAAACGACAAATTCCAGAGTATTCGATCCTGCTATCAAAGACTTAATCCAAAGGTTATTCAATTTTGACTGATATTTTTGTTTTATTTTTCTCCAGATATCAATGAATGCAACCCCAACCCATGTCTTAACGGTGCTCAATGTATTGATGGTGTCAATGGATTTAGTTGTGTCTGCCAGCCTGGATATACTGGCGCTACTTGTGGCAACAGTAAGATACATTGAAAAAATGTTTGCTGTATTATTATGTTGCAGTGTAGTGTAAACTTATTGTCACGTACCATTAAAACCGATAAATATGCTAACTAAATATACAGTCATCAAAACAAGTAAATGACCAGGTAATAAATGGGCTTATTCCTTCTTTACAATATCAAATTATAAAGTTGCAGAGATATTGCGTGTGAACTATCGTTTGATATCAAGGAAGTTACAGTACCAAAAGTAAGATAAAGTATGGTTTCCATTTTTGCATTTTGCTTTTCTACACGCAGACTCGGTTACGGGAAAACTATTGATTAGTGGTAGTACTAATTCAACGGTGGATGCCAAGGCTGGGTAGTCTGCATTGTACTCGTGGATCAATACGGCACACGCGCTTTACCTGTCATACTCTTCACAGTGTTGAAAAGAAAAATGTGAAAATGAAAATCGTAGTTAACCTTACATTTGGGATTGTGCAATATCTCAAATTAAAGAAACATTTCTCAACAACTTAATAATTTAATTTCATGTTGGAGTAATACTTTCAGAGTTGTCAGCGCGTTTATTACCTGGTTAGTTACTTTTTTGATGACTGTATAAAGACATTTTGTGTGAAGCAACAATAGTATATAGCACATCTTACAATTAAACTGAAATATCGTATATCACCATTGGAGTTTATATTTCAACACTTGCTTTTTCATGAGTATACTCATGTGTAAATAAATTCAGACTGATTTAAAGGAGGTGTCCGGCAAGCACAACATTGTGCATTATATGTTAGAAAAAGAATTATCGAGCCCAAATTACGTAGTTATATAGAAAAAAACATCATACTTATCATAAAAATGAATAAAAACTGCGCCATCTCACAACATGCAATTTTTTAAAATTCGCGGCAATCGAAAGTCCCGGCATCAATGAAGTCATAGTTATACAATGCACTTGCGTAAATCTGAGCACCAATAACCATGACGTCATTGATCCCGGGACATTCGATCACCGCGAATTTTAAATATGGCATGTTGAGAGATGGTGCCGTTTTTATTCTTTTTTTATGATAGGTATGATGCTTTGTTCTATATAACTACACGATTTGGGCTCGATAATTCTTTTACTAACATATAATGCACAATGTTGTGCTTGCCGGACACTTTCTTTAAACTGTAATAAAGTTATTCAGTATGTCTTATGAAATATTATATTAAAGGAAAGGCTTTTTATTTTAAACTGAATAACTACCGTCCTTAACCTTTCGGAACCTTTAAGGGGCGATGGGACAAAGAACTTAGGAGAGTAGTGTAGTCACCTGTGTACAGTTGCGATGATCGTAGCCGGAAACAGTGCATGAACCGACAGTGCCAATCTCAACCGACCCCCCCCCCCCTCCCCCCATGAAAAAATGAGAGAGTATAATCCATGAAAAAATATGAAAAATATGCCCCTCGCCCTGGATTGAACCTGGGTCACCAGCAAGCAAGTCGCCCAGCTTTTCTCGCAAGTTTGCCACAAGATCTCGGTTTTCCATGAGATTGTGGCTCGCAAATGTTTGTATGTGAATGCTATGTCAAAGAGTGGCTTAGTGAATGCTATGTCAAAGAGTGGCTTAGTGAATGCTATGTCAAAGAGTGGCTTAGTGAATGCTATGTCAAAGAGTGGCTTAGTGAATGCTATGTCAAAGAGTGGCTTAGTGAATGCTATGTCAAAGAGTGGCTTAGTGAATGCTATGTCAAAGAGTGGCTTAGTGAATGCTATGTCAAAGAGTGGCTTAGTGAATGCTATGTCAAAGAGTGGCTTAGTGAATGCTATGTCAAAGAGTGGCTTAGTGAAATCATGTGTTCCAAATGTTACAAATTTTGTTTGTTTTATTTGTCTATAGACATCAATGAATGCAATCCCAACCCATGTTTGAATGGTGCTATATGTGTGGATGGCATCAATGGATACACTTGTGTATGCCAGGCAGGATGGACTGGCGCTACTTGTGGAACAAGTAAGATTGACTTTATCGTTTATTTTCTATCTTGGTGTTTTTAATATTAATGATGGGCAACCGATAGCGTTTTATGACGGTACATGAACACAATTTCATTCTCAAATTTGAGTTAAATTGATTAAATTTGAATTAATTCAATACT
The DNA here is from genome assembly GCA_035610835.1 of Ophiura sarsii. Classification (NCBI taxonomy): domain Eukaryota; kingdom Metazoa; phylum Echinodermata; class Ophiuroidea; order Amphilepidida; family Ophiuridae; genus Ophiura; species Ophiura sarsii. The sequence goes on along the minus strand of CM069451.1, from coordinate 68,498,167 downwards.
ACTTTGCTGATAGCCTTTGCAGGAGACATCTCTAAGGCCTTTCATTTTGCAGGGTATTGATCAAATATGGATCTGTCTGGTACCAAAATCTCTATTTTATGATTTTTCTCTCACTCAGATGTCAATGAATGCAACCCCAACCCATGTCTCAATGGAGCTGTGTGTGTTGATGGCATCAATGGATACATTTGTAACTGTCAGCAAGGATGGACTGGAGCTAATTGTGGCACAAGTAAGTGTTGGGTAAAAGCTTACAAATGGATGTTACTAAATAGCTAAAATACTTGAATAGAGACTTAAAAGTATGATTAATTCACACTCATTGATGGTAAGCTTACAGAGAACCACATCCCAGATGATTCACAGCATGTCATTTGACAATCCAATAGTCCTTTTCAGAAACCAGAGAAGATTTGCTGATGAATGAGATTGCATAGTTGTTAGAAATGTTGCCTTCACTCAAGAAGGCTATTAATGCTAAATCACTATAAATCAAATGTAACAATAATCACAAGCAGTCTATGAAGGATCACCAAAGTTGGTTTGGCCAGATTTGGAAAAAAAGTGAAACGAGTTATAGTTACAAAAAACAAAACAAAATCCAAAGGTCTAATCTAGATTATGCTCATTTTCTTCTTTCAGATATAAATGAATGCAACCCCAACCCATGTTTAAATGGTGCTCAATGTATTGATGGTGTGAATGGTTTCACCTGTAACTGTCAACCTGGTTACACTGGAGCAAGATGTGAAACAAGTAAGTTGGATTCGAGAAACAATTTTAACATTTTGTTGGTTATTCAATTTCTTGTTTTGGAAATGAGTGCTCCGTCTAATATGGAGCAATAGAAACATGATTGTGTGTAAAATGTGTGAGAGGTCAAAAAGGAAACATTTATTTGGTGAAATCAGCTTGATACAGGATGGAATGAGATTATTGTTACAAAAAGTAAATGTAGCCCTGAGATTGAAACAGGACAGAACTTGATACAGGACTGAGCTGAGCTATTTAAATGCCCAAGATTGATACAGAATTGAGACTAATAATACAGAGCAGAGATTGATGAAGGAACAATTAAGCTTGGTATAGTACTGAAGTTTTCCAAGACTAAGCTTGATATAGGACAGTATTTGTTACAGGTAAAGTAAAGGTAAAGTATCAAGCCGAGCTAAGTTTACACACGGAGTGCCCATCTCTCTTTCCTTGGCATTTAGTCCAGACTCATCCTTGTAATGTTTGCTGTGGGGGTTCGCCATTTCTCCCACTCAACGAGTCTGTTTTACCTTCCCAACATTAATTAATGCCGATACCCATTCATAAACCTGGGTGAAGAGAGGCAAGCGCAGTAAATTGCCTTGCCCAAGAACAGAAGACACTGGCTGCAACGGGATGCAAACCCAGAACGAGTACTAATCTGCTGGACAACGCGTGCCCTGTCAATTTGTTAAAGGGCAAAGCTTAATACAATTAGTATTCTTTTCTCCTCAGATATTGATGAATGTAACCCCAACCCATGTCTCAATGGTGCTGTGTGTGTTGATGGTATCAATGGATTCACTTGTAACTGTCAACCAGGATGGACTGGGGCTACCTGTGGTACAGGTAAGGGAAGATTATCCAAATATAACTTGTTTTGTGATGATATTATGATGCTAAGTTACAAATTAGAGAGAAAGATTTGTTTTTTAACTCCCCACGTGTAATCCAAGCGTGTGCGCGATTATGGTTCACACGCACAAAGTTTGGGTTGCACGCACTGTTCACGCATATGATGCACAGGCCACTTGCTGCCTCCATATTTTATTCATTTGCTGCTGTAAGGAGGCCGTTGCCAATTTTAAACTGATCAAACTATAGAAAAAGGTGCTGACATCACCTCCCAATATGAGGTTGCACAAAGTATTGAAACATATTTACAACTTTTATTTTCCTTGTATCAGATATCAATGAATGCAACCCCAACCCATGTCTGAATGGTGCTCAATGTATTGATGGCATCAATGGATACACTTGCATCTGCCAGGCAGGATTCACTGGTGCTACTTGTCAAACAAGTAAGTATAGGTTGGGCGACTTGAAAAAACCCTGTTCTACAGGCCCGACAAACCTATTTTTCAATTTATTTTTTGAAATATTTGTTTGATTTTAGGCTTGTGAGGGCAACACAACTTTTTTGGGGGGCCTTATTATGAGATAAAACAAAAGCGAGGTCACAGTAGGTTTACCTTGCGTAAAAGTATGCAAGGTCAAAGGTCAACTTACCTCCAAATAGTCAAGTGGACATCCGTGGTGTGCTCAACTTACCGCTCTGATCCATATGGTCATCAAAAAACAATTGGGCACATGTTTTGACCAAATTATCATATTTTATCATTTTAGCTTAAAACATGCCAAATTCTGTACTCTTCTCACAAATTTGTTCTTATTTCAATATGGCTAAATTGTAGTAAGCTTAATTATTGCTTTGATTATTTTTTGACTGTTTAGATGTTGATGAATGTGACCCCAATCCTTGTCTGAATGGAGGTATCTGTCTGGATGGTGTCAATGGACATACCTGTAACTGTGCTCCTGGGTGGACTGGAACCAACTGTGATAGAAGTAAGTTCAGGGGTATAACAGGGTTTTCTATCAAATGCCAATGCTATCAGATTCCAAAATTGTCAAATGGACACCCGTGGTGCGCAGCATGTAAACTCCACCGACCCGCCCTGATTGGTTCACGGAGTTTTCAAGTGTGCGCAATGAGCCGACTATGGAGGAGGATAACTATATGCCTTTAATTAAGTCCATTAGTTCATATTCTTTATTTAGATACCAAGATATTCTGAGAAGACTAATCTAAAGACCAGGTCTAAAGTTAGACCCGGTTGCATACTGACTTATGATTATAGATCACCATCAAAAATCTGGCATTGGATTCAATCAAGCTTACCGTTTGAATAATGATGTACATTGCTCACATTACATTTTTATAGGGATTAGATTGGATATTTTTTGTCTTTGTAGTTTTGTAGTTGTAGTGATCATTTAACACTACTTTCAATTGAACGACTGATGATTATATATCGCTACAATTCTAGTATTGTCATCAATCTATCTTCGTGATTTGAATAGCGATGAACATTTTCACATATTGTATAAATTATAGAAGTTGATTAATACAGGATTAGATATGAAACATGTAAACAAAGACTTCGAGTCAACTACTGACGATTATATATCACTACAAATCTAGAATTGTCATCAATCTATCTTCCTTATTTGAATAACGATAGGGGTTTAAATGAATGATATGCAACAAAGATTTCTGTAGTGAGGTCTCCACAAATAATAGAATAGGAGTTGAAATGATTCAAATTGAACGACTGACACAATTATACATCACTAGTATTGTCATCAATCCAACTCATTTCATTATGAAGTTGATTAATATAGGGATTTGATAGGGAATAGAAAAGATATGTAACAAAGACTTATGATTTTTCCTCCAGTCATTTCCCCCAGGTTAATACCCCCACAGGTCACTTGTAGTTAAATTGCGGTTAAATTTTACAAAATGAATGCTCATCCAACATGAATTTGTTTCACAAATAATTTATCACTGCTATCAAATTGAATGTCTTCACCGCAAATATATATGAATAAAAAACACCATAAAACGTGTTTTTTCATGGAAGTAAATATAGGCATACATTGCTTAGGGTGTCGAAAACACAGGGAAAAGTATGATTTTGAACAAGTAATGTTCAGGGCGAAACGAGGATAAGTTGTCAAAACAGGGACAATGTTTCTTGCAATGCTCGTTTAGGGTAAGAAGATTATGGGTCTCTCATTAAGAAAAAGATTACTGGTCCCTCGATAAGAAGAAGATTACTGGTCCTCGATAAGAAGATTACTGGTCCCTCGATAAGAAGATTACTGGTCCCTCGATAAGAAGCTTACTGGTCCCTCGATTAGAAGATTAACTGGTCCCTCGATAAAAAGAAGATTACTGGTCCCTCGATAAGAAGAAGTTTTACTGGTCCCTGGATAAGAAGAAGATTACTGGTCCCTAGATAAGAAGATCCCCGGTCCCTCGATAAGAAGATTACTGGTCCCGCGATAAGAAGAAAATAACTGGTCCCTCGATAAGAAAATTACTGGTCCCTCGATAAGAAGATTACTGGTCCCTCGATAAGAAGATTACTGGTCCCTAGATAAGAAGATTACTGGTCCCTCGATAAGAAGATTACTGGTCCCTAGATAAGAAGATTACTGGTCCCTCGATAAGAAGATTACTGGTCCCTCGATAAGAAGATTACTGGTCCCTCGATAAGAAGATTACTGGTCCCTCGATAAGAAGATTACTGGTCCCTAGATAAGAAGATTACTGGTCCCTCGATAAGAAGATTACTGGTCCCTAGATAAGAAGATTACTGGTCCCTTAAAAAGATACCGGTTCCATACTATAAATTCTCAAGTAACCCATAATAACATTCTCCAGCAAATATTGCAATATGACTGCTCAAGAATAAATTAATTCACTCAATTGGGCAAAAAATACCAAATAAGTTTAAATTCTTTCTGAATATTTCGGATCGATCCGTATAAAATCCATTGAAAGTGCTCACAATCAATCCCAAATGAAATATGTTCAACAAAGTTGCCAAATATTTGAATGACCCCTTCCATAAATTTTGGTTCTTAGTTTGTTCGTTTACACTGACAACTTTTAATGATAAGGCAATACTAATGGCTACAATATATTTAATGATTCATAACACCATTAAAGTTTATTGTTGAAAATCCCATACCGTCAGAAGATAATGATAATTGGAAACAAATTTGTCTTGCTATTCTTAAAAGAGCTGTCTGGGATCGGGTCTTAATTGAGATATATGAAGCCTGTTCATTCATAAGCTTTAGGTAACATGGGTATACAAAACCTGTGCTTGCCTCGCATTCCTGGCTGTGACAAATTACATTTTCAGTGCAGTCCTTTTTAATTACATTTTCAGTTAAAAAGGACTGCACTGATGGATGATTGTGCGATAGATGGATGAATGATGGATGATTGTGCGATAGACGAACATGACAATCAATGGAATACCATTGAGCAATGCGTCCCTTAATAATGACAATGGGTCATTCACATGGGTTTTCATACAAGGATTAGGAAAGGAAACAATTGTGTCGCAAACTCAAATGTGACATATACACAATTTTTGCTGTGTTGGCAAATTCAACTGGAATGCAATACAAGATTGAAGTCACCTTATATCCTTCTCTAGTTTCATTAGTTTCATTTTACCCGGTTTTGTTACAATGTTTCTATTTCTATTCTTACATTGTTTCATTAATTCTTGCTGAATTAATTTGTTACCTCAAATATAATTACAAACAATTTAAAAAGAAGGACCTATAATCATCCGAGTCGCCTCAATTTGAAAAGTGCCATCAGCACATGCTCCATTAATCCCATCCTAATATCGCATGAAGAATTCAATGCTTTGGCATTCAAATTTATCAGTGGAAATGCTGCACATAGAGGGTGTCCCAGAATTATTTATACCAGTAAAGTTGAATTTATTAAGCGACAAATACCATTTGTATTGGTCAATGTGCTTGTCTATTATCTACATACATTAACCGCTTAGAAATTGTACATTTAAGAAATTTGTATTTCTGATAGACTATTTTGCACTATGGTAGATTACATTTTGAACAAAATTATCTCTTTTGAAAATCTGTAAGACCACTTACCATGTTCTGCACAAAGGTCTGTTGAAACAATATGCAGAAGAATTGGTGTGTCCTTATTACATTTTCTCTAAAAAGTTAATAGATATCAATTGTTTGTTTATTGAAGCAATATTTACAGGGTTTAGAGGAATTGTTAGGCTTCAGTGACTTAATCCCATCCTTTTGAAAGTGGTGACCTTTATCATTCAAAATGCACCGAGAGTGAGCAACATGTTTTCACCAATTTTTGATAATAAAGTTTGCAATACCTAAACAAATCAAGATATTTTGATAAAATTAATAAGTCTATTTTTTCTGCTCTAGATATTGATGAATGTGCCAGCAACCCATGCCGTAATGGTGGTATATGTGTGGATGGTATCAATGCCTATGTGTGCCTTTGCCCACAAGGATGGACTGGACCTACCTGTAATACTAGTAAGTGTTATCTCTATAGTAGATTCGCAGACTTTGACTGGTTTACCATTTCAGTATAGGTAATTTCTTCCAATTGAGGGGATGACAGTGATTTGAAATCTTAATCTGATCATTAGCACATAGTTCTATGATTCCATGCGTCTTGGTAGTTCATATCCAGAATAGTTACATTCTTGTGCCATTGTCTAAAATGATTTTCTTTCTAATTAAATCCTCATCTATACAATGATTAGAAATGATGATAATATGCGTCACATGTTAAGATGGCACGTTTGCTTGGATATTTTAAATTCATGCATGGACCCATGATATTTAGGGATGAGTTGCTTAAATTCTTTGGAGTCCATTATATCGCAGCTAAACTAATAGCATCTACACGATGCCGATATCGTTGTGATCGGTCCATTGTGGTTCCTCCAACGTTAAATAGAACAAGTCAAAATGAATAACCGATCGGCCAATATTTATGAATGTACTATAGCAGTTTTTCATCACTCAATGTGCTAAGCTCTGAGCCAAGAAGGGGATTTACATGGCTGAATGATCATGAATTGATTACACATTAGAGTAATATTCACTCAACCACAGGTGTTTTTCCATTAGTAAGAAGCCATTCATAAACTTTTGTGACTTTTGAGAAGGGCAGTTTGTGTCTTCCATTTGAGCTCATTCAGCCATGAAGTCATGGACATCTCTCATTTTCAAACAAAACTAAGGAAACAGTCATAGGATTATTTCTAACTAAGTTTTATTTGCAAAATGTTTTACCTTACAATGTTATGACGAACTGTTGAGAAGGGAATTACTTTTGGTGATGTGTTTAGTAATATCGCAGGCCATCATCTGAATTAGTACAGCATGGATTTAATCCATGCTGTACTAATCTATGTAGTACCACATAACTGGACACTCATGGGTATGGTAACTTCCCAAACCAGGACATTGCTTTTGCCAACAAACTAGTCTCTCTTTACAATCTTGCCAAACCAAAACTACACAAATAAAAGCATATCACCTATTTATTATGAACCCCTCTTATATTTCCAGATATCAACGAGTGTGGCAGTAGCCCATGTCTTAATGGTGGTGTATGTGTGGATGGTGTTAATGGCTATGTTTGCCAGTGTGCACCAGGATGGACAGGACCACGATGTGAAACAGGTAGGTTAACACTTTAAACGCGGCAGGTGTCTGCAGACGACATTCCAAAGTTTCACAAAATGTGTAAAAAATGTCAAAATAATTACATTTCATTACCAAATTTGGAATCCCCATGAGAAATGCATTAAAACCAGTATAAGCGTGCCTAGTATTGGTTCAGTAATTCTAGAGAGACTTTGAAAGTTAGGAAATGTTTCTGAAAAATCTATTTTGTATATGGTAAAACTAATAGCCGCATGGAAAGTATCAAGTAAAGGACTGAAATATTTTGTGTAAACCAAATCCTTCACATCTTCACTTTTTACACACAGCCTTAAGGGGGTGCACACACAGCCTTCAGAGGGTGCTCAATGTGTAAACTGGGGAAAATGTGCTTATTTTATCAGCTCATGAATAATCATGACGTAATGCATTGCATCATCACACCACATGATGCCATGCTCTTGTGTGACAATCTATATGGCAAAGGTCATAAGTGTGTAAATATAAAGGCTTCAAAAAGGTGGAATAACGGGACATTACAACATTTTATTTGGAAGTATCCATTTTGGTTGAAGGTCTGCCAGTTCAATTCTTCTTCCCCCCCCCCATATGAAAAACCTGGCTACCCTAGCTACCCCACTGGTCAATTGGCAGAATCGGGTGATTTGATGGTAAAGATAGACTGCAGGACTAAGTCTGTTTTTTGCACAAAATAATTTGTATTCATTATCTGTGAAAATAACCGACACAAATCTATGCTGTATATTTATGTGTAGGATGTTTTACCCAAAACCGCGTGGGGAAAACGGGCATTCATTAAGCAAATCACAACGAACAGTGCCAATTCCACATTATTTTTAGCCCTACAAGGTCATGACTACACTGTACTGCATGATGCAAGTACCCCCTCTAGTGGTAGAATATAATTTAGGATATGTTTTGATTTTACCATAGTTCTGGCAAATTATTATGATTTCAAATTCTAGTACTTAAAACTGATGTTTTTACATGTATTACAAAGTGACATTTACATTCAATCTTGTGAAGAAGATGCCGTAAAAAATCTTCTGAAACCGAGTAAACAAGCAGGCCGTAGTTGTTTTCTGTCGCCCACATGACATATATCTAAGGTCCCGAGTTTACCGCGTTGCGGAATTGAGGTTAAACGCAGAAAACGACATTTTGATGAAAAGAAGAAGGAAAAAAATGCACAAAAAACATCCAAAAACACAAAATGTATAAATAAGTATAAAAACGATACGTAATAAAAAAATTAACATATGTAAATATAAAACTCCGCGCGATACATGTATAGAGGGTCGGCTAACGCTACAGTAATAAGGTAAGCCTAAAAATCCAAAATGATGTGTTTTTCTGTAAAGTGTGTTTATTTTGGTTTTATAGATCGCAAATTTTAAACTTTCTTGGGGAAAATTACATCACAGAAAAATGCAAAATTTACAAAGCGGAAAAAAGCAGAATTCGACAGTTACAAAGCAGAAAATTAGTGAGCTTACATTATCCAATAATAGAAGTTGGTGGGTAGGGGCATGATCCCCTGCTTGCCCCCTTAATCCACTATGAGTTTAACCTCTGATTAATGTTATTGTCAGAATACACAATAATTTAACTACTCCAATTTAAAAACTTTTCCCCCTTCACCCCCTCTTTCAAAAAACATGTTATTGATATAGATTTGATAAAAATCTGTCAAATTAAGGGAGAGCACCAGGAATCAAACCCGGAGTTTCCTGCATGATGCTCGAGCCCCTACGTGATGACGCAACATATTTTCTTCAGCATATGAAAAATGGTTATCAGTTTCCCTTTAAATATTTCAATTGTGAACATCACAAGCACAACTTACTGAACTTGCCTTTTACACATGATAAGTTGAGCACAATATACAGAGTTGCCATTTTTTTGGCCAAGGACATGAACAAAATCAGCCCAATTTGGGATGAGCCCAAACTGATTTGGGCTACATTTGTAGCCCAGCTTTTAGCAAAAGTAGCAACTGTTTTTCTTGGAGATGCAGACTTTAAACAGGCCTAGTGTTGGCAACCCTGTTGGTATACAATATCTTATCTTATATAAATAATAAATATTAAACACCCACTTCTCTGCAGGGAGCAAGCCAGTTCTACCCACAGAGACTTATGCATGGTGAAATGCTTTCATTAAATCCAAAATAAACAATTTATTCAAATTATATGATCTGTTACCAAAACAGGAACAAGTTGAATTGAATGAATTCAAGTGCCATTTTGGAAATGTTGTCAATATAATGAATGCTGGGATCCCCATTCCTCATGCTTGATGCCTTCCAATTGCACCTTAGGTGTGTACCATTTACACCACACACTGGGTATTTTGGGTTTATCGGTGATAATTTGTCCTGTTAGACTGATTTTCTACTTATTTTACTCCGTTAGCATTCATCCTAGCAGTTATGTATGTTATGCATGGTAGACATTTTGCAAAATATAATTAAAGGTATATTATGTGATCTTTCCAGGGAACGCCCTCAACATCAAAAAAAAAAATTGAAAGCAAATTTTCTTGCAGATTTACATTTCTGATCATAAATCGTACATACATTCCAAGTTACAGGACGATACGATTCTTAATTACTTCAAAATCATGGTTTTGGAGTGAAAATAAACTGTCGGGTTAACATGATTTTGAGGTAATTAGGAATCGTATCGCTCTGTAACTTGGAATGTATGTACGATTTATGATCAGAAATGTAAATCTGCAAGAAAATCTACTTTCTAAAAAAAATCATGAATAGAGGGCGCTCTCTGGAAAAGATCACATAATATGCCTTTAAGTACACTATAGGCCTAAAGTTAAAATATGCTGCTCAATGTTTTTAAAATAACAGCTTTGTACCCAGAGGATATTCTAGGGTCAAACTTTGCAGTTAATAAAACATCTTAATTCTGTAGAGTTACTTAGGAATATTTTGTATTATTGTAAGCTTAAATGCCCTACCTATTGCCCAACACATGGGAAATCACCAAGCTTAGTATAGTATGTTGTCTTTCTCATGCACATATTTTTGCTATCTGTAAAATGTTACTAAAAGCATATTTATCCATACATGGTTTTTTATAAAACTGATACAAATTGATGTAGCATTGCAATTGTTACTGCATTGAATTCTGGTGGGAGGAGGTGGGGGAGGCTAAGTATAAAATTTGAAACTGGCACAAGTCTGGTACTTACATGGCCTATTCGATGATGGAGAATGGGCAAAATAATGGAAAGTGTGTGAGAGCCTGCAAAAATGCCCAAAAAATGAGTCTTTGGGTGACAGATTTGCAAAAAAGTTTGGAAAATCAGGGGCATGTTTTATTTTCATTAGCAAAGTTTCACTAAATATGGAGGTCTTTGGGCGACTGGTCAAAATTCTATGACATTTTCACAAAATATGGTAATTTGGTGAGATCGATGCTGTATGCATACCCCAATATATATGGATTGCCCTCCCCCATTGGATTAAGTTCATTTGGTGAGAGCGATGCTATATGCATACCCCGATATTTATAGGAGTGCCCCCCCCCCCCCCCACAGGATTAATTTGAACTTCTTGCAAAGTAAGCATTTTTTTTCTACTATGCCATGTTGACCAGGTTTCACTATCTAGTGCATGCTACCATCAATAGGATAAGGATAGTGTTTAACGCTTGACTGTATACTTGTCTGAAGGTGTGTTGCACTGTCCTATTGTACAGGTTGTTTCTATTGGACCTGTATTGTCTATATAGAAATCTATAGAATTTGATTGTATTACTCATGCCTTTGTGGATTTTGTCATTTCCGCCTGATTTATGATGATGCATGTTACTGCCGGTCGATTGCATTATTGCAATCTTGTATAAATTCTAGTCTTCCTTTCCTGTTAGGACAAATTTATTTCAAAAGTTTGATATCATTTTAATTTGATAACAATCACAGACTTGTTAACATTGACATGATGACTTCAGCTTTTTTCAACCCGTTTTACCCTGAATATATCTTAGTTTCAATTCTGTTGAGCGTTTTCTGTAAAGTTCTTTTCTTTTCTAACTAGTATGTGTTAAGGGGGCTGTACACCTTCCGCATAGCCTCCGTAAAACTGCCGTAACTTATTCATTATTAATTTTAATCTATATAAAAAAAGTATACAGTTTTTTACAGAAAAGGGTTCACTGAATCCAACCCTGATAATGAAATTGCCCATTTTGGAGAAAATGATCAAAAACACGTTTTTTGACCCATTTTAGGTTCTGCAAAGATAACTCAAAATATATTTTGTCAAATTTTGTGATACTAGTTTTATTATATTCCTAATACAATTCCCTAGGAATCGTTTTTGTTGTTGTTGAAAATCTTTATTTTTTGAATTATTGACCAAAAAGTGTCAAAATAGTGCCAAAAAGTGATTGATTTTCATGATTTTGGAGGTTAAAAATCACATTTGTTTTGGATAATTCAAAAAATAATAAAGATTATCAAAAAAAAGAGAAGATTCCTAGGGAATTGTATTAGGAATATAATAAAACTAGTATGACAAAATATATTTTGAGTTATCTTTGCAGAACCTAAAATGGGTCAAAAAACATGTTTTTATAATGTTCTCCAAAATAGACAATTTTATTATCATGGTTGTGTTGTATTCATTGAACCCTTTTCTGCAAAACACTATATACTTTTATATAGATTAAATGAATAATGAAGAAGTTACTGCAGTTTTATGGAGGCTATACTGAAGGTGTAGTACAGCCCCCTTAAGGCAAAGACACTACATAAGAGACTAGTTCCTATGAAATCATATGAGACTAGTTCCTATGAAATCATATCAACAATGTAACAGTTGTTCATTAATTTGTGATATGTACATGATTGAATGAATACCTTTCTGAAGATATGGCCCCTTTGCACTCAGTTTGATGGTGAAGGGGTGGTGAAGGTGCTCTCCTGTATATTCAACTGATGCATATACAGTCCTCAAAATAAGTAACTGCCCAGGTAATAAATATGCTCTCAACTCAACACTATAGCTCCTGCGTATTAAATCATAAAGTTGTAAAGAAACTTCTTTCCTTTAATTTGAGATATTACACGTAAAGATCAAATGAATATTAACTCAGTTATGTGCTCAACACCAAAACAAAGTCCGTTCTTCAATTTAATATTTTGTTCGCCTACACGCAGCCTCTGACTAGCAACAGGCAGATTATTGATTAACTGGTAGCAACAACTCACGGGTGATAGTAAGATGAGGATTGGGAATGCTTCAATTAATCAATGCAGCCCATACACATACCTGTCTCGCTGTCCTGCATGTTCAAAACCCTAGTGTGAAAATGTAAACTGCACTTTGTTCCATCCTTTTCCATGTAGCGATCTTAATTATTAACCGATCCTCGTGAGCTACACTGCCGCGCATAAGTATTTCCCCCTCTGGAAGCTTGCAAGTTATCACTGTGTTGTCGACAAAGTATTAAACCATCAGACCCAATTACCATTTCATTGTGTTCATTGTACATTTTATACCAATAAATTCATGTTTCCTATTCAGATTCATGATTTAAAAGCATTACAATTCATGATTTTATCGAGCAAGTCAAAATTCCAATGTAAAATCGCTGTAGTAAATCACCTCATGAATATCAATTAGCTCATTATCGGCACTGTAACGCTATGGGAATTTTCAACTGAGATCAACTGGTGATGGAAAACTCCACGTGCAGAAATTTATAAATGATAATTGGCATGCGCAGTTTATTGGAATACCTTTAGAAGGAACCATTCCAGCTATATCAAGTTATTTTTCTGACGTCGGACTATGTTTTTGGCAGAAATTCATCTTTTTAAAACCAAATCATATTGGGCCGTAATAACGCAAATTCGGAAAGTTAAAAAAGCACTGGGGACCCATTGACTGTAAATAAGTACTGTTAGAGTATGGACACAATAAGTATCCTATTCATCTGATTTGATTTGAATAGGATAGTCTAGCTCCCTATTGTTTGGGATTGAGAAGAGACGGTGGCATAGTAGAAAAAGGATTTATTATGTCTTGGTATGTTTATTTGAGCGGTCCTTTGTGAAGATTAAATAGTGGGAAACTCTACTGCTTTGAATCATTCTATTGATAACGTGGTTTGTTAGGTCACTGGAGCAAATCCGGGGAGCAAATAGGTCAATGAACTACGTGCATGCACACTTGGTAAATTTTGCTGATTCTCCATGTTATTTCAGCCCGAATGTATTGAAAATAATTTTAGATGTGCCTTAAATAAAGATGAATATCTGCCAAAAACATAAACCGTCGTCACAAAAATAACTTTTTAAAGCTGGAATGGTTCCTTCTGAAGGTATTCCAATAAACTGCGCATGCCAATTATCATTTATAAAATTCTGCACATGGAGTTTTCCATCACCAGTTGATCTCAGTTGAAAATTTCCTATAGCGTTACACTGCCGATAATGAGCTAATTGATATTCATGAGGTGATTTACTACGGCGATTTTACATTGGAATTTTGACTTGCCCGATAAAATCATGAATTGTAAAGCTTTTAAATCATGAATCTGAATAGGAAACATGAATTTATTGGTATAAAATGTACAATGAACACAATGAAATGGTAATTGGGTCTGATGGTTTAATACTTTGTCGACAACACAGTGATAACTGGCAAGCTTCCAGAGGGGGAAAATACTTATGCGCGGCAGTGTAGATCTCAAATTAAAGAGAACTAATTTCTTTATCTTCATGATTCAATATTTTTATATAGGATATATAGTGTTGGAGTTAAGTAACTGATCAGGTAATAAATGAAGGCTTTAACACTTTCCATGCAGCAGGCGACGACGGTTCCAAAAGTTCACATATTGTTTCCATAATGTCACCATTATTGAATTCATAACCGTATTAGGAATCGCTATAAGAAATCCATTAAAATAAAATAAGTACAAACATTTTGGTTCAGTAATTCACGATATAAGACTTCCTGAGAAATCTGTTTTGTATAATTATGGTAAAACTAATAGCCATGTGGAAAGAACCCCGTTTTGCAACCTCTCTGGCACTCAAAACCCCCAATGTTCTTTGAAACAATTGACCAGGGATCTAACTGATCTCCCCAAGTATTGTTGCCCCGGTGTTCTCTCTTCGTATTCAGAGGGGTAACACATGATCGTTTCTAGGATCTTGAAATACCTCCTTCCCCTATTTGACGGTCTTTCACCGACAATTTTGATAATTTGACTGACCCTTTTTTTGCTCAAAAACGCGGACATTTTTGTCTGAAAATAACCCCTTTTCACATAATGTTCGCGGAATGTCCACGGACATGGTACTGAAAACCCCCCCTTTTCCGTGATTTTTTGAAAGATCATGCGTACCCAAAGTCAATGTTGACCGAAACTGCCGGGATTGTTGCAACATGCAGTTGATTTTGTAGATGACCCACCATTGTTAATCTCCAGGATCTCATCTTTGGGGTGTACCAAGAAAGACCTGATAGTGTTGACATTTTGTGGAAGGTCAAAGAGTCCATGGTTGTGAAAAATGTTAACGACAGCATCACAACGCTCAAGAAACTGGTTTCTATACATTTGTTACCAGTATGACGGATCAACCTACATGATGCTGTAAGAGATATTATTATGATCCCTTGTAACATACTTATTATGAACGGCCTAACAAGGTTACCAAAAATGGAACATGTAAAATGAATAGCACTCATACACTTTCATTTCTGAATCATGAATTTGAGCTTTATTTCCAATGCCCTTTTTAACACATACCCCCCCCCCCCCCACAAGAGCCTATTTTCAATAACAATGCAATAATTCTTCCTCTTTTGTAGGTGTTAAACACCATGCTTTATTAACCTGACAAATATTGTAGGAGAGTTGAATCAGTTTGACATTTGATTTTGTAATAATTGATTTTGTAATAATTTATTTTGTATTATCAGATATCAATGAGTGTGCCAGCGAGCCATGCAAAAATGGAGGGGTTTGCATTGATGGAATCAACGGCTTTACCTGCCAGTGCGCTCCTGGATGGGGCGGATCTACATGTGAAAATAGTAAGCATATTTTAACTTTTCGATTATAGGGTATGGTAGTCTATGACTATTGTAGTCAGAAAATATCAGATTATAGAGTAGTCTATGTCTGTACACACTACAAAATCGCTTATTCAATGAAGATTAGTTGATCTTCATTAGTTAAGAGAGCGTACATACTACAGCTAACCATGAACTAACGGAGATAGAAATGCCCTCACATTAGCAAATATTAACGAAGGTCGAATTAAGGATGGTTACCACGTGATACCGGAAATTGCCTCCTTGTATGCCATTTGTTCCGCATGACTCCCTTCATTCGATGAAGCGAGCATACACATTACACATTTGCTTCATCGAAGAAACTTTTATCTTCGTTGAAAGAACCTCCCGAGGTTCAGCGAATGAAGCTGATTTAATCTTCGTTCAATGAAGGGTGGAGCGTATACACTTTCATTAGTTAATCTTCATTAGCGCTTCATGGAACTAAGGGATTTTTACTAGTGTAGTAGGGATATCCCCAGTAAAATGAAAAAGAACTCAAATATGTTCATTTTTCTAAAAGATGACCCATACGTTTACCTTCGAGATGAAATTTGTTCTTAGGCAGGTGATCTAAATAATATGTCAGTAAATGTCATGAAACTTTTATGACGTGCCTTTGAGGAATTACTCGCATGGCGGAGAGGAAGGATCAAAACACACAAGAATAATTACAACGGACAAAGCTTCCAAGTTTAACATATATGCGTTATTATTTATTCATTGAACGTTCAACTTACTTATATATAATAAACAGCACCCAGCATCTTGACTTATCTTTTATCAACTAACATGAAGCGTGCTAATCTGAGCTTCTGTAAATCAGAAGCATCACCTGTAGTGTAAATTGAATCGTGGCCTAAATTTTTGTTGATAACCTCCTGGCGTGGGAAGTCAGTTCGAATTGGTGTCCAAGTATTCGGAATTGGGTTTCGAAGATGGCGGGACAGTGTTGCCGGTTAAAGTAAATCATGGCCTTAATGATAGATATTGAAATATCTAGAATTACGGTAAATCAGCGGCACAACAAAACAATGCCAGATCTGGCAACATTTTAAGAAAAAGTCTGGAAAAAAGACCACTTTTTTCCAAAAGGAGACCCCTTTTTTCCAAAAGGATTCAATAAAGTGATTCATTTATCAAAATAGTAACTGCTATTTTGTGTATGTTGGATCCCCCATAAGGCTAATGAAAGTCAATTACGAGTTTCCCGTTACTTTTTTGCAGAGTGATGAGGCGACTTTTTCATTAATCATTATTCATTATTTGATCAGATTTCATGATTGACATTTAAATGCATGTATGATTAACCCACATTGATACAGGGGCTTGGTTTTGAGCCCAGTTTCATATTTCACAAAGTGAAAAATTTGTTTGTAAATAATGATTTTTTTTGGCAATCTTGAAATGTTGATGTGGGTAAAAGAAATTGATGCGGGCGGGGTAATCCCATAAGGCTAATGAAAGTCAATTACGAGTTTCCCGTTACTTTTTTGCAGAGTGATGAGGCGACTTTTTCATTAATCATTATTCATTATTTGATCAGATTTCATGATTGACATTTAAATGCATGTATGATTAACCCACATTGATACAGGGGCTTGGTTTTGAGCCCAGTTTCATATTTCACAAAGTGAAAAATTTGTTTGTAAATAATGATTTTTTTTGGCAATCTTGAAATGTTGATGTGGGTAAAAGAAATTGATACGGGCGGGGTAATGGGTAACTCAAAATTGACTTTCAGACGCCTAATCTTGTGAGTCCCCCAGTATACTTTATACAATACAGTATTTTCATTTTGTAAAGGAAATGGGTAAACACTCAAATATTTTGCCAAATTTGGTAACATTTAAGATATATTCTAGAAAGTGGCAGTCATTTTTACCAGTTTTGTGTCATTTTCATGGTCATTGACACAAAAAGGGTTAGAAATTACTGGAAAAATGTAATATTTAACCCTTTTTCAATTGTTGAATAGTTGATATCTACCTATTTTAAAGTGTTGATATCTAAGTGTCAAACATTGCCACTTTCTCCCCTGGAATTCTTCATACAAAACAATATTTTATGTTTAAAAAAGAAAAATGGGTACCTATGCTTTCAACATAATAGATGAGGCAAACATGTCAAATTCAAAGGCCGTAGACACGTAGGCATCGCATTTCATTCATGTCAATTTGGGACAATATATTATGTGTGAATGGGATATGTACCTATTAAATGTAATTTTCTAGTTCAATAATGTTGTTTGCTGCATTGTGTTTTTAAAAATTGAGTTGTGATAGCGTGACGAATAGTTGTTATTTGTTAACAACCTGTGCATTGTGCAATGAACATGTAAGGTTGATTGCAGGGCATGTTTGGAGACATGAAAAAGTTAATGACATTATTTGTTGAGTGGATAGACAAAACAAATGTTCATTTAACATGATTTGGCCTTGCTCAAAAGAAAGCAGGCTGAAAAAGTTGGGTTTATTTATTTTGTATTCTTATTTAATAACATGAAGACTCTGACAAACTAATCATAGCTTCTGCAATAATTAAAAAAAACCTTTCAATATGCATCAAAGGTAAAAATATGAAATTTGGAAAAAGATTAAAAAATAAATTAGAGCAAGCAGTGGTCAACAACCCAAACTTCTTTTTTTAATTTTTAATTTTTTTTTTGCCCTCCAGTGCTTTAAAATGTTTGCCTTTTATCGCCAGACATTCTTTGGTTTATCTAAATTATCTTTTAAGGTCATTTGAAATTAAAATGCTAAACTTGAATCTTTTCCAAAGTTGAATGTTGATATGAACTATATGATCCTTGTGGTGTACGCCTAATTGAGTTTTGAGCTTCATTTGAATGATAAAAAAAATGACACCTTGTTTTAAAACAAATTGAACTTATACACGCCCACACACTTATTAATGAAAACATTAAAGTTCTGACAATTCTCCCTTCATAAGATCCGTACCACATTCTTAATACATCCCACTCCTACACATTTTAATTTGAATGTGAGATTTTGATTCTTATTTGCTAAATGATTCATAAATCACTAAATGAAAAGAACCATGTTTGCACACGATACTGTTTGCACATGATACTGTTCATTGGTACATGTATAATTTGTCAGACTAGACATTTTGTGATTTTTATGATCGAATGTGCACTAAGCTTCATTGAAATTTTATTCCGTATTTGAATAATATTTTGGCCAACAACCAACAAATACATTTTGGAACCATTTGAAGTAATGTCATGATTAATCCGACCCGCCGGCTATATGTGACGCGATCAAGAGGAATGAGTCGGATGTCGACCCTGGTCGAAAAATGAATTTTTAATACAGTTTTAAGGAAGACACCTGGAGCTTTCAGAAACTGAAAACCCCATGTCGATACGACGTTTTGTTCCAAAGTTATGTCAAATTGTATACATGAATTTCCATCAAAACTTATGTAAGCCGCCATTTTGAATTGGCCATATCTCAATTTGGGATTCCCCGACATCCGACTCATTCCTCTTGATCGCGTCACATGTGCATGATTTTGGCATACGCATACATCATATGGAGTGAGCCCTATTGCAAAATTCGCTGCTGTGAAGAACTGACTTAACTGTAGTACCTTATATTGATTTTTCATTTTGGTCCGAATGCCATTTTGAATTATACCCAACCTGTTGTGCAGGACAGACAATTTTCTGTGGGTGGGTTCTTTTCAAAAAATTGAATTTATTCTCCTTATTCTACATCGTCCAGTGCCAACATTACATTTTGCTTCATCACTTGGTTGGTTTGCTCACCAATAGCTGCTAATGATGCCTACCTACCCTCTAACCTATATACCATAATGTTAAAGGGGTACTAGGAGATGTTGAAGATTTTGTTTTACAAAATTTACTTAATATTAAAGATAATCATTATAATTAGCCATTATTGTTGTTTCTACTCACAAAAAAGCAGCAAAACTTGATTAAAACAATGTTTAAATATGTTGAAATATCATCGCTATTTATTGAAACTTTTTATAAAAATGCCCTCTATTTAATATCGTATGTAATTTGAATCGAATAGAAAAATAATATAACGATGGCTACCATAAAATGCTGTCTGTGCCGGGGATGGAATATTTTGAAACAACGTTTTATTGCACAAAGACGGCTGATTTTTCTTAATCCTTACAGCTGTAAGTTTGTATGTAATACAATTGTAAAAATGTAGAAATCCCAGTTTTTATACACATCTCTTAGTACCCCTTGAAATGCCGGTTTCATTCCATGCATGGGGGAACATGCATTGACTTTTGTATTGACTGCTAGTGAATATAGATAGCTGGTTTGGTTTAGTGTACGTGTACATAATCCATTCTATTAATTATGTCCTTTGTACTGTTTGCAGTTTGCCCTGTGGGGTTCAAACCTGTCTGCCGCTATATACGATGTTCAAGTCAAAACAAGTCAAAATGCTAGTTAACCTGACGCTTTCCTAATGGTATGATCGATTACATGGATTTTCAACCCACCTTTTGTCTGAATTTAAACAGTGTTCTGACTTCAGTACAGACCTGGAGATGTCTACTAATAGCTCCCAATCGTAGATATTGACAATAACTCCCTAACAGGGTTTTTAACCGGGATCGAAAGGGTTAAAAGAAAGCATTGCTACACGGGTAACCCATAGCTCCTCCTGCTTTCTCGTTGCGTTATCATGGCAGATTGGCAAAAGAAGATCTGTCTCACATACCCCGCATGTATAAGTATGTGGAGTCACTTTTGCCGTATAACACTAACGTGATGAGCACAATTTTGGAGTTTTTTGTTTTGTTAGTTGTCGGAAAAAAAATTGGCTCCGAAAGGGGGGGGGGGGGGGGGGGGAAGTGGGCCAAAACACAATAAAAAAGAAGTTCTGCATTTAGCATAGCTATTGCTCCTATATTTATTTATTCTAAATCACATATCGCATAGCTATTTTCCCAAATGTATGTGAGACGGTCCTTTTTTTTTTGGCCTATGGAAACAAAAACTTTAATAAATGAATACAATGATCTAATATATTAAGTGATGACTACTTTCAAAACATTTTTCTTTTTCATACCAAAATAATGTTTACAAAGGGTTTAGGCACTTTGGTTTAGGCCTATGTACTACACACTATTCCACTGACCCCGGTTTGACCCATTGAGAAACCAAGAGCATGTTGCCAAGGAAGTTAATAGGATAAGCCCTTGATTTCCCAGCATGCATTGTCTGTATTTATTCCTCCTACGCACCTGGTAAGGAAAAAGTTGCACTAAATCATCGGTATGTTGGCATAACGAGCTTAAAAATGTAAAGTTCCCATACAAAAACCATGAGTATCAGATTATAATAGAATTGCACAATGAACCCTATTTTGAGGATCTATGCAAGAGTATATCATATCAACATATTTAGGTGTTTGAAAATTCTTGATTTTGAAAGCACCACTCTCGTTCATGCATTTCAATAGGGGCTTTTGAATTCTTTTTACCCATTAAAATAAAAAATGCAAGGTAGGGCCTATTTGATGGTTTGGTTGGGTAACTCCAATAAACTTTTTACTGCCTAACATAGGGATAAAGCTTTCCACACCTGTTTTGATAGAATCATAAGTTTTATAGTCGGTACGGGCACTAGGTGTTAAACCAAATAAGGTGTTACTGACAAAATAGAAGCGATGGTCTGGAAGATTTCATTTCTTGAATAAATTCTGTAAATCCTATTTATTTATCCGACATTTGACTTTTTCTCACTTTTGGATAATAGGCCATTGAATTTGTTGTGAACAAGGTGTCAGACTGTACATTTTGCTGACTATTTGTGCACCTAGACGTGGTGTGTGTATGGCAATTAACTCAGGCCTTTTGAGGATTCTAGTGATAACATTTTCATCAGAATTTTTCTAGGGCTGTGGTCGTTAACATTTTTATTAAATAATATATAGACACGCTGTCATGAATTAAATTAACTAAGACCTTAAAAATATATGGCATCGAACCCGGTCCCTCTACATTCACTAGACCATAGAGGCTGTGTTTACATTTTTTATTGTTTAACATTTTTTGTTCTCCAGCATTAATATGATGTCAAATATGATCACCAAATCTTGTTAGCCGAGTCAACTAGCATGTCACGCAAGTGGTCGCTATTTTCTTTTTCAGCTAGCGCGAGTGACCTCGCTCACAAACAAACATTTCGAAGGTCAAAAATGGGAAGCGTTTCAAATGTTCTATTTTTTTAATATTTCAGGCAAAACTCCAATATGAACCCACTATTATAGAAGCCAAGGCTTCAATATTGATATAATATTGTTTTTATTTATTTATGCTTTATTTATTGAGGGTAATATGCTTCAGTGACTAGCACTGCTTTCCAAGCAGGCCCTCATTACGATCTATACATGATTATATACATACATACAAATGTTACAGTGTGTGACATAACATATACATAATTATATAATATTCAATATGATATTATTCAATTATTACCAGTGGAAATAATTATAGGATTTGAATTGACTGAGTGACATATCTTCTAAATCGAGACGGATAGATGGTAATAAACTGTTCCATAGATGGCCAGATCTGAAGAGAAAAGTGCTCATATCAGAATTAGAGTTGACCTTAGGAATGATTAAAGTATTAATTGTATGATTTCTGGTAGTATGATTGTGATATTTATCATCCAATTTTGAATTTGTACATAACTAAGTTGGACTAATATCTTTTAAACATTTGAATACAATAATAAGCAATTGAAATTTCCAATTATCACTTAGTTTTGCCCATTGAAGTAAGTTCATCATATCATTTATTGGTGTTCTGATATCAGCAGATAATATTGTTCTGGCTAAACGGTTGTGTACAATTTGTAGTCTAGCTTGATATGAATTTGAACAGTTTGACCATGCTAGCATTATCAAAATGTGGAATCGCAAGAGCATTGGATAACATAAGAGTTGAATGGGGAAGAAAGGGCTTTACACGAAGAATAATTCCAATTCTCTTGGAAACATTATTTGCTAAATAATCTACATGTGATGATCGAGACATGGTACAATCAAATTCTCTAACCATTTCAATCATAGTATCGTTATAGGCCAGTGAAATATCATTAAACCTATCTACCATTTGTCTGGTACCAAATAGCATAACTTTACTCTTATTGATATTTAATGTAAGCTTGTTTGCCTCCAACCAATTTGCAACTAGTTCTAGGTTTGTTGCCAAAGAATTTGAGAGTTCATCAGTACATTTTGATTTACATACTAAAGTGGTGTCATCAGCATACATTATAGTTTTACAATTTACAGCATCTGGTAAACAATTTACAAATAAAATAAATAACAGTGGCCCTAATATTGAGCCTTGTGGAATACCTATTTATACGTTCAAACTCTGAAAGATTACAATTAATATTTAGAGCCTGTGATCTGTTACTGAGATAAGATTTGAACCATAAAAGCTCAATACCATCAACACCATATCTTTTTAATTTATCAATTGGCGTGTTATGGTTGACAGTATCAAATACTTTCTTTAAATCTTCGGAATTGCATGAAGCAGCAACATGTTTACACGTTGTGGCTCAGATTTCATGTTTAACCAATGAAATTGCAGTATTTACACCAACTAAACGATAAGAGCTTATTCGACCTCATTCGAGACCAAAATAATTTATTCACTATTAAATGTCCCGTATGTATCTATCAGCCCCGCCTACCAAACAGTAGTTTTCTTGCTGAAAATCTAAATTGATCACTGCGTAGACTGTACCATATTGGATTCATAGCACTGTTACCAAACGCTAGAAAGCCTGTGATAGTTCGTACTATCATACCTCCTTGATATTGTGGGTTGTAGATTTCTTTCAGGAACACAATCAGAAGTGGTAGCCAACCGCCTATACATAGTCCCAATATGATTGCCAAAGTCTTTATGCTTTTGACCTCTTGTTTCATCCATCTCAATGTCATTCCAAGAGATGGAGGACACACTCGTCTTCTTTCCTTTTGAAGTTTTCGTACAACATAATAAAGATGTCCATACATGACGGTTACTATGCAAAGAGGGATCAGTAATGTAAAAATGAGGAACTTTGCGTATTCTTTTCCAAATATTTTCGTAAATAGATAAAAACATCTGACAGAGAGGTCTTTATCAGGTCCATTAAAACTTGCGATTGGTATGACAAACATGATCATAAATGTATAGAAATGAATTAGTATCATGGATGAAATAGCAACTTTGTTTGATATGAGTGTTTCGTAACGCAATGGTAATACAACCTTCAGATAACGATCAAAAGTAACAAATAGTAAGGTGAAAACACTCGTTATACATGGGAAAAAGGTGGCGCCAAGAAAACAGAGACATTGAAATGATGTCCACTGTATAAATGGATAGATGAGCGACATGATAAGAATTATTGCCATGGTAAAGTCAGCTATTGCCATTCCCATGATGAAATAGTTTGTAGGCGTTCGCAAATCATGAAATCGTATTATCAGTACAATGACCATGCCATTACCAAATAATATGGTAACAATGTAAACTACTGCAATAATAGAGATAATCACCGCTGAAATCGGATATTGAGCTGGGAAACCGACAGCCTCTTCCATAGCCGATGTGTTTCCTGAAAGCAAATCCATAACTGGGGTGTTTTCTGAAGACATATATCCAAGTAGATTGGTTAAATGATGGATGAAATGATTTCAATCTCTCCGTTCGAATCTGGTCAAATTAAGGTCGGTGTGCTTCTTGTTGGGATGATGAAAGCAACCAACATGAATGGCTAAGTGCGGAAATGCAGGTATATGATTACAAGTTTTTACTGCAATTGAGTGTTTACATCAAAAACCTCAACAGGCAAATGGTTGGTTGAATTATCACCAGATAGTACCTTGTTTCAGAGTAAATATAGCAAAGACTTAATAAATTGAGCTGAACTTTAAGATTTTTATCAATAATTCAACACCGATCAATGAGCCATGTGTATGAACCGTTCAGGGGGTGAAACCTACCGGCGCTCGACCCTCGTAATGTTTGCTCGAAGTCAAGTAAAAGATTCTTTTGCAAAAATATCAAGTTCTTGTAAAATGTGAAGTACGTTCTATTATTAATCATTATTATTTGGACTACCCTTGGAGCGTTTATCAGGACAATGGCAGTCATAGGGATATTGTTATCAATGAGCCATGCGTAGATGAACTGTTCAGGGGGTGAAACCTACTGGCGCTTGACCCTTGTAATGTTTGCTCGAAGTCAAGTAAAAGATTCTTTTGCAAAAATATCAAGTTTTTGTAAAATGTGAAGTGCGTTCTATTATTAATCATTATTCCTTGGGCTACCCTTGGAGTGTTTATCAGGACATGAGCAGTCATAGGGATATTGTTCTACACTCTCTTCGTTCAGGTGGTGAAACCTACTGGCGCTCAACCCTCGTAATGTTTGCTCGAAGTCAAGTAAAAGATTCTTTTGCAAAAATATCAAGTTCTTGTAAAATGTAAAGTGCGTTCTATTATTAATCATTATTCCTTGGGCTACCCTTGGAGTGTTTATCAGGACATGGGCAGTCATAGGGATATTGTTCTACACTCTCTTCTAGTGTTTATTACTTCTGTACAATAACTTAAAGGCACATTAAGTGGTGTTGACAATTTTAAATGTTTAAAAATTTACTTCAGAATTGAAGATGAACATTAAAAATGGCCATTACTGTTGTTTCTACTAGCAAAAACACAGAAAAACTTGATTAAAACAATATCATCGCTATTTATTGAAAAACACCCTCTATGCAAATATGGTTCACGTTAAGTATCACGCGTACTGCAGGGGGATACTGTCAGACGTAAAATGCTCGTCCCACGGGACGAGCATTTTTTGAATCAACGTTTTCTTGTACATAGAGGGCTGATTTTTCTTAATACTTATAGGTGTAAGTTCATACATGTAATACAATTATAAAAATATACTAATCCCAGTTTTTATCATAATTGAGGGTGCATCCTCCAACACATCTCTTAGTGCCCCTTTAACTACTGGGCAAAGCTCACCCACTTGATTTTATTGCATTTTAGTATTGGATCACCCTGTCATGGAAGACAAGTTTTGACACTCGCGTATTATTAGAGTCGATCAATGGTTATAATGCTTCTATTTTTATACATGATAAATTGGACGTATAAATTGTCTACGCCGTTTACTGCATCATTATTTGATTGTTTCTATCCATAGTTATCTCTACTTTTATATCACGTTTTGGCCATTTTAGAACCATTTTCAAGTAAAAGATTTTGTTAGAGAGCGAAAGAATAATTAAAGGATTAAAGGTATATGACCCGATCACTTTTTTGGGGCTATGATTTTTTTCTTCACATCAAGATACTTTGGTATCAGAAGAATCCCCATATTTTTCTCATTATGTCTGTAAAATATTAACGGCCAGAAATGTTTCATTTGGAAATTATAGGCTAAAATGTGGTGAATTACTGCCAAAGGTGGTTAACCACCAACAAGTCTGTGTACTACTCAATGGGCACATGTATTTTGACCTTGAGCTTCTAAAATAGAACCATATTGGAGTTATGCAACTCAAACTTTGGAATGCAACAATTTTAAGGATGACCTTTCATGTAAAATAGAAAACATCAAGTTGAAAATCGCGTCATCTACCTTTAATTAATTTCCCCAACTGCTCCTAATATACAAAAAGAAGTGTTAGATCAACCTTAGGAAAATCAAGATTGCTTGTGTAACATCTGTCTATTTTTGAGCATTTATCCGAATTTCTTTTCCTTAAAAGTTACAATTCATCAGCGTCAGTCTCTCAAAATGGCCCAACTTGAATTTAGGACGAAATCTATCACTTTTGTTCCCGACAAATTTCTTGAACACCTCTCGGTTATCTTATTGAACTCATGTGTTAGGAAACATCATACCTTTGCCATGAAAAATGTTGATTTCATTGTATAGTTTGTATGGCTCTTGTCTATGAGTCAGTCAGCAGGTCCTAGGTTTGAAGCTTTGGAGGTAAATTGTTCATCTATGTTTTGTCGTGTATACATTGTTCTTATCATTTAAAAATTGGTTTGAATGTGATATTTTAACCCTTTTCCTGTGCACCAATATATATGGAGGGGTTGAGGTCGGGGAAGAGTTTGCTTATTTGTTTTCTCCCTCTATTTATTTACTTATTTCATTTGTTTCTATTTTTCTATTTACATTTTGTGCAATTTAATTGGTAGATAATATTGCCCTTTTTATTAATTATAGATCAAGCCAAAATTAATCCATATTCTTACGTTTTATGATACCTTGCATGCTACTAATTGAGAGAAAACACTGGGAACCCATTGAACTACTGGGGTGTTTTTTGGTATTGTTTACAAATTGATGTAAAGTTTGTTTCAATGAATTGGAATGTTTTTGAATCATTATTGTGTTAAGGGTAAACATTCATAACAATATTTCAGTGATTTAAAATGTTCTCTTTAATATTTTTAGTTACTTTACATGTAGGATTCAAATTAGCTTGACAATGATACATGAAATTAATAGTAGTATGCCCAGGTCGCGATATTATTTACAGTAAACAACATTTGGATTGAAACTGATATACATGTATGTATACAAGTGTTTTGCACTTGTACTTACATTACATTATATCCTATGTCGAAAAAATATCAGACCAGTTTTAACGCAAAATTCTACGATACCGGGATTCGAACCAGTAACCTTTCAATCATAAGACCTCTTCAATAGCCATAAGACCACAAGGAGTTGGCTGACAGCGATTGGAATTTCAATCGATATAATTCTTACGGAATAAAGCTAATCGGTTTTAACTATATATATATATAATACAATAGAAGGTGCGTAAGTCGAATATGTATAGCGTACAGAGAGCTTTCTGTGAACTACGCCCGCGCTACGATATTATTATTACGCATTCTAACTAGCCTATATCCAAATGTTGGTTACGGTAAAGAATTTCGCTCCCAGGTCATGTGGATGCAATGAGAAAGTACACGGAATTTGGATAATATTTAAGCCATGGCGTTAAAATAGAACTTAAAATTCTTAACTTAAAGGGGCATTGAGAGATGTATCGATATACTAAATGAGTAAATAGCATAAAGATAATCATCAACATAGCCCAAATCCAAAATGTCATACAATTCCGACATCGCCTGAATGCTAAAATAAGTAAATAACGGCACTTCCGGGTTCAGCACCTGAGTTTCGATCGATATGATCATATCGAAACTAAGAAAATCATGAAATTTTATATAATGGCGAATGTTGGTAAACTGTTTCAGATGGTAGTTAGTATATGCCTGAGTATTACTTTGATGCAAAAAAACTGATTTCCAGGATAATTGAGGGCGCACTCCCATACGTATCTCTCAATGCCCCTTTAATAATAATAATAATATAATAATAATAATAATACACAGCATTTATTCAAGCGCTTGATACGTAAGATCTCCAAGCGCTTTACAATATAAATACAATAGGTAATTACATGATAAAATACTCTACATACTCTACTATACTTTAAAACAAATGTTATTTTGTCAGAGGGACTGTTTTACTTGTAAAATCTCCTGTATTCCATAACTTCGCATATGCCAATCAGCTTGTTTTGGTTAGTTTTTTCCCCTGGTATATACATTGTATTGTATTTATATTTCCACACTTGTTATTGTAATAATATTCAACAGCCTTCCTGCACTGTTAGTCAAGCGATGGTTTTAGGGTGTTAAACAAAACATCTACCATGTAAATTAACCAGGGCAAGGTTGGTAGTGTCTCACAGCCAAATTTGAACTACCAATGTGTAAGCGAGAAAATAAGTCTAAATGTGTAATTATTGAATCCCGTTTCTTCAATACAGCTGATGCAAGCAAACATATTGCTGTAACTGATAGCAATGATCCTCATAGTTATTGTCATAGAAAATGGACCTTATTCCATAATTGGCACCTTCCCGCCATTGATTACATAAGCAAAATGAAAGCATTCCAGAACTCTGTAGTTCTGTATTTGGTAATGACGGGGAGGGGTTTATGGGTAAGGTTATTTGTACTTTATTACCAATTTGTCTCAAAAAGGAAAGTTTTAATTATGCTGGATCCCTACAACATTAATTTTTACTCAAAGTCCTTGCAGGAAGCATAAAACCATCGAAATCAACAATTGGCCCATAAATGAGGTTAAAATAATTAAAATATTGGATACGTTGCTGGACTGTCTCCATCAAAGGAAGTAGGCAACAAATTTACCACAAAAAGAGTAAAATTGATGGTCCATATTATTGAAGCAGACAGCAAGTGAAATAATACAATTGTTTGCAACCAATGATCCATTGTGGTGTAAATGACCTAGTACTTCAAGGTTACTGGTTGGTTTAAGTAAACTTGTCCTGTTGACAGTAGGGACAAAGACTTGCCTTACCTTGGAAGTTTCGAGGGTAGGTATGGACGGATGTGTGTGCCATCGCCCACAAGATTCAAAACAAACTCGTGTATATAAAAAATTTAGAAATATGACCACATTAAAAACAAAATCAAAATTAATGTTATTGATAAGGGGAAAATTGGAAAATTAAAGGTATATTATGTGATCTTTCCAGGGAACACCCTCAACATCGAAAAAAAATTGAAAGCAGATTTTCTTGCAGATTTACATTTCTGATCATAAATCATGCATACATTCCAAGTTACAGGGCGATTCGATTCTTAATTACTTCAAAATCATGGTTTTAGAGTGAAAATAAACTGTCGGAATCCCGACAGTTTATATTTTTCACTCTAAATTCACTCTAAAACCATGATTTTGAGGTAATTAGGAATCGTATCGCTCTGTAACTTGGAATGTATGTATGATTTATGATCGGAAATGTAAATCTGCAAGAAAATCTACTTTCTAAAAAAAATCATGAATAGAGGGCGCCCTCTGGAAAAGATCACATAATATGCCTTTAAGGGACTAGTCTAAAGATTTAAGCAATATTTTAAGCAATATTTTAACCTAGGTGGACATCCTTGCCAATGTGGATGTTACACTGACATTTGACCTCGATTTAGGGTCAAATGTCCTCTATATAGATGAGGTGACCGTTGTTTACATCCAATGTTTATCAACAAACGCAACGGGCGAAGGGACTGGACTGTCGATACACGCTTGAGGGAACAGCATATGACCACAACACTGTCCGCTATGCTGTATTGCCCTTTATAATGCTTTGGCGCGAGTTTTAAAAGCACGGTCCTAAACAAAACATGATGCGCGCGCAAACTGCCGGGCAAAGAACAATAGCAACTAGCCACGTTTTGCCCAGTGTGACGTCACCTGTT
This sequence comes from Ophiura sarsii, assembly GCA_035610835.1. Taxonomy (NCBI): domain Eukaryota; kingdom Metazoa; phylum Echinodermata; class Ophiuroidea; order Amphilepidida; family Ophiuridae; genus Ophiura; species Ophiura sarsii. Next base: position 68,468,377 of record CM069451.1, on the reverse strand, counting down.
ACCCCATCTATACCGGACACGAATAATGTTGAATTCTCCATGGACAGATGACCTTTCTATGTATCTGTATTGTAACAATCTCGTTTTCTTTACAAGCTTCCTATACATATTGTTATAAAAGTACCATTATATTTTCATTGCAATTTTTTCCCATCAGATATTGCTTGCGACTCCAATCCTTGTCAGAATGGTGCTCAATGTATAGCTACAGCAATAGGGTATGCCTGTGTGTGTCCTCCAGGATTTACTGGAATCAACTGTGAAACAAGTAAGTATCTAATGGTGCTCAATGTATAGCTACAGCAATAGGGTATGCCTGTGTGTGTCCTCCAGGATTTACTGGAATCAACTGTGAAACAAGTAAGTATCTAATGGTGCTCAATGTATAGCTACAGCAATAGGGTATGCCTGTGTGTGTCCTCCAGGATTTACAGGAATCAACTGTGAAACAAGTAAGTATCTCCTTGTCAGAATGGGGCTCAATGTATAGCTACAGCAATAGGGTATGCCTGTGTGTGTCCTCCAGGATTTACCGGAATCAACTGTGAAACGAGTAAGTATCTCCTTGTCAGAATGGTGCTCAATGTATAGCTACAGCAATAGGGTATGCCTGTGTGTGTCCTCCAGGATTTACTGGAATCAACTGTGAAACGAGTAAGTATCTCCTTGTGAGAATGGTGCTCAATGTATAGCTACAGCAATTGGGTAGGGGTGTGTGTGTCCTCCAGGATTTACAGGAATCAACTGTGAAACAAGTAAGTATCTCCTTGTCAGAATGGTGCTCAATGTATAGCTACAGCAATAGGGTATGCCTGTGTGTGTCCTCCAGGATTTACTGGAATCAACTGCGAAACGAGTAAGTATCTCCTTGTCAGAATGGTGCTCAATGTATAGCTACAGCAATAGGGTATGCCTGTGTGTGTCCTCCAGGATTTACTGGAATCAACTGCGAAACAAGTAAGTATCTCCTTGTCAGAATGGTGCTCAATGTATAGCTACAGCAATAGGGTATGCCTGTGTGTGTCCTCCAGGATTTACTGGAATCAACTGCGAAACGAGTAAGTATCTCCTTGTCAGAATGGTGCTCAATGTATAGCTACAGCAATAGGGTATGCTTGTGTGTGTCCTCCAGGATTTACTGGAATCAACTGTGAAACAAGTAAGTATCTCCTTGTCAGAATGGTGCTCAATGTATAGCTACAGCAATAGGGTATGCCTGTGTGTGTCCTCCAGGATTTACCGGAATCAACTGTGAAACAAGTAAGTATCTCCTTGTCAGAATGGTGCTCAATGTATAGCTACAGCAATAGGGTATGCCTGTGTGTGTCCTCCAGGATTTACTGGAATCAACTGTGAAACGAGTAAGTATCTCCTTGTGAGAATGGTGCTCAATGTATAGCTACAGCAATAGGGTAGGGGTGTGTGTGTCCTCCAGGATTTACTGGAATCAACTGTGAAACGAGTAAGTATCTCCTTGTCAGAATGGTGCTCAATGTATAGCTACAGCAATAGGGTATGCCTGTGTGTGTCCTCCAGGATTTACTGGAATCAACTGTGAAACAAGTAAGTATCTAATGGTGCTCAATGTATAGCTACAGCAATAGGGTATGCCTGTGTGTGTCCTCCAGGATTTACTGGAATCAACTGTGAAACAAGTAAGTATCTAATGGTGCTCAATGTATAGCTACAGCAATAGGGTAGGGGTGTGTGTGTCCTCCAGGATTTACTGGAATCAACTGTGAAACAAGTAAGTATCTAATGGTGCTCAATGTATAGCTACAGCAATAGGGTAGGGTTGTGTGTGTCCTCCAGGATTTACCGGAATCAACTGTGAAACAAGTAAGTATCTAATGGTGCTCAATGTATAGCTACAGCAATTGGGTATGCTTGTGTGTGTCCTCCAGGATTTACCGGAATCAACTGTGAAACAAGTAAGTATCTGGAGGTGAACTAAATATCTGGGTGAGTTGGTAATGGAGGGAATGGAAGGGAAGCGGAGGGGAGAAGAGGGAGGGTAAATGGAGGAGGGAAAGGGTAGGGAAAGGGATCAGATGGGGATGGAAAGGGAGGGGAGAGGGGGAAGGGAATGGAATGTTGAGAGGGAGGGGAGGCACAGGGGGGAAAGGAAGAGTTTCACAGTTTCCACTAAACTGAAGGTAGACTAATTCTAGAAATGGAATTTAATTGTATATATTTCTTTGTTGCAGATATTGATGATTGTGACCCTGATCCTTGTATGAATGGCGGTATATGTGTAGATGGCGTCAATGGCTACATATGTGGATGTTCTGTGGACTTCACAGGCACAATCTGTGAAACATGTATGTAATATGTGCTGACATGTTTACTTTATTTTCAAAATTCATTTAGAGTACCATAATCTGATAATAGCTGTGCTAGGTGTTTTGGCATGGTAGTATTTATGAAATCATTTTGGGCGAGGGGTGTAATTGATAGACTCTTAGTCAAGTATGGGTGTGAATTGCAATGAAGACAACAAATTCACAGGCATAGATCAGTTTCATAAAAAGAATATCAGGTTTTTTTAATTATTGGGAATAAGTAGTCAAATTTATCATTTTGAAGGTCAGATCTCTTATGTGAATGAACATGGTGAATTTATGCAGAACAATCCATATCTTGAAAATATGATAGGCTTGCATAGGTGGTGTAGGGGTGCATAGGTGGTGTAGTGGTGCATAGGTGGTGTATGTGGCATAAGAACAGTAAAGATTCAAATGCAAGTAGGGGTGTACATATACATTCACATGTGAAGATACATGTCAGGTATAAGAATTATTAGGTTTTTAAAACTGAATTCAGGTTTTGTTGTCCAATTTTCTGCTTTTTTATTTTAATGTTAGCTTAATTTAGTTTTCAGTGTTTTTTCCCCATGTTATTTCACTCTCATAATTTCACTCTCTGTTATTGCCTTCAAAACTAATTGTTTGCTTATTATGTTTATAATTTATTATTCTTATGCAATTTAGTACCTTTGTAAGCGCTTTGAGCCTCCGGGGAATGGCGCGTCACAAATACTAGCTCTATGTATGTGTGTATAACTGGCATGTAGAACCTTTGGTACTAGAGCAGGCATTCTCAAATGGTGGCGCGCGCACCACTTGTGGCGCATCAAGGCATCCTAAGTGGCGCGAGAGTGGTTAAAATTGTTTTACAAATAAATCATATCATGATATAGCCAGATTTCATAGGCCTATGACGGTCAGATGTATAAAGACAGCAATTTTGTGCGCGCTGTGCGCGCATATGCCCTCAAAATCAAGAGTAATATTAAACTGCTCACAAAAAGTTAGGAAACTTTTTTTAATCAAGTATAGTTTTATTATGTGTTACCCTCTTGTATAATGTTGCATATCAATGGAAAGCTGAAGTGTTTTTCTTGAAAATGATACCAAATGTGCAATGATGACATGTCGTTGGACTTGGCCACATTAATGAGAATGAGACAAAGTCACAAATCAAATGTGCCAAAATTAGCAATTTTGTGTTACTGTGTGAACAAACAAATTGACACTGTAATGAAAACAAGCAAGACTTCTCAATCTTAAAACGTTTACCGTGTCTTAGATTTGTTTACAAGTTGTAGGCCTAAACCTTCCATAGCTTACCTTCATGTCCTTCCACCTGTTAACCCAGTCTTGCAAATACCCAAACAATGGTTTTCTAAAGAGATGAGGGTTAACTTGTGTGTGTTGTGCTCACTGGTGCAAATCTTTGTGTAAACCATTCATGATTCTCAAGCATGACCGGATTGATTATTGATCATTACCTGTTGACTGTTTAGCACAGATAAAGGTAATTTTGGCACATTTGATTTGTGACTTTGCCTCATTCTCATTCATGTGGCCAAGTTCAACAACATGTAATCATTGCAAATGTGGTATCATTTCAAAGAGGAACACTTCAGCTTTCCATTGATATATAATATATACAAAGAGGGTAATAAATAATAAAAATATACTTGATTAAAAAAAGTTTCCTAACTTTTTGTGAGCAGTTTAGTTATTATGTTGCCTATGATATGTTTAAATATTTGGTGACGGGAATTTTGCCATTGTAAATTCTAAAGAATATGACCAAGTGGAGCTTCAACAAGTTGGTTACTAAAATGTGGCGCATCAGTAAATCTAGTTGAGAAGGCCTGTACTAGAGATTAGACAGTAATCAAGAAACTTGTGTGTATACATCCTATTTGCAGTGATTGATCCATGCGGAAGCAACCCTTGCCAGAATGGTGCTGAGTGTCGCAACCAAGGATCTGATTACGTCTGTATATGCCCCAGAGGTTACACAGGAACCAACTGTGATATTGGTAAGCATCATATAGATCCTTTTCCTCCTCGTCGCTTAAATACCAGCATTGAGATCCTTATTCTATGATGTAGACCTGTGATTCTATAATATGCTTTGCTGGACAGCCAATGAAGCAAGAAGAAGAGTGTAGATTGAAACCTTTTAATATTTTATATCAATGAAATTATCAAGAGAACCTCACTTGATGCATACTCGCATTTTGTACAATTAAAAAATAAGTTCTTCATAATTTTCTATAATCCAGGAAATAACTGTTGGTACACTTTTGATAATTCCCCCAGCCCCCTTGTCCAATGTTGCTCTGAACCATTTCATCACCACAATCATTAGTGGGACCCTCAACATTGATTGGTGGTGAGGGTGGGGGGTATGAGGTAGTAACAAGTTCAATCTCTACGAGAGTTTATTACACAAACGGGGCTAGAACATTGAGCTTGAAAATGTGGAATATTATTACAAAAATTGAGTGCATTGTTCCAAAATCAATTCTCCTTGATGGTAGTTCCCTGTATACGTACATGGGGTAAATTAAGAAGAAAACAACACTGAGATTGTCTTGTCATCTTAATTCAAACAAACTTGTAATTATGTTCCTTTCAAATTGCCTTAAATTGCAGTGCCCTCTCAGCTTCTTTGAGGCCTGATTATTATAATTATGATGTTTCTATTCAGATATTAATGAATGCTCCAGCCTACCATGCCAGAATGGAGGTCAGTGTACCAACGAGCAGGGATCCTACTCCTGTGATTGTTTGGAAGGACACACTGGAGTCAACTGTGAAAATCGTAAGTAAAATTGTAATAAGGCGAATGTGGAAAGATGGTTCTGTGGGCCTGGCATTCCCATATTTGTTTTTACTGTTGTAACAGATCACTGAACACATTGATGTGCAATAGATGCATGCGTTTTCCTATTGCCAAGCTTTCAAGCGCTCCTACTTTCCTACTTTCTCCTACTTGGGGATAAATTGTTCTATGTTTCTGCACCTTCACTGTGCTACAGCCTCCCGAAAAACATCAGAAAGGCATGTACACTGCCTAGTTGCAAGAAGGTTTTGAAGTCTCATTTCTATCCATCATATTGACTCTGTTTGCATTGTTCTATGAATGTTCATTATGTATGTATGTATTTGTGAACAAGGGGCAGTCTACCTAATTTCCACTGGTCAATGTACAGTTTCCCTAATTTCCACAGGTCAAAGGGTAGTCTACCTAATTTACATATTGTTGGTGTCATATTTAGGTTTTAAATTTGGCTGTATTGGTTTTGTGTTTTATTGTCCCAGGGCTTCAGGGGATAGCACTTTACAGGCCTTTTTGGCTTTCTAGCCGTCTCCTCCATAACCGTTTCGTTTTTCTGTTGTTGTAAATTATCCGATTGTTTCTTACTGTAATTTAATGTTATTTGTGATTTTAATGTTATGGTAATAAATGATGAATGATGAATAGGTCAAGGGGCAGTCTACCTAATTTGCATAGGTCAGGGGGCAGTCTACCCAATTTACATAGGTCACGGGGCAGTCTACCTAATTTGCATAGGTCAGGGGGCAGTCTACCTAATTTACATAGGTCAGGGGGCAGTCTACCTAATTTGCATAGGTCAGGGGGCAGTCTACCTAATTTGCATAGGTCAGGGGGCAGTCTACCTAATTTACATAGGTCAGGGGGCAGTCTACCTAATTTACATAGGTCAGGGGGCAGTCTACCTAATTTGCATAGGTCAGGGGGCAGTCTACCTAATTTACATAGGTCAGGGGGCAGTCTACCTAATTTGCATAGGTCAGGGGGCAGTCTACCTAATTTACATAGGTCAAGGGGCAGTCTACGGTAGGGTAATAATAATAACACCTAAATGTTTTGTTTTTCATTATAGCACTATTTTGTACTTCATTAGAGGGAACCTGGTACAATGATCTAAATGATAAAGTGACCATTACAAGGACATCAACTGGAATGCTACTGGGACAATTTGCAACATGGGAGGATCGCAGTGCTGGATATGACGGTAAGTGTCGTCTGCTAACAAATTGCAAAAGAACACACTTTTTGAAAAAGGGGAAAAAAAGAGATGAATAGAAACCGTTTATTTGCGAGCAGTTTTTCAATAAAAACCTCACATTTCAGGTATACATGTAAATATCAAGTGTCCTGTGGAGTGTGCATTGGTCTGAAGTCCCAGTCCCCAGTTGTTTTAAAGTTATGCTTAAACATGTAAAATTGGAATATTTTGACTAATCAGCTCTCTTATCGGTCTAAATTCCCCCTTTCAGTGCTACCTTTCATATATTCTCCAAAAACATGTTAGATAACTCTTGGGCAAAATGTGATGCCTTGATTGTCCTTACAATGGCCCAAATGTTTGAGTAATGAACAGATGCAGCCCTATCCAAATATAATATCAATATGAGTAATATCCGTACTTGTATCCTATGGAACGTCTCACCAATTTTCTCAAACATAAACAAATATTTGTCAAATGGTGAATATGATATATTTTTTAAGAATAAAAAGGTTGACCCATACCAGATTTGTCATAGCCCAAGACTTTACTGAATGAATGGTTATTTATTCCATTAAGAATCACTTAAATCTAAATAATAAAGTCAAATTTTGGGGCCAAAATTATTTTAAAAATTATTTGAAGAGTGTGGTCAAAGACGGACACGGTCCAATAGTTTTAATCCTGATTGATAGTGGACCTTGATTTTTCTGACCAATTAATCTATTTGTTGTATAGTACCCTGGGTCAAGGAAAGGAAGGTTCTATTTACTTTGAGGCAACTGATTTCTTTTACTTGGGAGGTATATTGATATTGACTGGAGTACAAATATATCCAAAATGATGCCTATTTTACCATTAATTCCACGGGCAGGATAATAACATTTTAAGGGCAGGATAATAACATTTATTCTTACATCTCTATTTGGAGCGACTCTATGCGTAACCTTCAAACTCATATTGAATTAAAATTTATCAATCTGATTTTCCCCCGTTTACTTTCTGTAAGAATTTGTTACAAAATACTCAAATTTGGTTGACAACAACTTTTTAAATGATGAATTATACATGCCATGCTGGTATTGTGAAAAACTAAATCAAAAGTCAATAGCTATAACAAATTCAATAATTTCTATGATTGCTTTGAAGTTTAATGACCCATGTGTCTGATAAATAGCACTTTGCTGCCGACATTCCAGATCAAAACATATTCCTATTACTATGATTGAATCATGAATTGCAATTTGTTTGATATCCCCGAGAAATTATTTGCTATCAAATTAGCCCTGAAAAGATTGGTAACATTTTCTAAAAGATTTAGCCTTTATTATTTACTCAATTTACTTAATATTGTCAACAAATCAAAAGTATTAAAAAGCCAAACAGGGGGCATTCATCTGCCAATCAGAGGCATTGAACAACCAATCGGAGACATCAAATCGGCCAATCGGTGACATTCATCAGCTGTTCAGAGACATTCAGCAGCTAATTAGAGGCAGTTATCAATTAGCCGTTCTTCAGCCAGTTAAGAAGCGAGAGGCATTCATCAACCATTCATCAACAAATCAGGCATTCTTTGGCCAATCAGAGGCATTATTCAGCCAATCAGAGGCATTATTCAGCCAATCAGAGACATTATTCAGCCAATCAGAGACATTATTCAGCCAATCAGAGACATTATTCAGCCAATCAGAGACATTATTCAGCCAATCAGAGACATTATCCAGCCAATCAGAGGCATTATTCAGCCAATCAGAGACATTATTCAGCCAATCAGAGACATTATTCAGCCAATCAGAGACATTATTCAGCCAATCAGAGGTATTATTCAGCCAATCAGAGACATTATTCAGCCAATCAGAGGCATTATTCAGCCAATCAGAGACATTATTCAGCCAATCAGAGACATTATTCAGCCAATCAGAGGTATTATTCAGCCAATCAGAGACATTATTCAGCCAATCAGAGGCATTATTCAGCCAATCAGAGACATTATTCAGCCAATCAGAGGCATTATTCAGCCAATCAGAGACAGCCAATCAAAAACATCAGCAGAGGCATTCATCAGCCAGTCAGAAGCATTCATAATTATAAGCCAATCGAGGCATTCACAAGTCAAGCAGACACATTCATTTGCCAATCAAATTCATTTATCAAACAATCTAAAGCATTCATTAGTTAATTAGAGATATTCATTAACCAATCAAGCATTCATCAGCCAATTGAAAACTTAAATAAGCCAATCAGAGGCATTCATCAGCCAAACCGACGTATTCATTACCTAACAAGAGGCACTGATCAGCCAGTCAGAGGCATTCATTAGCTAATCAGAGGCATTCATCTCTCATCAAACAATCAGAGGCATTCATTACCTAATCAGAGATTCATCAATCAAGCGTGCAGTAACTAATCCGAGGCATTCGGCAGCCAATTATGGGCATTCATCAGCCGATCAGAGGCATTTCCTTGCCAATCAAAGACATTAGTCAAACATGGGATTAATGGTTGTAGGGCTACATTGAATTTTGAAAATATATAAAATGATATCATCCTAATCCAAGTCTGTGTAAAACAAGTTTGTATAATTGCAACATTATTTCTTGATACTACACTGAGCCAAAAAAGAAACTTATAAAAAAAGAAACTTATACAATTTTAACAGATCACCAAATAATATTCTGTGCATGAAAATGTACCAAATTTGGATACAATATTACTGCAATGTATCGCTTCAAATGGCAGTCAATAACCAATTGTTTGCTTCAATGACACAAGAGAAATGTGCACTGCCCCTATGGTGATCTGTTAAAATTTTATAAGTTTCTTTTTTGGCTCAGTGTATATAAAAGACAAAATTCCATCACACAATTTATTTATATTACCTCTAAATTGGTTATCCGTTTCCACCACAGGGTATTATTTTACAAATTACACATTTCAACATTTCATTCCGTACCCAGACACAGATTGTACGTCAATGGCTTGGCTGTGGATAAATAGTACATTTTCATTGATATGTATCTGGGCCATATATTTTGCTTTTTATCAGCTCCAACTTACCAACAATAACAATAATTCCAAAATATTAAATTCTATTCATAAAGTCACCTGAACACTGATCTTTACCCGAGGCATACAACCTTGATAGTTTAAATACTGCTTAGTTCTAAATACTGCTTAGTTCTAAATACTGCTTAGTAAGCAAGATCCCTGGGCAGTATTGTAAATCGGCCGTGATTTATTATTGAATACCCTTACATTCCCATACAATATATCATACTTCAACTGACCTAGGATTGCATTCAAATTCTGATTCTATTGATAAAATGACCCACTTGTGCTTGAATTTGCCAGAGTTTAGTCCGTTATTATAGAGTTATAACAAGATGACATTGAAGATAACACTTTACTTAAGTCAAAAGAGTAAAACAAATCAACTTTGTGGCCCCACATATATTTTGTCTTGGTGTAAAATATGTTAATTCCCCCTATTAAGTCAAGGTGATATGTTTATGCTTTGATCTAAAACATATCAGCCTGAGTTGGCATATATTGACCATTCAGCCTTTGTAACCCAATTTACAACCATGATGCCCTTCAATTTATTGTTTCAGGACACATATGTCCATGAGTATATACCTGTAATCTGGAAAAACCTAGTAAGTCTGTTGAACGCAAATTTGAGAAAACGAAAGGAAAACTGTTCCATATTTTTTCCAAACTAGGTTTTTCCATACTAGGTTCTTCCTGATGAAACACTGCCGACAGGGAAGAGTTTCGCACACTTTAACTTGATAAACTGAAGGGGAAAACCTATTAAGTCCAAATATAGGTCTGCCTCAATTTTCCCCCAAAATTTGACTTACTAGGTTTTTCCAGATTACAGGAGAAATGTAGTCTCATTTTGTGCCTTCTTGCTGTACTGATTAAAGGTAGATGACCCGATCACATTTTTGTAACACAGAATTATTTCAAACATACGGAGATTTTCATATCATATGAAAGCTCGTATTTTTCTCATCATCATACTGAAATTTGACGGCCTATAAATCGGTATAATTACGGAGAAATCGATGAAATAACATCGAATTACCGCGAATGGTGGTAACCACCGATATAGTTTGTGTACTACTCAATGGGTACAGTTCACAGCATCTTGTGCGTCTAAAATAAGAACCATTAGAGCTATGCAACTCAAACTTTGGAACACAACTTTTTTAAGGATGACCTTTCATGCAGAATAGAAAACTTCAAGTTGAAAATCGGAACATCTACCTTTAATCTGAAGCCTACCATTGATGAATGTTTTCAACAACAAACAACATGAATAACTCGTAGTACTATGAATGATACTGTGAACTTTGTTTTGCTAAAAATATTTCGTACCAGAAAAGGAAATTTCTGATCACTCAAAATGATTATAATTATTATTATTAGGCAAAAAAAAGATGTTGGATTGCCCTTTCCCGCCCATCCGTAAAAATTGGGGAAACTCTGTCGCATTTAAAAAAAAAAAAGGTTTTAAACAAAAAGATTTTTAAAAACTTTTTTGTTTTAGAAATAACAAATTTGTCACAAATGACCTCAATTGATCTTTTTTGTGACCCCACTCTGAAATAGTTATTATCCATACCACCAGACTTTTTAATAGCAAAATGTATTTAAATTATAAACATCAGTGTATTCCAGTGTGATTTGGTCATTCTTTGGAATCAAAAGAAAATGAAAAAAAGATAATCGACCTATAGACCCAAAACAAAATTGAGGTGAAAGGGCAATCAAACTTTTCTTTTAGGTATTATTATTTTATGGTCACCAAAATATTGTGTACATATAAGAATCCCCCTTATTTGATCCCCAGGACTTGATAAATATGGTCTGCAAGTTACACATTGTCTCCCAATGTTAGCAAGATAATCTGTATAAACAACAAAGCAACAAACTCTTCCTTATATCCCCAACTGCTGCTAAAATATTGTGTTACCCCCCCCCCCGTGTCAGTAAAATATTGTGTAAAATATAACAAACTCTCATTTACTTATTCCTAAGGCCAAACAAAATAATAGGTTCGTCTCGAAGCTTGCACGTGCATTGGTTTTGAAATGCCAAAATACCGCGTCTGAAATACCGCGTCTGAAATGCAGGAAATTGTCAAATCATTTTTTTTTTCCTACAAATTTTTATTAAAAATATCGACAGATTTTCCCTTTCTCAAACTTTTACATGGCTCAGTTCTTTAAAAAACGCTGCACAATTGTTCTTTACACAACTACATCACAATATTCATTTCAAATAGAAAAAAAACAAATATCAGAAAGTGTCAACGGTTGCAAATAGTAATAAGAGTAAAAATTGCCACACAAATAAAAAAAAAAGTATTAAAAAAAAAATGGAAGACAAAAAACAGCGCGCGTCGCCCGATTTTGATTTTGAAGCCTTCGCAAGCTTTGTTGTTTGGCCTAAGTGCTGGTAAAATATTGTGTATAAAATATCTCCTTATTTTCCATCTTCCAGTGCCAACCATCGTAGTAGGCTATGCAAGCAACAACTTTGAGAGACCATCATTTGGATTCACTGTAGTACAGAATAACGGTGATTCTACCACTAGCTGGACAGGTCAGTGTCATTGGTGTGACAATGTCGAGGTGCTACAGACTACGTGGATACGCACAGATAGGGTCAACTTATGCCATGAGATGAAATTCGCAAACAAGTAAGTGTTTCAGATTAGGAGTGCTCAAATTGTTTACTTAGATTTTGCAGCCGGAACTCCAAAACCCTGCTCATACAATTCTTAAACTTTTCTCACAAAAGAAAATCATCTTACTGCTTTGGGATGATTGTGTTCCTCAAATTGGACTCATTCCTCTGAAAACTGGCCAATAGTTAAGATCTTCAGGATTGTTTTTGAAACCTCAATCACACCTCTTGTGCATCTATCATGTGTTAGGTGTGGGTATGCCAAAATCAGAATGTAAATTTTTTATTCATTCAGTCATACCTAGCGATGGCCACAGATTTGTACTTTACTTTCTATTCAAAGCATTTTGTACTATATATGCCAAATTTATTCGCACATTCTTGGATTACTTTTTTCGAACAGAGAGATAAAACCAAGTTTCTCGCCATTTGACTTACCAGCAGCCATACCGACAATTGAGATATTTATTGACATTAGATTCATTTGTTTCACAACCCAATCAAATATATGATAGTTAACACCCAGGATTTGAACCCAGGACCTCTGGACATTATCTATATGTTTGATGATGTATACAAGTTTGGAATAATTTTTGTTTTTATTTTTCCAGGATCGGACAGGATAGTTGGACTCGCTACCAACAGAGCTCCGCCCCACAGGCTTTCAATACTCCATAAAGCTTAAACATCTTGCTTCACTTGCACAAACTCCAGCAACTATAAGGTCGAGGCCGGTTTTATAAGTCTTAACTCTTTCCATGCGGCTGGCGGCTGCAGACGACATTCAAATATTTCACAAAATGTTTAAAAATGTTAAAATCATTGAATTTCATTACCATATTTGGAATCACCATGAGAAATGCATTAAAAAAAGTACAAACATGCCTAGCATTGGTTCAGTATTCCTTGAAATAGACCTTGGAAATATGGGAAAGGTTTCTGAAAAATCTTGTTTTGTATGGTAAAACCAATAGCCGCATGCAAAGTGTTACGAGTTGATCTGATCAGGACAAATAAAAAACAATTAAACAAATTATACACAAATTATATGATACAAGCTCCAATAATTAGTAACCCCAACTCCCAACTCAAGGCACAGATGTTTGGACTAGATATTTATTATTTATGATTTATTCAATAAAGATAGAAATAGAAAGTGTGGCACTTAAAAATGTAAAACAATACTAATATGTTCTCTATTAAAAGTTCAATAATTAGTTACCCCAACTGGCTGTGACTAACTGATCACTACTTATTTCATTCATTACAAGTCAAAATAAATAAAAAATTACTCTTGAATTATATCCTGATATCAAATTGGTTGAAAGAGGTCATCGGGATGACCTATATTAATCATGTGTTTAATTACCAGAATATATTTGACATAAGTACATCAGGTTTTATGTATGTATACATCAGGTTTTATGTATGTATACAACTCCCTTGTGTTCCAAGGACAAAAGTGTTAACCTACTGTAAAAGTGGAAATTTTCGCGCGTATAAATTTTCGCGCTTCTTTTGAACAATTTTGCTTGTTTTTATTTTCGCGATTTTGAGCTTCTGTACATAGACCTACATATAAAATGAATATATTTTCGCGCTTGCTGATTTTAGCGCGAAAATCGCGAAAATAAATGTAGCGCGAAAATTTCCACTTTTACAGTACTCTGAAACAGTCAACGGTCATACAATTTGGATCACAGAGGCAGGAACGTATCTTAGTATTTGACATTTGACAGTTTATCATTTAAAACTTTCAAATATTGTACTAGTGGAATGTAAACATCTCTTTATTTCTCGGTTTTATGTTTGAAATGCATCGTTAGCGCACAATTTGATAAACAACTGGTGGCTGATGCAGAGATTAATCGTTAGCGCACAATTTGATAAACAACTGGTGGCTGATGCAGAGATTAATAAGCAAAGGGACAGCAATGTGTTTGATACAGAGAGCAATTAATTCTATATTTATATATATATATATACAATAACGTAAATCCAGAACATTTGGAACAGAGTGCTCAATACTAAAATAAGTAGAGCAATATGTATTATATAAAATCAACTTGATTACAATTCCATGATTATACTACAGCACTATTTCATACAGCCAGCATTGGCTGCACTCATCAGGTATAATGAATTCATTATATATATATATATATATATATTTTACTCGAGGCAATATCAGTGTATAGTTTATCTCATATATTGCTTATTGATTACCAGATATTGGTGGTGATAATTATAGCTAGCAATAACCATCACATTGACGTTTCCGTTCGGTAGTAAAAAGGTGGTGATAAATGTTGCACAACACCAGCGTATACAAGCAAATCATAAGTATATCTAAGTGTATCAATATCATGATACTATGCAGCCATCTTAGTTGCACTGCAGTGTTATGACCAAGTCACTAAACCTCAAGTCAGATGCGATTCAAATCAAGTCCATCTCAATTTTCGTCAAGTCAATCTAATTGGTAAAGTCACTGGTTCGCTCTAGTCAAGTTAATGATATTATTCACAACACATACGAGTCTTACTACTAAACAGATATTTAGTTAATTCACTGATATTACCCATCAAATCATGTTCATGTATTGTCAGGGCATAATTAATATTCATTTTGACCATCAAATGTTTTAACTCTACCTTCCCATATCAGTAAGCACATTCAAGTCAAGTCATTCCAAGTTTTTTGTAAAAGTGACTTGGTGACTCAAGTTGAGCAAAGTCATTTGAAAAAAGTTTTGGGCCCAAGTCACAACAAGTCACAACTTAGTCAAGTCATTGCTCTCACAGACTCAAGCCATAAAAAAGACTTTGACTTGAGTCTAAGTCATTGATTCAATTCATCACAACAATGTTGCTCTATAAAAAAGGTTTTTTAACACAAAATGTGCATATCATAACATGGCACATGGAAAGTAGTCACTGAATGGTGGTACTTCACATTAGCAAAATTTTGGCATTGCAAGTACAATTTCTACGCAATTTGAATACTTTCAATGATCTTTCGATATCTGTTATTTTAACTAACAAGCTTGGCACATATTTGATGCACCCAATACTAGTCCATCAACCTATGTTTTCTCAAGGTCGTCTCTTGATAAATTATAAACTACATTTCCCTGATAGCACAAACAGTATAATTTCAAAGAGTATTCTTTATATTAAAGTTAAATACCTTTTTTACATTGATGGCTATCTAGTTATTGTCTGTTGGATACAGAACGTGCTAAACTGACATGGCTCATGTCTGCAAAGTCAAAGATGTTATATTGCCTGTAGACATTGTGCAGGGCGGTAACTGTGGTTGATGGTTCAAGTCTGGGCCTAAACACATAGTGCTATTATCTGATCAGTGATCAGTGGTTTGTCCAGCCCTCCTATGAGGTACAAAAGTCAAAATGTTCCTGTTGGGATGAAATTGTTTCTCAATTTCTGCATTCAATTTTAATTTCTATTCAGGCAACAACTACAGTTTTGGACTAGACTTTTAAAAATTATACAACATTAAACATATTTTGGTTGCAAATTGCCATACTGAAAAGCTTTAGGTTTGTTTGAAAATGAGTAGATTTGAGCTAGTAATCATATAATCAGTTCAATAATAAGTCTGTCATATCAAACATTTCCCAAGTGCCTTATGCGATGGGAACAGCTTTTTACTGCCCATTTGATGGATGTGAGCGTGATACTATTGTTGAACTGAATATAGCAACATCCATGTCACATGCACTGCATCAGAAAAAGTAGTTAATTCAATGAAAATTATTTTGTATCGATATTTATTTTGTATTTTGTGACCAAAATATAGTATATAGTTATTTCATCTTATATTTTCAAATTTTTCAATATATTTAAAGTTATGAATAGACACCATGTTTTGATGTTATGCACAAAGTACAGTCTTTTCTTTAGATACAAATATATCATCACACTTGTAGCACACATGTCCAAATTATTTGACTTATTCTGCGATATGAACTTAAACATCGGCGTAAAATTATTCAACTCTCATTTTTATAATGACAAACCCACTTTGAGAGTCCTATATAGCATTCTCTTTAGAATGCCACTCTTTCTACAAACTTATTTTCATTCAGGTTCTTCAAATCATATATTTTTGTATCATGTTATTGTATTGGACTTTAGTAGATTCCTGTCACGCACATAAAATAAAATAAATAAATAAATAAAAATTGCTGTCGGCAATATGGTTCGATATATGCGACAACTTTATTGCAATGCCGCAGAAATATGAATTAATTCATTTTGCTCTTAATTGGACCACATTTTATATGAGAAAATAAGATATATAGTATGCAGTATAGTTATTCTTTTTTCTTATAGTATTTGGACTACCATATTATCCCTATTAAGCACCCATGCTCTTATCACCCTAAAGTTGTTCCTAACTGACTTTTTGAACTTTATGATACAAATATGCTTATAATGAAAATCATATCAAATCATATCTTTACTTTTTTTAAATTTCTCTTCAACATACATGAACATTGTTTTAAAATATGCACATGGCCTTTAGAACTGGACTGAAGACTGTTAAATTTAGCTTACTAATAAGGTATAGAAACTGCAATGTCCTGTGTAGTAAATTCCTTTTTTACAAAGGAGCACACAAAGTTATTGTATCTTGCCATACCAGACTGTTGAACAACCCTGGTGACAAGATTTTCAAGAATTAAATGGACTATTGCTAAGGCCAAACAAAATAAAAGGTTCGTCTCAAAGCTTGCGCGCGCATTGGTTTTTGAAATGCCAAAATACCGCGTCTGAAATGCAGAAAATTGTCAAATCAATTTGTTTTTCCCCTACACATTTTTATTTCGAGTTTTTATTAAAAATATCGGCAGATTTTCCTTTTCTCAAACTGTTACATGACTCAGTTCTTCAAAAACGCTGCACAATTGTTCTTATACACTACATGACAATATTCATTTCAAATAGAAAAAACAAATATCAGAAAGTGTCAACGGTTGCAAATAGTATGAGTAAAAATTGCCACACAAATAAAAAAAAAGTTAAAAAAAAAAAAATGGAAGACAAAAAACAGCGCGCGTCGCCCGATTTTGAAGCCTTCGCAAGCTTTGAGACAAACTTTTTGTTGTTGTTTGGCCTAAGCTAAGTGACCTGGTGCTTATTAAGGATAATATGGTCAAGTTAGATTACCGTTGCCCAGCTTTTTATATGTATAGAATTGGATTGGTGTAGATATATATAGAATAACATAAAATGGTGTATTAAAACATTTGGTGTAAATTAAAGCCACTAATACTAATATATGAATGTAGGAAATTGCCAGTGAACGTCCGGTTACATTGGCAGAGTAAACTTAAATGCACTTGATAAAAAAAGGTATCAGCAAGTTTGACTTTAATTTCATTATCGATATTCAAATGGGATGAAGGAAAAAATGAAGACCAATAATAGTCTGCACTGCACTAATTCTCATTTGATATCACATTTTGGCAAGTATTCCTTCAGTAATCCGTTTTAATCCACTTTAACCATTTGTGCTTATGGGAAAGTAACGTGGTTGTTTGAACATTGTATTCAAAGTATTCATACTGACATTAAAAAAAGATCATGTTTGTTTGACATTGCACTTCTCAAAGTAGACTGAAACAGGTTATAAAGGGTGTATCAGAATGAACTATACATTGTTTCTAAAATACATAAAAAATACAAAATGATTATTGTTTTAAATTTTATACGTCTGCAATACCATAATAAATCATATTGCCTTTGTATAGTTCATTCTGATACGCCATGTACAAGGATTACTTGTTGATAGTAAACACGGGATTAACAACTATAAACCAAACTCTCTGTTGGCATAGGATTTACACCATTTATTAAAATTAGGTGTTTTGGATGTAGTATATTTTTGTTGAATATTCCCTTTCTATTTATCAGTAATATGAGCAGCTCCTTGTATGTTTGTCTAAAGTTATACCTGTCATTTTGTAGATAACGATATTGAAAAAATATATGTGGTATGAAGACAAGGTCTAAATCAATAGGCGCATTGTCTTCAATAAAATATAAGAGTAAAATAGTCAAGATACATTCTTTTAGCACCAGTCTAAAATGAAGTCTTTTGATAGATTATATTTTTGTTAAATATCCCCCGTATATTCTATTTATCGATAATATGAGCAGCTTTTTGAATGTTTTTGTAAACTCGTGCACATTATTTGTAGTGAAAAGTTAATTTGAAAAAAAAGAAGATTAAATGTATTTCGAAATGTAAAATGTAAAATGTTGTTTGTTGTGCTTGATTCTAATAGTTTTCTATCCTAGTCCTCCCATTAGGGCCGTAATTATAAAGACATATCAAGATATGTTTGAAAATATCAAAATATTCCATTAGGAACACTGAATTATATTAGCGACTTGAAATTACACGGATTACCAAGCCAGTATCTTCAATTGAAGCTCTGTATGTCTCTGATTTAAATCATCAAAAGGAACCATCGTTAAAGGTTGCATAGTCTCAAGCGCTGTCATGAAAAAGCTCTTCAACAGTAATACAGAACTCGACACTCGCACTCCCAGAAACTAACATCATTTTGATTGTCCCAAGTGCTCTGCCATTTGCAGGGAGAGCCTCAAACTGGTACCGCATTGAATGGGACTATTTCATAACACTACAGTCAATAGTTAGGTCACCCAAGCCCTATAGGAAAGCTATGAAGATTGTTAAACGGGGTCAGTAGTCACAAACATGCACAAACACAATAGTCGAACGACCTTGCTATTGTCAAAACTCCCTACACAGAGGACTGCAGTGCAAATCTGTACGATGTTCGCCATGTAATGTCTATGGCGCCTAATGGCGGATTTCATTCCGTGGTATGAAGCTATGAAGTTTCCGTGGTCTTCGCTATCTCCAAGCAGATAGAGCAATACGTACACGGAATTTTTTTTAGACGAGGGTTCATTTCATGATTTGGTGAGGTTTAGAATGAGTTAGGATTCCTGTAATTTCGAAGACCACAGATTTTCAAAATGTGAATTTTCCAACATTTTACGACATAAATTTGGTCACAAAACGTGTTTAATACTATACATTTTACCGATCTGCAGATGTTATTGACCCTCCTCTAAAATTCTACCTGATTTTTAGCACGTTTCTCAGTTTTTGAGATGCCCAAATAGACCATTTTCCGAAGCTATATCTAGCAAATATTGCAGTCACTGATACTCCATTGTTTTCTTGCGTATAACAAAATATGACATGCAGCGTGACCTCCCTACTGACTGACTATGTAACTAGTTCGACTCTCTCTGCACTATATGACTGGTCATGCTCATGCAGTGAAACGATGCAACACTTTTATTCATTCACACTTTTATTCTATTCCTCTCAAATGGCGGATCTGTGCAAAGAGCGAATAGAAACTAAGGCTCACATTCCTTTTTGTTTCGCAAGTTCAATTTGTAAATTGAACAGTGAGTAAGGGATTAAATCATGTTTCAGCATTGTGCATCACCAATCAACAACGGTGTTCGCGCGTCTGCGTGGTTGCCAGAGTGAAATGAACACGCAGCACGCGCAGAACGCGAGCTGTCGATTGGTGATGCACATACGCTGAAACACGATTTAATCCCGTTCAAGGACTAGGGATTTGAACGCCATTTCATAAATAGACAATGCAAATAAGAACATTGTTTTAATGCAGACCTACTTCGTAATTAACAATTTCATTCAATTATCAAAAAACTGAAATGACCTAACTACCCTATAATGAAGTTCCTGTAAGTGTCAAAACTCGATGAAAACAGTTGGCATGGTCATTCCAAAAACGACACATTGCGACTGCGATCGGGTATCGCGTGAATACAGTATCCGCGTGGTGCGGATCGATAGGTGCAATGGTTGCCCATAGCAGCGTTGTTTAACTCAAATCGACAACGATTTGCTACTTAACTGTAATTAAGTTATGTGGGAGTTGTTGAATATCATATGAACCGTGCATTATCTATGATATTCTAATTCAAAATGTTGATTTATAGTTGTGTGCTGAAGCACTCTAGACTTGTAACCCTTTGTAAAGTAAACAAAGCAAAAAGGTAACAATTTGACTAAGTGTGTCTAATACAATCTACCATTCAATCATGCACAATTTAAAATCTACCATATTGGATTCTAAGCATCGAGAACAGAAATTAATTTATAATGCAAAATATCGCGACCAATATCTACGTAAAAATTATAGCATACAATACTTTTGAAAATTATCAAATTCTTTGTGTGATGGGGTCAAATCGAGGGTTGAGCGCCAGAAGGTTGTAACTTAAAAAATGCTATTTTGAGATAATCAACTTTCAAATATGTGAGACTCATTACAATACACTGTAGCACCCAATTCATACCTCTGAATTTGGTCAAATTATGCATGTTTACGAGTTCCCGCTTTATGGTCCTGAAATTTGGTAGGTTATATGGATATCTTGCTACCAAAATCTGAATTTGCACAAAAATTGAGTTACAGCCTTCTGGCGCTCGAAATGGGGGTCAAATGTAGCTCTGGAATTGAGTGGTTTATGATACAAATGAGCAACTCGAATGTGGCATTGCGTACAATTGATCTGATTTGCTAAATAGGTTATCAATTCTGAAATGGGTATGTACAACAGTATGATTTTGTATATTTATCCAATATAGATCAAGGCAAAATACATTTATCCCGAATTGTGTAATGCTAAACAAGATATCCAAAACGAATGTGATACCATCCGGCAAAATGTGCCCAACTACATTTCGTCAGCCTGCTTCGATAATTGCCCAACTCGTTTTTTCAGCGAAATTGAGCTTTTTGCATAAATCATGACTTAATTACATTATGCACATGCTGTAATAATGCGTAAGTCATTGACCAAGTTAAAGTGTTGATAAATGCACAATTTCAATTCTGCCTAAGTCAGCCTTGTGAGGCAGATTGTAATAAGGATGTAAAATGTTTAAAATGGTTCATATTAACTCGTATTGGGCCTATAACAAGCCACATTTCACTTAAAGATATAACTCCAACCTAATTCTATCCAACAGTTACTGCTCCTGTTGGAATTCACCTGCACTATTCATGGTGCTATTCAACATATCGTCGGCCTACTTCGATAACTGCCTAACTCACTTTTCACATTTTTGTTGCTTTCTAAAAACTAGGAAAAATGAGTTGGGCAATTATCGAAGCAGGCTGACGATTTGGTTTTTTCTGCTTCAACAATACCCAGGGGTCAAACAGGGGCATGTGGCGATTTCATCCATTTTTTCACAAAATAGCTCATATGAACAAAATTTAAAAAGGGCTAATACATTATGGTCCAAACTTTTAGCCCAATTTTATCAAATATAGTCTATAAAATAAAAAGGATCAATAGATAAATAGTGCTTGACAAGAGCTTTCCAATATAAACACTATAAATTGCAGTTTCGTTTTATGTGATCACCCGGCAAACTTGCAGTACTGTTGTACATATACCAATACAAAAAGTGCTGGTCATTTGCTGCAATATTTCTGACATTTTATTGATTATTTTGCTTTATCACATCGCACAAGTAATTGGTGAAAATTCAATTGTATGGACTAGAATGAAGAGCTGTGATCAAAGTTGCAAAAAGTGAAGCCCAAACCTAAATTTCTAGCTCTTATATTTCCGACTCAAACGGGCCACAAGAGATGGAAGAATTAAATAAGCTCAAAACAATTTGTTGGTACCCATGCTCGTGTAAAGCTTCGCGACAATAAGGTGTACTTCATTTATTCACCGACTCCTTAACCCTTTCCATGCGGCTATTAGTTTTACCATGGCAGGTAATCATGGTTTTACCATTATGCAAAACAGATTTTTTAGAAACCTTTCCCAACTTCCAAAATCTTATCTCAAGAATTACTGAACTAATATTAGGCGTGTTTGTACTTATTTAATGTATTTCTCGTGGCGATTCCCAGTATGATGATAAAATTCAATAAATTTGACATTTTTAAAACCGTTTGTACATTTTTTGAACTGTTGTCTGCCGACTGCCGCGTGGTAAGCATTAAACATGCACGTTTCGTATATTATTCTAAAAGGGTGGAAGTTTAAAACTGTTCATGATTTTGCATCAAAGGGGTATATTTAAGCCCCGAATATTTGTGATTTCAAATAAAAAAGGGGTTATTTTTCACATCGAATGAAAAATGCAGAAAGGGTGCTTTCAAAGTCATTGACATGAGCATGGGAACCCAAAAGTTTTGGGAATCGTGGTACCTGGATAAATTCATGAAAATCATGGATGACACCCTCCTAATAGTTAAAATAAGTCAATATACTATACAAGCCTGTCAAGTTGTACACCATTTCTGCCAATTTGAATAGAAACCAATCACCCATAGGTAGGCCTTTTTACTTGGGTCAGGGCTAAACTTGACAAATATGGTCTTTATGGGTTTGCTTTATATTCAAGGTGGTTATTAATGTATTGTTAAACACAAATGAAATAACAATTAGTTAACCCAACCCATTCATTGGCTTTAATTATACACCGCTTTCAGTCTTTTTCAGTGCCAGTAATCAGAATATGTTCCCGGTACTTAAAGCTTAAAGTCACAATTAGCAAACCAAATGCTTGGGTGGTTCGTCACACAAATTAAAAGAAAACATTTCCGACACTGCTCATTCATAAGGCACTCTGTGTTCAAAATGTTTAAGATACAATGTTGTTTCTAATGGACACATTTGGATTCTATCCTGTCATACACAGTATCCCGTTATAATTGGTGGTGATAATCATAACCACAAATAATCCCAATGAGGTGGGAGGGGGGGGGGGGGGGGGGGGGGGGGGAGGGAGGGGGATACATCTTCCAAATAGTTCAAAATGTTGATACCTGTATGTGAAGTGAAATGTTGACCAAATTCATCTCATTTTGTTTAAAGATGCTAACCTTTATGCACTAAGCTCTAACTTCATTTTTAGGGGAAATCAAACAGTTTTGGTACGGTACCATGCTGACTGGTCAACTATTTGTCTATTAGGCCTATGGATACATTTAAATTGGGTCAAGGTGTTGGTCAAACCTAAAACTTTCCCAAGGCTGGGTTCACATAGGGGTATACGGTATTCGCTATACGCTATACCAGTGATGTAGTACTCGAGTCCGGACTCGGACTCGAGACCGGTCTCGAGTCCCTATTTTGAAGGACTCGGACTCGGACTCGGACTCGGAGGTGAAGGACTCGGTCTCGGACTCGGACTCGGGCACTAGGGACTCGGGAATTGTGCCCGAGTCCTGTCCGAGTCCAGTTAATATTGGCTTATTTTGTTTGAAGTGATTAAATATGTATTTAGTCATCCAATCTTCAACAGTTTAGAAATACTGTCATAAATCACCATGAATAAATCTGAATACTTAAAATATGCTGTTGAAATACCTATTGATATCCATTTAGCATTAAGCACAATTCGAGTGAACCTATACATAATTAAAGTGATAATATTTGAGGGAGCCTATAATTAAATGATAATAATCATGTGCAATCGAAGGCTATTTGTACGATGTAAATGGTCTTTAAATGATTTTGTGTCAGTATATTTGATACTGTTTAAAAAAATGTTAACATTTCCCACAAAGGGAATATTTCATTGGCAATTTTCAGCTTCCTAGAGCAATGCATCTAAAAAGTTGATGGAATTAGGGATGACATTTTCAGAGAAAAGAAATACTGTAAAAGCTGAAATTTTCGCGGTGGTTTTATTTTCGCGCTTTTCGCGCAAAATGTTTTCCCGGGAAAATTATAACACACAAAAATATTGTTTTCAACATTCATGCAGTGCATCCAGAAGGTCACTGATATCAAAATGCGCGAAAATATTGGCTTTTACAGTAGGTGAAACGGCAAGGGAAGGGTTGCTCTACAGAATAGCACACCTTTTAATCAAGTTTGTAATTTCTCATTCTATGAACTTCTGGACACATTTTGAATATCTGAATCAATTCTTATATCTATATTTCAAAATGGTATCAACATGTTTCCATGTATGGGGATGCGAAGGTTAAAATGCATCATTATGTTGACATCATTGATATATTGGCCTATTATGGATAGCAAAATTAATGACAATGTGATCAGAACTTAAATACATAAAAGGACTTGTGACTCGGACTCGGACTCGGATATGAAGGACTCGGACTCGGTCTCGGACTCGGACAGTAAGGACTCGGTCTCGGACTCGGACTCGAGAGGTAAGGACTCGGACTCGGACTCGGACTCGGACTCGGGTAGGGTGGACTCGACTACAACACTGCGCTATACGCTATTCGGTATTCGCTATACGCTATACGGGCACGGCGAGTCACATAGGGTAGCACGCGAGCCCTACTCGTAGTAGAGTCATTACCTTAGTTTCTTAGTGAACTTGTCAACTAGAACCATTTTAAAAGAAAATGAGGTCCCATGCATTTCTCAAAAGTGAAGGGAACGTTCTTTTATAGCAAAAATTTCAAAATGGCCGCCATACTGGGCCAAAAATTCAAATGGCACACCAAATTGTTCGGCTGAGCACAAGGATTCCGAAAAAGTATAGTACAAAGGCGTCCTATTTTCCTATTGTTCTAACTTACCCTATTCTACGCAATAAATTGTTTATAAATCGCGATAGGGGAAATTCGGAACGCCTGTACACACGAATTGCAGCCCGCCACATTCAAACAGGACGGTATACGGTGCACGAAAATCGAACACGCACGATTTCCGGTATACTATACTATACTACACTATACGCAGGTATACGGCCTTTTCGAATAGTGCCGTCTTATGTGACCCGGTATTATGAAATTACATTGTTTCGATTTAAGCTATACGCGTGCCCTGCAAAACGTGCACCGTATACCCGAATAGTATACTCCTATGTGAACTCAGCCTAAGAGGTCAAGACTCATGTGTATTAAACAAATACATTATGCCATACCCATGGAATCCTACATGTATACAAAATTGTGGCAAACCACTTACTATATATAGTATTATGTGTAGTTGTACACTCCCATTTGTATGACTCAGATTAGTATTAGAAATTGACTGTTAGACGATCTGGGAGGAGTGTATGACTAATTAAAATATGAAAAGTTGAAATTGAAAAAGATATGCTATTATCAAATTAGCAGATTTATTTCATTCATGTAGCTCCTGATTACTGCTTGCCATTTCATAGAATTGTTTTTCAAATAATATTTGTGTGCATCATTTTTAACAATTCAACAATGCTCTTCACATTGAACGTGCATTGTACCCTTCACACTAACTGTGGGTGGGATAAATGGGTTGGTTGGATGTATGGGATGAATGTGGGATGAGTGGGTTGGATGAATGAATGGATTGGATGGATGGGATAAATCGGTGGGATAAATGGGTTTAATGAATGGGTTTAATGAATGGGTCAAATGAACGGGTTGGATGAATGGGCAAGATGGGTTTGATGAATGGGTTGGTTAAATGGGTGGGATGAATGGGTGAGATTAATGGATGGGATGAATGGGTGGGATGAACGGGTGGGACAAATGGGTGTGATGAATGTGGGATGAATGTGTTGGAATGGGTAGGATGGATGGGTAGGATGAATGGGTTGGATGAATGGATGGGATGAATGGGTGAGATGAATATGGGTTGGATGAATGAGTGGGATGGATCGGTGGGATGAATGGGTGAGATGAATGTATGGGATGAATGTGGGATGAGTGGGTTGGATGAATGAATGGATTGGATGGATGGGATAAATCGGTGGGATAAATGGGTTTAATGAATGGGTTTAATGAATGGGTCAAATGAACGGGTTGGATGAATGGGCAAGATGGGTTTGATGAATGGGTTGGTTAAATGTGTATGATGAATGTGTTAGATGAATGGTTGGGATGAATAGGTGGGATGAATGGGTTGGATGAATGGGTGGGATGTATGGTTGGGATGAATAGGTGGGATGATTAGGTTGGATGATTAGGTTGGATGAATGGGTGGGATGAATAGGTTGGATAAATGGGTGGGTTGAATGGGTAGGATGAATATGTTGGATGAATGGGTTGGATGAATGGGTGGGATGAAAAGGTTGAATTATTAGGTGGGTTGAATGAGTAGGATGAATAGGTTGGATGAATGGGTGGGATGAAGAATGCTGGTGCTGCCACATGGGATGAATGAGTGATAAATAAGTTGGAAGAATGGGTTCAATGTTGACTGGGTTCAATGTTGACTGGGTTCAATGTTGAATGGGTTCAATGTTGAATGGGTTCAATGTTGAATGGGTTCAATGTTGAACGGGTGGATGAATTGGGTCGGACGGACGATTAGTTGTGGTGAATGGTTGGGATGATCGGTGTGATTAAAGGCGCATGTTCCGATCATTTTTTTTGGGCTATGATTTCTTTTCACATCATGATATTTTGATATCAGAAGAATCCCCATATTTTTCTCATTATGTCTGTAAAATCTTAGGGGCCAGAAATGTTCCATTTAGTAATTATAGGCTAAAATGTGGTGAATACTGCCAAAGACGGTTAACCACCAGCCAGTTTGTGTACTTCTCAACGGGCACAATTCTTGTGACCTTGTGGTTGTAGTTATGCAACTCAAACTTTGGAATGTGACAATTTTAAGGATGACCTTTCATGTAAAATAGAAAACGTCAAGTTGAAAATCGGGCCAGAAATCGGAACATCTACCTTTAAAGGCATATTATGTGATCTTTTCCAGAGAGCGCCCTCTATTCATGATTTTGTTTAGAAAGTAGATTTTCTTGCAGATTTACATTTCTGATAATAAATCGTACATAGACCTACATTCGAAGTTACAGAGCGAGACGATTCCTAATTACCTCAAAATCATGGTTTTAGAGTGAATTTAGAGTGAAAATATAAACAGTCGTGTGTTATCCCGACAGTTTATTTTCACTCTAAAACCATGATTTTGAAGTAATTAAGAATCGTATCGCCCTGTAACTTGGACTGTATGTACGATTTATGATCAGAAATGTAAATCTGCAAGAAAATCTGCTTTCAATATTTTGGTATGTTGAGGGCGTTCCCTGAAAGATCACATAATCAGGCCCGTCAGATGGGGGGGGGGGGGGGGGGGCGACGGTGGCGATCGCCCCCCCCCCCCCCCCTTTGAAAATCGTCCCCGGAAAATTTGTACACAGATGAAAAAAATTCGCGCACTACGCGCGCATTTGTCTTCCCAAAATGCAATATTCTTTGCTACAAGCTTGTTTAGAGCCAAAATGTACCTCGTTCATTATCATTTCTCGCCCCCCCCCCAATATCAATAACCTAGCTACGACACTGCCAAAAACAGAGAAATCCCCCCTCCCCCCAAAAAATCCCCCTCAAAAATATCTCCAAAAACTACTTCCGGTATTTCTGTGCGTCGACCAACAAGAAAGGTAAACTATGACACCATAATGGAACAGAAAAATTAGAAAATCAGCGTCTCCGACGGAAAAAAAACTAGCTCTATCATGATTTTTCTTTGAAAACGCCCCCCCCCCCCCTTTGAAAAAAGTGTCTTACGGGCCTGATAATATACCTTTAATTGATGGGATGAGTGGGTTTGATGGGTAAGTTGTGAAGGTGTTATGATGAATGATTTTGATAGGTGAGATGAACACATCATGAATGAGATGAAATTAATTAGATTTTCAAACATCTATTTGTTTAAATGAATGATGAAATCTCTTGAACAAGTACCAATTGCGACTCTTCGACTTTCCTACTTTCATTTTCATTTCATACAGCCAGATTGCTTACTAAGCATAGATCAATTACGGTCTGTCTAAAATATTCATTTTCATTTCATACAGCCAGATTGCTTACTAAGCATAGATCAATTACGGTCTGTCTAAAAAAATAATCTTTAGCACGTTTTGCTCGAGTCTGGTCTCATCCAATCAATCTGGTCTCATCCGATCAAACAAACAAATACTAGTATGATAAAACTAAACTCTAAAACCCAAAAGGCTCACGGCTAACTCATCAGTCCGTTTTTCTCTACATGTAGTCGTCTTTTAACATCCACTGACGCCACGATTTGATTGGCTGAAAGTCATATAAAACCTATGCGCATGCGTTTCTATTTAGTTACTGAACTTTGACCTAATTTATATTTTCAAGTTCAGTAAAATTTGTGGACGAAATAATCGAATTTTCGTTTCTCTGTTGTTTCATTACAAATAAGGTAAGTCTGCAACTTTATGTTTGTATCTTCGTTTGTTTGTTTGTTCTGTTCAACCCCGGAACAGCTGTTTACTGGACTAGACTAGGCCTAAGCCTAAAGTCATACTATGATACTTTCTGAAGACTGAAGTAAGCTTAATTTAAATTTTGAAGAAAGCTTATTTTTGTTTCTTTTCATTGCTTTCAACTTTAGCAGACGACACGATCTTTTTTATCTAAAAAAGTCATCACTTTTTAAACTACATGTATGTGAAAACTGTCTAGGGCCTAGTAGTAGTTCTACTACCACATAAATTTAAAATTTAAAATTATTTCACTGAGCCTGAGGTAAGCGTATGTTTGCACCGCACCGGCCAGCTAGTAACCGGCAAACCCCTCCCAGTTAAGCTCTACGAGCTGTTATAGGGAGTTAAACATTGAAGACCACTACAGTGCAACTTACCATAAACACCTTTTATTTCAAAATCTATCTATCTATCTATCCCGTAGTCTTGTCGACCGTTGGGGCGCCACAGATGCCCTGACCACCAGCTCTCTCCATCCTTGTCGGTTCTCTGCCAATCTCAAGGTATCACTAAGCTTCAGGTCAGTCCATTCAGATATGTTGTCTTCCCACCTTCTTCTTTGCCGACCTCTCTTTCGCCCTCCTGGCACCGTGCCTTGCAATACCGTTTTGGCAAGTCCTGTTGATCGTGACACATGTCCATGCCACTGTAGCTTGCGTCTTTTCACTGTGGTTAGGAGGTCTTTATATTAAGCACCGAAGGCTGCAACAACAAAAAATTCTGACTTCAACGTTGGTGATGTGGTCTTTATGGAAATACCAAGGAGTTTGCGAAGGCACCTCATCTTAGCAGCCTGGATTCTCCTCACTAAGTCCACTGTAGTGTTAGGGTCCACGATTCGCACCCTGGTCTGTGATGATTGACCCTAGGTACTTGAAGATTTTGACTGTTTCCAGCTTCTCGCTATTTGGCTATGATGTCAGTGCTGATGCCGTTGGTGTTGTTGGTCATCAGTTTAGTTTTCTCTGCACTAATCTCCATGCCGTAGGCTATAGAGGTCCTGATGTCCAGACGTTCGACGAGCTTTGCTAATTCTCCCTCTGACCCGGCTAGTCCATCAATATCATCGGCGAAGCGCAGATTGGTGATTATTCTGCCTCCGATGCTGACCGATCCTTGATGGTCTTCCAAAGCGTCAGTCATTATTCTCTCCAAATAGATGTTGAATAGAGTAGGTGAGAGCAAGCAACCTTGTCTAACTCCGACTGTTGTTATGAACCATTCCCCTAAGCTGCCGTTGAGGTAGACTGCACTGGAGGCCTTGTTATAGAGGTTCTCAATGGCTCTGGTCAGGTTGGTGTTGATATTGTACATCCTCATGGTAGACCACAGGGATGCATGCCAGACTCTGTCAAACGCCTTTTTGAAGTCCACAAAGACATGGTAGAGGTCTTGTTGATGTTGAAGGTATTTTTCACAAATTATCCTAAGGTTAAGGATCTGCTCTGTAGTGCTACGTTTTGGTCTGAAGCCTGCCTGTTCCTCAGCAATGATCTTTTCTGCTTGTGGGTTCAGTCTGTTTAGTAAGATCTTCAGCATGAATTTGCTTGGGTGACAGATGAGGCTGATCGTGCAGTAATTAGCACTGCTGAAGGTTGCCTTTCTTGGGAAGTGTGATGACCATTGACTGGGTCCAAGGTGCGGGCCACTCTACTGTCTGCCAGATCTTGTTGCAGATAGTTAGAAGGATGTCGACTATGGTATCTCCTCCTGCTTGGACAAGCTCTGCTGAGATGTTGTCAACTCCTGCGGACTTCCCCTTCTTCAGTGAGTTTTCGGTGTCATTTGCTGGAGGAACGTTCAGGACGTCTGGGTCACCTGAGGCTGTATGGTTATACAGGTCTGAACAGTACTCAGTCCACCTTTTTAGGATGTCCTTCTCTTCAGTAAGGCATTTTCCACCCTTGTCTTGTATGGTGGTGGTTCGTCCTTGCTTTGTGGCAGGTCGTTTACAAGCTTGTACAGTATGCTTTCTTGCTGTTGTTCTGCCGAAGGTTCTCTTCGATCCCTTGGCACTGTTGCTCAATCCTGCTCTCTTTTGCCTTCTTCATACCTTTCTTGACTTCTCGGTTGACCGTTCTGTACTGTTTTGCCCCTTCCGTCTCAAACTTTGTCTTCTTCAGCTCCCTTCGCTTGTCACAGAGATTGAGGATGTCAGCTGTAACCCATGGTTGCTTGACTGGTCGGTGTTTGCCAACGATCTCGCTGGCTGTTTCCGTCACCGCTTTGCTGAAGTTGTCAATCAAAGTGTCCATGTCAGTATCGTCCGCATATAGCAAGGCGAGTGGAGCAAATTTCCCTCCTAGCATTGCTTGGAATTCCTCTGCTACTGCTACCATTGGGTCCTTTTAGTTTTTCAATGTCGAACTTGATCCTAGTTTGGCCCTTCTTGTAGATTTTCTTGAGGCGGAGTCGGAAATTCATCATTACTAACTCATGGTCACTTCCGATGTCAGCTCCTGGGAAACTTCGAGTCTTGGCGATATTCACACTCGTTTGGCAGCGTCTCTTTACCATGATGTAGTCAATTTGGTTATGGTACTCTCCATTTGGGCTGTGCCATTTCCATTTCCGAGATGTTTTATATGTTGGCCAAATGTGTTTGCCAGCATCAGATCGTTATGGTTGGCAAATTCAAGGAGTCTCAGGCCTCTCTCATTTGTCTCTGCATTGCAGTAACGCCCACATGTGCCTTTCCAGGTGTTACTAGCATCCTCTCCTACTTTGGCATTCCAATCGCCTTGCACAACAAGGATATCCTTCTTGGGGTCTGCTCCAAGACTTCTCGTAGCTGATCATAAAATTCCTCTACATCATCATCACTGTAGTCAGATGTTGGAGCGTATGCGGCATGCCTGGATAATTATAATATTAAAGGGGGTTGCTCTCAGACGAATGGTAATGAGTCTGCTGGAGATTGGCCGACAGCTCATTACTGTGTTTGCAAAGTCCTTGTGAATCCAACGCCATGCTGCTGATGTTTATCCTCTCTGCCACTGAAGTAGAAGTTGTGGCCTTCCTCCGTGGATGTTTCTCCAAAGTTTTTCCAGCGTACTTCACAGAGCCCGACGATTTGCCAACGATATCTGACCATTTCATGTGTTAGTTCATCTAGCTGCCTTTTGCTTTTAGTGTTCGGACATTCCAGGTGCCAATAGTGATGTTGTTTCTAGTACGGATCTTGCTATATTTTGCACCAGTATCGTATTTAACACCTCCACCCTGGTGTTTTGTGCCAGTGGAAAGCGCGGTCCTTGTTAACCCGGGTGACGACCGAGCCGGTATGGGTATAGAATTGGTTGTCATCATCATTGTGGCATATCTTGGGCAAATCATCCATCCCAGTGGTGCCCATCTCCTCTCCGGGACAAACATGGAGATTTTCATATCATATGAAAGATCATATTTTTCTGATTAACATACTGAAATTTGACGGTCCAAATCAGTATGATTACAAAGAAATCGGTGAAATAACATCGAATTACCGCGAAAGGTGGTTAACCACCAATATAGTTTGCGTACAACTCAATTGGCACATTTCACATCATCTTGTGCGTCTAAAATAAGAACCATTAGAGTTATGCAACTCAAACTTTGGAATACAACTTTTTTAAGGATGACCTTTCATGTAGAATAGAAAACTTTAAGTCGAAAATCGGAACATCTACCTTTAACAATTGGTTATAATAATGGCCCGTTATAGTTATACACCACCTCCTGGTATGAAAGATGAAAATTAAACCAATTCGGTATTTTATCCAAAAACTTTTAAATGACTCAAGTTCAAATAAATAAGTTACTCTCTGTATGTGAGTTTTAATGTTGTTATACATTTCTATTAAACCTCTTTTGTATTGGGCTTGGCTTCAATACGCACCATTCTAATCTTAGTGTGAGTAAGATGACAGCTAAGAGAGTTTAAGCAAATTTAGATGAGACAATTCAACACGGGAAGGTGGGGCTTACGTTTTAACAGTGCGTTGGACATTCACAATGCGTGGTTTGCTCCATAATGCGCACTTCTGCAGTGCGTCTTTCCTGCGCTTATGCCGGTGCCGTGACGCTTACGCATGGTGTACTCATCGCATGGAATTGGATGAAATATTTGTGGGTTATTCGATCCTAGCAGGGGTAAAAGATGTCAAATGTGGACAATAAAATGTACTTTTTTCTTTGATAAATGTCTAAAGTATGATTGTTTAAGAATGAGAATAAAGGTATTGTTTGTAGACCGTACCCGTATTATATTGTCTGACATAAATGCGTTTGTTAGTATTATTTTTTTGCATAGAACAACGACGCTGTTTTTTTATAGTCATTTAAGTGAATTTGATATTAAAGGGCAATTGGTAAGTTGCACTGTAGTACTACTAGCAGGTTGATTCCGATAATTATAAAAATAATTAAAATTTAAGATCGGGACAAATAATAATTCTCAAGCGTCAAGCGCCAACAATAAATGAGACAATTAATTTTTAACTCAGTAAGTAGGTATAATCGTCGGCTATAATTAATCGTCGGCTGTAAAGAAGTTCAGCACTTTTTTCTGGTATGATTGTGTTCTAAGTGTAAACATGAAGTGCGGTTGCCATTGGTGGAATAGAACAGCACAACTTTGCGCCCACCAACGCATGCATCCAATAGGCGAAATGAATGAAAATAATATCAAGACAAAGGCTATAATTAAGCTTCCACAACTTCCAAATTTGGCATGTTTGTTGAGTTTGAGAATTTCGGGTAATTGTGTACCCGGGTAACCGACCTTTTTTTGTTATTTTGGAGTAATGTACACTTTCCTTTCCCTGCGTGCACACCTAAGGACAGACGGTATGTAATGTACACTTTCCACTCCCTGCATGCCCACTGAGGACATTGAAATACGATGTTGCTTTTGAAATAATTTGTATTTTTACACAGAAAACAGTGTTGAAAAAATCATACTTTTGATAAGAATGAATTAAATAATTTACTATAAGATCTTAGGTTAGGAGTTACTATCTCTAATGATGTGGGTATTATGTGGGTTATTAAGGGGGCTGTGGACTCTCAGGTACAGTCTCTGTAAAACTGCCGTAACTTCTTCAATATTCATTTAATCTTTATAAACGTATACAGTTTTTTGCAGAAAAGGGTTCAATGAATCCAACCATGATAATGAAATTGACCATTTTGGAAAAAATTATAAAAAACACGTTTTTCAGGCTGTACCTGAGAGTCCACACCCCCCTTAAGGTGTTTTGGTGCACATAAGAACCTATTGAATTTTTTTGCTAAGATTGCGTATTATAAATGAAGTTCCATCGATGTGCAACTCATTTCTAAAATTAAAAATAGGGGTCACCGACTTCGTTTTTCAACGAGAATCAAAACACTTTTTTCGAGCAAAATATGAAATATGAGGTCTATGGGAAATAAAGATTTTTTTACACGTTTTGCTTCATAGCGAAAAAACTAGATTGAAATGTTATGCCGGATTTAAAAAAAAAAAAGATGCCCAAGTATATGGCCTTTTTTATTTAAATGGGGGTCACCGACTTAACCTTTTCCACAATTTAACGAAAAGTGTCCTTTTTTAGTGTTCAAAAAAGTGCTGCCGTGGAATACCGCGTATGACGCGAAAGAAAAGGCGCTTTATTGCCTGCGTATTTATTTGTACGCGTATTTACACCAACGCCCACCCACCGCGCGCACCCACCCACTACACACTCACTTACTCTCACTCCATCGACTTCTGTCGGGCATTAACGATGGCTCTCCAGACACGCCTATCTTCCATGCAGGACTTTATCAGTAGGGGTTGTCCAGTGTCCTGACATAGGATATCCACATAGCTTAACATCGGTCGTCCAGCATTTCTTTTGTCATGAACTGGTTTCCAAAGAACTAGATCTGATATCACATCCCCAGAACGTCTGACACAGTGTCTAGCAAACTGTAGTCGCCTCTTCTTGATTCTTTCACTTACTCTAGGAAGATCACCATAGAGTTCTTTGTTGGTGATGTGTAACCTCCAACTTATATCAAGGGCTGATCTAAGAAGCCTGGTGTAACATCCATCCAATAGCTTTCGAACTTTAGTTGTTACTGTCCATGTTTCTGATCCATAGAGAAGAATGCTTTCCACTGTAGCTTGGAATAGCTTAATTGTTGTTGATCTCCATTAATTCATGACAATGATAATAGCGTAACCTTATACCGGGGGTGCTTGGGTATCTCCCTCCCATGATCACCTTATTTTTTAGGTGTCAATCCGTCAGTGCTAATGAATATACGGGGTATCCTAATAATAAGATGCAATGTTCCACGTCACGGTCATGTTCATCTGGCACCGTTTATTATAAGCTGCTGTGTAAAAGGTAAAAGGGATATGTATGATTGATTGTGTTATAAGGTAGTGTTCAGAAATGTGGTGGGGAGGGGGTAACTTGCATTTGATCAGTGTCTTACCCTCCACCCCCTTTACAAACCGGAAAAATTCCCCTCCCATTAGTGCAAGACTTATATGCCCCCACTCGGTTCAGATTTGTATCATAGGCGTAAATCCCGGGGTGAAGATGGGTGGTGATGAATCATTGGATCATTACATGCATTAGGAACAAAGCCACTCGCAAATACTATTCATCAAGTGAACTTGATTGTTTACATTTAGCCCAAGATCACAACGTAGCGTATCCAGGGAGAGCATCAGGCCATGCCTCCCCCCCCCCCCCCCCCCCCCCACCAAAGAGTAAAAAAGAAAAGAAAAAGGAGGACGAGGAGAAGGAGGAGGAGGAGGGGGGGGGGGTAAGTACCAGAGTAAGGATCATAGGCGGCGCAGATGTAGTGATGGGAGGGGGTGGGTGGGGTACGGAGAGTAAAGTGTTTGGTAAACACGTGGTGGGCGGACTCGCCCCGAGGGCGGACTAGCCCCGCTCTCCCCTAGTGCACAAACTGGCGGGTGGTTAACATGCACCTTTTGCAGTAATTCACCACATTTTGGCCTATAATTTCTAAATTGAACATTTCTGGCCCTAAGCTTTTACAGACATAATGATACAAATATGGGGATTTATCTGATATCAAAATATCTTGATGTGAAAAAAAAAATCAGAGCCCAAAAAAAGGTGATCAGAACATGTACACCTTTAATCTGCATGAAACAGGCAGTATAAGCGTATCTCGGGGGGGGGGGGGGGGGGGGGATCTCGGGGCGGGGCGGATTTGACTGGGAAGGACAGCTCAAACTACCGGGCTAAAAAGAGTTGAAGGAATGGAAAGAAAAGGAACGGAGGAGGAGAAAGGGTGGGGGGGGGGGGGGGGGGAAGAAAGGGAAAAGGGGCCCATGTTTTTTTTTTTTAAAACCTGCAAATGAAATTCCAATTTATTTGGTTTTCAAAATTGGATGTATAATGAAAGGGCTTCATAGCAGTATAAATAGACAAATGGAATTTCGGCGCATGATTTAATGATATAAAATAATAATAACCTTAGTTAATAAAAATAAATGACCCTGGGATTTTCAAATGTCTCTAAATTATAAAGGTTTATGAAAGTTTATCTGTAGGCCTAAGGGGTCGTCCATAATTTTCGCCATTTTCAGTTACTTACAAAGCGTACGTAAGAGGGGGGGGAGGGGGTCGAAATATACCCCAACCGTACGTAACTTAAATGGCGATCTTGAGAGGCGGGATTTATTTTTTAAAGTACAAAATAAAATAAAATTTCGCCATTTATTGCGTACGTAACTCGAGGGGGGGAGGGGGTAAAAAGTTACGTACGCTCTGTACGTAAGTGAAAATGGCGATAATTTTGGACGACCCCTAATGTCATACCACATTGATTAGTTATTACTGTTTACTCCGCAAAGTGTGACAATATACTTTGCAAAACAAGACTAACCCGTGGTTTTTCCATATATTTTTTCTCTGTAATTGCCAGCCGAAGCCCTTCACGCTCTCTTCTCGAGAAGTATAATTGCAGATTTTGATAGGTCGGCAATAGGTTATATCCAACATCTGCTGAGAGAAGGGTACTGCATTATCCTGTGCTGTTTGTGCAATCGTACCGGCAATCGTCTCCTAATAGTATTGACTCTTTTATTACTTACTCCCTGACGACAGAATAGTCCGCTAGAACGGATGATTTTCAATGAGTTTTCGGCCGGTATCCTTCATTTTGAAGATTCCGCACGAATGTTTTAACGTTACACGCTTATACGCGAGCAATCTTGCGCGTGGTCAATTTGAAATATGCGCGCATCTCACAGTTCACGCAATCGTGAATTTAACGCACGCGTAGTGAAAAGAATGTCGCTTTCAAGATTTCGACAACATTTCAGCTGAAAGACAGCGCGTATTGAGGCACGTGCACCAAACCCCTTAAGGGTCAAATACGAGTCATCTAATTCTAAGGTCCTGTTTTGGACTTAGAAGAAAAGAAAAAGTTTAAAATTTGTTTTTTAAAAAAAAATTAAAAAAATTATGCGAATCAACTTGGATTCGCGCTGTAGTGATTTTATACAAATTTTTCCCGCGAATCGAGTCCATATCCATGTACATAATTGAGGATACCCCTTACTTTGGAAATTGTATCCCCTAATATATAAATTACCCTTATTTGCATGAATTAATGGGTTTTGGCTGGCCTGTGCTAGCACTGTTGGCCATGCTGCTCTGTATTAACAAATTACATGCTGATAGTAACAATTGCTACTTCATAACTGGTAATGTTTACGCTATTTTTACAACAATCTAAAGAGTATTTAAAGGTATATATATGACCCGATCACTTTTTGGGGGCTATGATTTTTTTTTCACATCAAGATATTTTGGTATCAGAAGAATCCCCATATTTTTCTCATTATGTCTGTAAAATATTAGGGGCCAGAAATGTTTCATTTGGAAATTATAGGCTAAAATGTGGTGAATTACTGCCAAAGGTGGTTAACCATCAACCGGTCAGTGTACTACTCAATGGGCACATGTCTTTTGACCTTGCGCTTCTAAAAATAGAACCATTGGAGTTATGCAACTCAAACTTTGGAATGCAACCATTTTTAAGGATGACCTTTCATGTAAAATAGAAAACATCAAGTTGAAAATCGGATCATCTACCTTTAACCCTCAATAAAACATTTGTGAGAAAGCAGTGGCGTGTCAAGGATTTCTCTGGTGGGGGCCAGGACCTTCATTTCAGTGTTACTTCACACCATTGTAAAAACTATTTACATGCATTTGGCTATAATTAAGATTTGGTTACAGGCTTTAAAACAATATTCCTGGACATGTGTGCGTAGTTCATGAACATTTGCTTTTTTTATACTAATTTGGTTTCTATTCCCCTGAATGATGTTTTAAAATTGGATAGAAATGGAGTAAAACACCTTAAATTCCCTCTCAATGGGTGCCATTCAACTGAATGGGTGCAATTCAATGGACTGATGGTCACGCCCTTCGTTAACAAATCCAAAAAGCGTGTGCTGCGTGAGCTGCATCATTGGCACATACACACGATGTTGCTACATGAGCCTGAAAATATGCACAACTCCCTAAGCTAGCGCTATAGCATTTACGGTTACATCAATCATGTATCTCGTAGAGCTGCATTTACACTATGGATAATGGAAACCTGTTCGTTCAATAAGTAATCAGACTATAGTGATTAAGGGAATTTTTGCTTCGCATCTGTGTGCATACCTTGGGAAATTGATAATGCTTCAAAATTGTTTTCCAATGTGCGATGTGATGCCGGATATCTTGCACACTGACTAAGGGCAGGGGTCGCATTCTGACGCGTCTGCGCGTCCTAGACCTCTCACTTTATTATAGTGACGCGTCAGGTTTCAAATTGGAAAGACTTGCGGGTCCCAATCAAAATTGAAGGGACCCCTTAAATTTGACGATGTATGGAAATGGAAACCTAAAGAGTTCTGTAAATTACATATCCATCCTTTGCTCACAATATAAATTCATTAAAACTGTCTGTAAAAAAAGTAAAATTTTCAAATACCCAAACTTCAGGACCCCTCAATTTCTTGGGGGACCCCTAAATTTGTTTTTTTTTGAAGTCCTACGGGGTCCTGAAAAATGTCATGGGACCTCTCACATTTTTGATCCAGTGCTATCCCTGACTAAGGGTATTCCAAATTTTAGAGAATAGGGGTGTCTTTTTCAATAACTTAGCTTTGGCCAATCAATAGTCATGTACAGGGTGAGTCGGAAAGAATGGGCACTTTTTTTTGGCAAAAGCATCACAGAAATGTTGGGCCTGCATATTAAAAACCAAATATAGTGTTACAAAGACCACATATTTGGCTTTGATTAAAAATTAAAAACAAAATTTAATTTGAACATTGCATCACAAAGTTGCAACAATTTGAGTAGAACCCGGTAGTTTAAAGCTAGTCCACGGAATAGTAATAACACATTGTATTGTTGGCTGCCTGATTCGGAGATGCTGATCATGCTGATCAATGAAACTAGTGAAAAACCTGAAAAGGCACATTAATGTTGGATACAGAATCTTAAAATAACTGGGAATAAATAGAACTGTGAAATTATGAGTAATAAAAGCCTGATACCAAGAAAGAAAAGTAAAAGGAGGCATATTTGCTGATTCAAGAGGTAAACCTCATTAAATTACATTAAGGAAAGGCTAGATAATTTGACCATTCCGTGGATTGGCTTCAAAATTTGGGGCTTTACTAAATCAGTGTAACATGATAACGAAATGGTCGAATTTTATTTTAAAATTCTTCTTTTGAATAAAAGCCAATTGTAGGCCTTTATGGCGCTACCATTTGTTGTGACGCGTTTGTGAAACAAATGCCCATTCTTTCTGACTCGCCCTGTACATCATAAATAAAAATAATCTGAAAGTAAATAAAGTGGTAACAATAAGCAGTCTCTCCTTGTTTATTTAGCCAACAGTGTGCCATGATGATGGAGGCTTGGAGCGTAACGCAGAAGACCTACATACCAAGTGGCCAATTGATTTTGCTAAATACTAAGTGTTTGCTACATTGCAATCACAAGGGCGTGGAAGAAATAATTGATTGGTAAGTGCATAATTGTAGATCGAAGGTCCAATAATAACCATATAGACACTTAGACAGAAAATAAACTAATGCAATGCATAAAAAGCAACATAAACATGTAAAGCACGCAATATTCCTGACAATGCAAAATACTCAGGATACGTTCAGCTGGGAGAAACAAAAAAACTGTAGGAATGAACAGGTTTGTCGATGGAACGGCAAAGTAGGGGGGGGGGGGGGGGGGGGCGAAAGCCACGTCAAATAACGAGAAGGGAGAAGGAAGGAAGGGCCTGTGGACACTAACCTCTGTCGAAAGGTCATATCCCTTAGCAGATTGACCCAACCGACCGACCCAATTTTAAATTTTTAGCACTTGAGGGCAGCACAACTTTCTTTTTTTTTGCCTTAATAGGCCCCTTCAAGGCTCAAGATAAGCGGGCGCTGGGCAATTTTTACCCCTCGGTCCTTCTGCCAAAGCGCCCGGTAATGCTGAAAAATAAACAACCGAGCGCTGATATTTTGTCCAAACCAGCGCCCGGGAAGCTTGCCCAAAACATCGAATTTCGCTTAAGCTTATTTGATTTAATAAAAGGTTAGCTTCCGGTAGACTAAAACTTCAACTTAATGAAAAGTAGATCCTGGTTCTCAATAAACCCCCCTGATCCGGGCGCTACTTTTGAAAAAAAGTAGCTCCCAGTAAAAAACATGTTATCTTGAGCCTTGGGCCCCTTGTCTTTGACAGGTAACAATAGCTATAAATACACAGTGATGAACTGAGTTGCCAGTCTGATGAAGCTACTAGTGTGACAGTAAAACAATATTGATCACAGTGAGTTACATCTTTCAATTCCTTTGAATTTCTATGGATAGCAGAGTGAACACCAGGTCTCATCAGCCATTATGCGCACAGGAATAACCCTCTTCTAGACTTCACTTATGATCGCCCACTATCAGACAGAAACTGCTTGTTCGGGCAGGAATCTTTGGTGATGGCACTTTGATTGGATCTATCTTCATAGATGGGAACATTAATGCTTAACGCTACTTTGATCTTTGATCTGATCAATATGACATGGTGGTACCTGAGTTGTTAGCACATGGCAGATACTCGCTGAACCAGAATGGCTCCATATTTCGTCTGTGGTGGTTTCAAGATGGGTACGATGTCAGGAGGAATAATGAGCTATTTCATTTTTGGACTCGAAAGAAATTGATCAAGATTTTTTTTTTTTGTGAATCTATTTATTGAAATGAAATAAAACTATTTTGAAAAAGAACTATGTAGAACTTTGAATGTATCCTTGTGTTGTGTGATACCTTAAGGGGGGACTAAAGGAAGTCACTTTTCGAATTTTTTGAGTGCTGTAATTATACTATGACTCAAATGTATAAAAGTATACATTTTTGGAAAGGAAATAGGTCAGAAAATCCAAATTTTGCATCAATTTTCACCAAAAATGTTTATTTTAGTCAAAAACTTCCTTGAGTCCCCCTTTAACCATTTAATTTTAACAATCAAGATTGTATACTATGCGAAAGTGGCCCAACCTGATTTCTAGACGACTTAGTAGATTGGTCATAATTCTTAAACAAAATCAGTTAAAACTAGATCTAGTTCTGGTCTGAGACCAGGGCACCTTGATTTTTATGAGAAAATGATCCCTAGTGACCTCTTCTTGTCCTTTGACCTGGTTATGGTCAAAGCGCATCGAAACTTTTGTATTATGCGTTTAACAAATGTAATTTATTATTATTATTATTATTATTATGATGATTGGCTTTTTTCTTGCCTTATCGAACTAAACAAGATAAAACAGGTCCGATCTAATTCGGAGCATATATGTCTTGAGTTTTACCCATGTAAAAAATCGCTGTATGTGCATGGACCCAAGGTATCTTTTGATAAATTCTGACATTCATCAGCCATTTCCTCTGAGACAAGAGGCATATTAAGTGATATGGTAAGCAAATCAACATTTTGACCCCTAGTGACCCCAAATATCTTTTGATTTTAAAATCCGAACTATTATATATGCGTACGATCATAAGGAATATGTTAACCGATTTTGACGATCCTAGGTCATTTCACTCAATTAATTGCACGTTTTGGCCCCTAGTGACCCCCCTGTGACCTTTGACCTCAAACTGTGAGATCCTGTAATGAAGGTCTGGTAGAGGGTCCTACTGACCAAGTCTGGTGATTGTAGCATGTAAACTGTAGGAGAAGAAGCATTTTGTATATGGGTCTGCAAGAAAGTTCAATGACCTCTACTGACCTGTTCCTGACCTTTGACCCCAAAATCATAAGTGACTTTGTTTTCTTGTCTCATCAATGCCTACAAAATGAAACAAGTATGGTCCAAATCGGAGCATATCGTACGTTTTACCCCTGTATAGGTCAATGACCCCTAGTGACCCCGCATGACATGTCAATTTTTGTATGTGCATGGTCCTAAGGAATCTTTTGACCAATTCTGACATTTATAAGCCATTTCCTCTGAGACAAGAAGTATTTTAAGTGAAATGGTAAGAAAATCAACATTTTGACCCCTAGTGACCCCAAATATTTGTTGATTGTAAAAACCAAACTATTATATATGCGTACGGTCATAAGAAATATGTTGACCGATTTTGACGATCCTAGGTCATGTCACTAAATTGAAAATGCGTTTTAAGTGAAAATCACGTTTTGACCCCTAGTGACCCACCCTGTGACCTTTGACCCCAAACTGTGAGGTCCCGTAATGAAGGCCTGGTAGAGTGTCCTACTGACCAAGTCTGGTGATTGTAGCATGTAAACTGTAGGAGAAGAAGCATTTCGATCCCAATTTAGAATCGAAAAATAAATTACTTTTTTTCTCTTCAAAATTGTATAATTTTGTTGTTAAACAGTATGGAACTCTTACCAGCTTTTCTATTTTTCATTTATTTCATTTTATTGCTATTCATAATATTTTTATTTCACTTTATTTCACTTTATTTCACTTTATTTCAATTTTTTTCATTTTTACTTCATTTTTTCTTCTTTTTTCAAACTTATTATAATTTATAGGTACTCACTAATTTGGGATTGTTTATGAATGAAACATACAATGTAATTGTAAAACTTACAAAACGAAACATGATGATCTATAGATACCCTACTTTTACGATTAGCATAGTGCGTGCACGAACTTATTCTTATAGTCTGCATTTTAACATTGTAAAAGAATAAAAAATAAAAAATAAAATGTCTGTTTAGCTTTGAGGCATAACTGTTGCTATTTCTTTTTACATTGAAATCCCTACCAGCCCTAATGACTTTTTGAAATCAACATTGTGTGCAAAACTGTTGTCTATGTTTAGCTGTGTTAGAGTTTTGCCGAAAAAGTTTGGTTAGGGTTAGGAATTGCTGGCTGTAGCATAACCACACCATTGTCAATGTGTTTTCTGTAGCAAAAATAGTTTGGAAATGTGAATTTGTTAATATGCCTTCCAATAGGTTCTGGTATGAAATGAACCATAATTCAAAATCCATTGATGACAATTTTCCCCTTTTTTATTCGTTCTCTCTTCTGTTTTCTTTCTTCTTAATGACACGCTAATAAATGGTTGCAATGGCAATGGCACATTGTGATAGATACTGCTCGTTTCAATCAGGGACAGTATTTTAATAGTCTATTTAAGGTGCTGGCTAGGTCATGGTTGTCCAAAACTTCACGGCAGGATGATCTCATTGTGACGAATAAATCCGACACAAACAAAAAAGAGTGAAATAACATTTGCATTTGAATGGTGACTGCACCAAGCAGTGTTGTTCCTTTTGTAATCGTGGCTTATACCTGACCAGTTTTTTACTCGGCAGGTGTCGAGAGGTGAGTTAGTCTGCGCTCAGTCAGTTTGAGGATAGGTTAGACTCCAGAACTTGCTCTGTACCAGAGAGCCAGTTGACCACAAATTCTGTTTTCTCTTTGAGAAAGACTTTTTCAGCAAAA
Organism: Ophiura sarsii; assembly: GCA_035610835.1. Lineage (NCBI taxonomy): Eukaryota > Metazoa > Echinodermata > Ophiuroidea > Amphilepidida > Ophiuridae > Ophiura > Ophiura sarsii. The sequence goes on along the minus strand of CM069451.1, from coordinate 68,425,050 downwards.
TACTTGACAAAGTTTTTCCAAGATGAGATCATTACTGTTGGCGGCTGTGGTGCTGCTTATTAGTGGATATACTTACGGACAGGCTCCTGATACATGTATGTATATTTCACTTTTCTTCTTAATTTATCGGTGTTACATACATTTATGTGAAATATGGAGGAATGGATAATTTGTGATCAATTTAACATAATCTGAAGTAAAAGTATTCACACCATTATACTAGCTATTGCTAAGTGCAATTATGAAGGAATTATTCCCTATAATTAGTTATTTTTGATTATGTGTCTTATGAAAATTGAAGGTTTAACTAAGCTAGCATTGGCAAAATGCTTTCATCAGAAAACTGAATGTTCTTTTTGGTCAATTTAGTGTACATGTCTGGAAAAAATGGGTAATTCAGTAAGCTCTCATGTGTAGTCAACATCATACAAGTTATGGAAGTCAGTTGTCAGAGGCCATTGTCATAGGTCAGAAGCCTATTATTCAGTTCAATGTACAGTTATCTGTAATTTACATGACTTTTATTAAAGTTTCTAAAACTACTTTGTTCTTTTAGATTTATGTTTGTTTATTAATGGCATAGGTACTCAAATATATATCTACCATAACTTGTATTTGCATTTTTTCTTATTTGAAGACAATGTTCAAGCCAAACTAATCATCATTCAATGAAGTATAAGAGATTTGAAAGTGTGTACGCTCCCATCATTAACTAATGAAGATCAACTTAAACTTATTGAATGAAATGATTTTATAGTGTATGTGAAATAATGTTGTTTTATTTAGATCAGGATACAAAAAATATTAGTTGACGTTCCTGGTCGGAGAATGGGATGGGGATACACTGGGGGGGGGGGGGGGGGGGGGGGGGGGTGGGGGGGGGGGGGGGGGGTGCGCTGCTACCATTCCATCAGAGTAATGTATCAATGAAAGAATACAATTGAGGGAAATTGCCCCGACCCCCCCTTAATATTTTATTTGAGCCTGTCGGTAAGATTGGTACTGTCAGTTTATTTGACAAGGAGAATTATGGATACGATCAAATTAGTACAAAGATAGCAATTATTTGTGTGCTATGTCTTCATGTGCCCCAATAATGTAATGTTAGTTTTTAGGAACTCGTTTAAACCCCGAATGTACCCGACTCATGGCCAAATTAGTGTAAAATAGCAAACGTTTATGTGCTACGCGCGCTTTTGTTCAATATAGGTATTTAAAATAGCCAATGTTTTTTTGGTTGGCAAATTGGCATTTTTGGCCCCTCTGACCTCCAAATGCATTCAACTGCCCACCCACTACTACTTGCTATTTATAAAGTCGGTTCACTTGTATTGTATCCCCCCAATTTGAAACCCCCAGTTATGTCACGTCAGTATTGTGACCAAGTCACTAAACCTTAAGTCACAAGTCCAGTCAAGCCACAGATAGATAACTCAAGTCAAGGCTATTGACAAATCACTGCTCACGTAACCGTAACCGAAACCTTGCACAGATGGCGCTGTTACAGCTCAATGAATAAGTGACCTGCCATTAGGCAAAAAAAAATAAGTTGACTTGCCCTTTTAAAAAAAAATTAAACAGGGAGATACTACACAAAAACACGTTTTAAAGATTGATTTTTTTTATTTATTGATTTTTTTTTGGATTTTTGGATTTTTTTTTTTAGATACTACTCAAAAACACGTTTTCATCTTTCTTTATTGTTATGTGCTTCTTTGATTTTTTTTTTTTTTACTTTGAAAAAAAAAATAGCGACCCTAGATTTCCGAAAATTCGGGTCGATCGGAAAGGGCAAGTCAACTCTTTTTTTTGTTGCCTTATTGTATGTACAGTATAATACTAGGAGTCTCCTATCCTGAAATTGTAGAATTACCTGTATTGTCCTATTTCCCACTTATGGCACAGATATATAGCATTGTCAAATTGTCTGTACAATAAGGAAAATATTGCGGTTGAGAGTAGCCCAATGAATCAAACCTACACCGATACTTCTTTTGACAACACTGCCGCTTGTAGGTACATTGCTGGCAACAAATAATGGTTTGTTTGCCCTAAAATTGCTTGTTGCTTTTTCTATACAGTCTCTTTGTTAATTTTATCATTATTTGTTTGCACATCTTCGCTCCAAAACATGCAGCAGTCATGCGCCTCAACTATAAAATGATCATGCCATTGAAATATAGTAAGGAATGTAATCCCACGATCCACAGGGACTGACTGGGATTTTCCCCCATTGAAAATTCACATGCAAAATGCTTCAGATTTCACCAATACGAAAAGTCAAAACAAGTGTCACTGTGACGAGCTTCCTCTCCTCTGTCATTGATACCTCATGATAGAAACTGGCCAACGAAATCAATGTAATTAACAATGTAAATATTCTCCATTGATAGAATAAAACAGGTGGTGACGAATACAGTAAAACAAACTTTAAAAAAGCTGGGTTTTTTTTATAAACCAGTGGTTAATAAATTGGGCTTCTCTAGACACTTTTGTGCTGCACACTGTAAAATGTTATTTGGCAACACTGATATCAATGCCTGCCATTGTCATGGCTACTTGTAACAACAGCATAATATAATTGATAAGTATAAAGACCTTGTAAGGATATGTACCATAGTTGATTTTAGCGTCAGTAATTATGAATTGACCGTGAATTAAAATAGCGATCTTTAATTATATAGTCCAACACAGTTTTCGAAGTGAGTAAATAAGTGCCACACCCACCTATTGTCTGAATAGCAGTGATATGTTATTAGTAAATTGGGGTTGTCATGGAACTGCACACCACACACTCTACACAATTAACAGTTATATTTTACACCTATTAAACTATCACTTCAGATTTTAGTTATACATTTTTTTGTTACTTTAGAGAAAATGCCCACACATGGGTAGCATAAGTAAAGTCAGTCATTTGACATTTCATTATTATTATTATTATTATTATTATTATTATTATTATTATTATTATTATTATTATTATTATTATTATTATTATTATTATTATTATTATTATTATTATTATTATTATTATTATTCAAGGCATTTATATAGCACTCTTACACAATGAAAGTAACCACAGCGCTTTACAGAATAAAATACATACACGGTAAAAGGTAAAAATACATACACAATAACATTTTAAAATACAAACACATTTAAAACAAGTTAACGAGAAGAACAACCAAACAGATTCCTAATTATGCAAGAAAAGATGTGTTTTAAATAGTTTTCTGAACTGAGTAACGGAAAAAGCATGACGGATATTATGTATAAGAGCGGCGGCAGAGAAACCTTTACTTGCGGAAACAAGGCATGTTTTAGGTATACTACTAAGAAGTCTAGTGTCAGAGCTCGAGTTTGAGCGAAGCCCACTCCTGTCAGGCATAAAAGTTACAAGAAGTTGCTCAATGTATGTAAAACATTTTATTACCTTATTACCGGATCAGTTGTCCAAATTTTCAAAAAAGAAGAATCTGATAAGAAAATGTATGCAATTTTGTTCATTTTGCATTTTTAATTTATGTCATTTCGTCAAATTTTAGTTCAAGTTAAGCCAACTGGTATTGTAATATCTGCTCCATTGGCAGTACCATATCAATTATATTTTTCGAGATGATGCCGCTATCAGCAATAGCAAATATTCCATATAAAATACATAAGATTTTTAATTTAAAACCCAGCAAAACATGCTATATGCTGATTTTTTTATGAGGGAAAAAGATAAGTTCGGAAGGCAATGCAACCATTTTGAATGCCCTACATGCCTACTATAGCTTGATGAATAGGCTTTCTGAAATAATACTTAAAGGTATATGACCCGATCACTTTTTTGGGCCTATGATTTTTTTTTTCACATCAAGATATTTTGGTTTCAGAAGAATCCCCATATTTTTCTCATTATGTCTGTAAAATCTTAGGGGCCAGAAATGTTTCATTTGGAAATTATAGGCTAAAATGTGGTGAATTACTGCCAAAGGTGGTTAACCACCAACCGGTCTGTGTACTACTCAATGGGCACATGTCTTTTGACCTTGCACTTCTAAAAATAGAACCATTGGAGTTATGCAACTCAAACTTTGGAATGCAACAATTTTAAGGATGACCTTTCATGTAAAATAGAAAACATCAAGTTGAAATCGGGTCATCTACCTTTAATAGATAAAATCATTGAGTGATAAGTAACACATAAATGACTAAGATTAGTGAAACAATCAAAATGTAAATAAAATCTTGTTATAGTCTGCTACGTTTCAAACTTGTTATCCATGACCAAATAATTAGTTTTATCATTCAAGGGGAAAAATGCAAGCCTACCAATAAACATAAGCAATGACTGTAACATAGCATATTAGTGATAATTAATATCTTTTGTTGGCAGGCAGTAAAGCATATTGTCTGTTAATGAGTTTCGGAACCTAGGACTAAAATGATCGGCCTAGCTGGGATGGGTTCATTATTGTCTTTTCACTTGAGCTGGCTGTGAAGTTGAATTAGGCCTACAAAAGTTTGTTTGCCCAAACAAGGGGAAAAGGTTGGTTGGTCGGTTGATTACTTGTTTTGGTTTGCTATGGCATTTAATGGAAGAAAAAGATCATACAATCATTTTAAATGACTTGTATAATTATGTTTGTTTTGACAGAACCATATCTCCAAAATGTGAACATATTAAAATCTCAGTGAAAGCACATGTGTTGAATGCAAGGGTGGACAGGCTTGCAGCCTGTATAAACCCAGGGGGGGAGGGGGGTTCTTACATTGATATGGTATACGTATATGTGCCTACCTTTTGGGGTGCCTTTTCGCAAAAATTGGTATAGCGATGGGGTGGTTTTCATCACACACCAAAGCACCCAATTGGCATAAATTGGGTGTATTTTGAGGCATTTTTGGTAAAAAGCGCCCAATTTGTGCCAAATTGGGTGCTTTTCTAACAAAATTGGTATATTGATGGGTGGGAAATTGGCTAAAAAATAGGTATAGAGAAAGTCACATTTTCGAAGTCCGGGAGGCACATCCACGTACAATTTTGGCGAAAGAACCCCCCCCCCCCCCCACCGGGTATAAACCCTCTGACATGGTCTGACATGCCCTGTTATTACTCTAGATTGTGCCAGGATCTTGAATTTGCACCTCCTTGGTGTTTACCAGGGAGAATATGGGTATAATTAAAAGTCTATGACAGTTTTCTTTACTATAATTTGCAGGGCTGGAAAAAATACAAAGTTTCCCTGCAAGGGAAATTTGAAGAAGTTGGATTTCCCGCTGCTTAAGTGGCGAATGGGGTGTCTAAGGGGGGCTGTCCCCTTCACAAGCTTAAGGTTTTTAAGGTCCAATTGATGTCATTTCATGTAATATTGGCTGTATAGTGCCTATTACTCTAAAAATAATCTAGAAACAATTTGGTGTTTTTTTAGGGGGGTTGGGGTTGGGGATTTCCCGTGAGATGGCAACATTTCCCGGCAAGGAGCTTGCCATAGTGCCCTCTTTTTCCCGCCCTGATAATTTGGCAACTTTAGATAAAAATGTCGTTTAAAACATACATTTTTCACCATAAAAAATGATTGGTCGTGTTTGGGAAACAAACTTTTTTAAAGGCCTTATGAAGGCGATAGTGCAGTGATAGCTTTGTGGTCAAACTTGCTGAAGCATGATATCCTTAGTGCCCCAGAATCACAAAAGACGACTATTGAACATTGTCACTAGATTTTTTTGGTGGCATTTTTTATGCACTTGCATGAAATTAGCAACCCACAAATTTCCCCCAAGTTTGTTGTTTTTATTAAAGGAAACATACAATTGTGAATTTAATACTTTCAAAGTGCCAGTCGTCTACTAAAATGTCACAAAATGTTTCAAAAATGTCAAAATTATTGAATTTCCTTACCATATCACCATGAAAAATGCATTTAAGTAAGTACAAACATGCTTAGTATTGGTTCAGTAATTCTTGAGATAGATTTGAAAGTTGGAAAAGGTTTCTGAAAAATATGCTTTGTATATGTTAAAACTATATAGCCACATGGAAAGTGTTCACAACTGACAACTTTCATTAATTTGGTGAAAAGCGCAAAGAACAAACAAATTATACTGGTGAAAATAATCATTTTTAGAGAAATGGCGTGATTTGGTGATCAATGAACTGTCAGATGGTGACCTGAAACGCATCAGTCTTGCTAAAACCATGGATCTTTATTCTTTACAACTAAATTAAGGATTGCCATTTTACGATGAATTGGGCTTCTTTTGTGCTATTTTAGTATTTTGGGCCCATTCTTGTGACTTAGGGCTACTTTTTGTAACATTTCTGTAAGGTGCCCTGTAGTCACCGCGGGAAAAAGTAGGCAATACGGAAAGCTCCTTGCCGGGAAATGAACACCTCTCGCGTGAAAAATGCAAAGAGTGAGAAAAAAAAAGTTCAAAAAATCGAAAATGTTGGAAAAACATTTACAGTGCGTTTTAAAATTTACAAGGCAAGCCAAACTTTATTGTAGTGGGCAGCTGTTTACTAGTGGTACAAAAACTCTCACTTTATTAGCGTATTTAACCCACAACGTGCCCACAACATTACGTTATGGAGGCTACCATTTTGGAATCGGAATATTATCGTGTTTACGTTGTTGCCAGTTGGTTTACGCTAGGCCATAAATCGCTAGTGTGGTAACATGATAAAAATCCCTATTTATTTTTGTTCATAGTTAGTTCCGTCTCTAATTCATTTTTATAGTTTATTTTCTTTGTTTAATGTTTGATATGACTTTTATATGTATTTTTCGTTCATGTACACGAATCAAGGGATAAAGGAAGAACAACATTTGTTGATTCTGACAAACTTCTTATCATTAATCTTTAACAAATTATGATTATGAAATTCATATTTTAAACATGTTACCACAAATGACCTGATACTCTGTATACTCAATTGTATTTTCCTCCTTTGCTTGGCCATGTTTGAAGTTTTATGCCCCCCCCCCCGCACCCCAACATGACAGAAAGTTGAAATTAATGTCCAATTAACTTAGAAATTAGAATCATCACGACACAAATCATCTCCACGTGCGCGTGGTTCTCTTCACGTAGACATCGCGTTCAAAACAACTCAACTTTTCAGAGGGAGTAAACTTGTTGTTGTCAATATATTAACCGCGTCCTGTGAACTTCGACGTTCTATCAATACGCATGTTTAGAACTGTGCAATATGGAAGCGACTTTATTTCGTTTATTTATTTCGAAACAGCGGCAGCTACGTACGTCACACAAAAGTTCGTGGAATTTCGCCGATCCCCGTTTTCTTTTTGCAGTTAGAAAGTGAAAATGTTCGCATGATTTTCGCGTGTGTTTTCAATGGGTTTCTAAATCATAGCGGTGCCCGTTCAAGGCTCCAAATAGCATTTACAGTGGTAGCATAGGCCATTTAAATTTCAGTTTGCCATGCCGGATCGGCGAGATCGCGGGCGAGATCGATCATTATTTAATTCACTTTCATTGTAGTTTCAAGCTATTTAGAGTGATTGTTTGCCATTTTTGAAGGTTTGTTGAAATTATTGCTTAGTTTGAGACCTTTTACTTGGATTTGTTGATATTGGGAAATGGGAACACGACTTGTGATATATTTGCATCGCATTTTTTTGCGATAAAATTGAGAATTAGAAAATTGTTCAAAACTGTGTCGCATTTCGCGATGCGATACCCCGGTGCGATACCGGATATTGCAACCTAAAACTATCAATGTTCCGATGGGTGATTTGTGACTTTTTTTTAATCACCTCCGAGGTCTTTCTCTCGCGGGAAATTGCAAGTAGCTTGCCGGGAAAAAAACATTTTTTCAGGCAGTGCCTGTAGTAATCATTTTCTTCTTAAAGGCAATAACATGTATAATACATAATGTAGACTTAAAACAATGTACATTAAAGTCACATGCAAAGATAATGTTTTGTGTAAAATTCTGTGCCAATTAAGTTGATGATCTCTAGCTAGATACCAAAATTATGACAGTCACACATACTGAATATACATGAAGCTTGCTACTGACAAAACTTTGTTCCAAAATTAATGCAGATTTGATTTAAAAAGACTTATTTTGACTTGATTCATTTATTTAAAAACTTTAAATATTTGACAGTAAATACTGTTATTTCAAATAGCAATAACATTCGAGTGCCTCAGTAGAAACACGCTCATTGCTTAGTGTGTGCTACACAGTGACAATTTGTGTGTGTAATGAATCACCATTCACCTCTACATGTCGGGGTGTTTTGGATAGCAATACAATACAAATTAATGGCATCCTACAGAAAAAAGGATTTGCTACAACCCCAACCCCTAGTAGGTCTGATTATATCAAACTTCATAACTTATAAAAGTAAAAATCCACTGTTTGTGTGGGGGCACCAGTCCTATATTCTGTCAGGGTGTTGGGTGTGTGTGTCTGATATTACCGTTTAGGTTAAGTTTTTGGTCTCACATTTGAAAAGTTGAAGTCCAATTGGAACCAAATGGAAGTCTTCATATTTTAATGAGGTCAAAGGTCACATACCAAGGTCAAAGATCACCCCAGGGTCAAGTTGTAAAATAGACTGTTAGAAGTTTTTTGCTAACCAAACATTGGTTAAAGATGTAGCTTAGAAACCTTCATATGATAATGAGGTCAAGTGTCACATACCAAGGTCAAAGGTCATCTCGGGTCAAGTCGTAAAATAGGCTGAACATGTAAAATGTGCCCATTTGAAAAGTTGAAACCAAACTTGGATTATAGATGCAAATATGAGAATGTTCCATCCTGGGTGAGTGGACTGAGTGGGGTGGTCGGATGCATGTATTTAGCAATATAGTGACAGGCGACACATATTACATGTGATACACGGATCGTTTTGTTATGAATGAGGTGTTAAATTATGGGAAAGAAATTTGCTTTCTGAATGTACATCTTAGATTTTTGATATTGATTACTAATTTTGTTAATTTAATTCTCGCCAGTTTGTCCGAGTCTATATATTATTTATAAAAGCACATGGTTAGGAACTTTTTTGTGTTAGGTGTATTATCCAGACATGGAATAAGCACTCATTCACTTGCCCCATGATGTATAATTTACCATGTATAACCTTGTTTAACTTTGTGTACCTACAGATTGTAGTTTTAATGGAGAGTGTGATGGAAGTCTCTGTGCTGAGACAGGAACTACCAGTTCTCGGGCTACTGGTGTGTGTATCTGTGAAACCAATTATGGAAGAAACTGTGAATTATTTTTAGGTAAGTACTATTAGTTTAGTTTAGTTTTATTTGGCATATCAAGACACAGAGATACAATACATCAGATCAAATATACAAATCTTAAAAACTTACAACAATTAACACAACATATTAATACAAGAAAACATATAATGCCAAGGATAGCCCAAGAAAGCTCTAAGAAAGGCTTTGCATGTAACTCTTTCTCCTCTTTGCAATTAAACATTGCATTATTATTCCCTTGCACCATTCAAATATTGGTTCAAAAACATCACAACTATAGATTGTATCTTTTTACTTTGTAGTGGAAATTAAAATATAACACAGCAAATTACCTGCATTATCATTTAAATTGAGCTTTGTGCCGAAAATGGTCAATGATTTTATTAGTTTCAAAAGAGGTAATTTTGGTCAGACTTGGAATCTACCACTTTTACAAAAGAGTCTGCAATATCTCTCAGTAACGCCTGATTTTTAAAATTCAAAATTCCTAAGAAAGTTAAATGTATGTAGATGTTAGAATCAATTTGACCATTAACAATGGTATTCATAGCCAAATAAATGCACCTTTCCGGTCCCTGTCTAATTTATTATGGGACACCCTGTAGTTTCATTTGTATGACTGCCACATGATCATTATTGCTCCACCTCTTTAAGTCAGTCCGAATTTGGAATGAGGGCCCGCTCGTAATACCTCGTCTTAGAGATATGAGTTGATGCAAGTAAGATTTAAACCAGTTTTCGGGCTAGAGGTACTGTGTTTATGTTCTGAATGCCCAACCAGTCTAGTCTCAATACGTCACAAACTCGTATGTGTTCGTATAACCCCAATTTCACCCATTTTGCATCAGTGGCCAGTACATGGCATTGAGTTACAGAAATTAAAAAAACCCTATTAACAATCATTGGTTCTTTTGACATTGGCAGTCTTCATTTTTTCACAATTTTTTTCTATTCCGTTGGATTGGGCAAGGTGAAAACCTTTTGTGTGTGCTTGGATCCTTTCCACACCTGGATCCGAATGAAGTGCGGAAAAAAGAAATATTGTGCGCTTGTTCCTTAGTTGAACATGTGATCAATATGAACCCTTGTGCACAATGTAGTTATCTCTTGTGTTCAACAATATTTTTACAGTTCAGATTAATATATAAATTGGCATAATTATTTTGTGAATTTACGGGATAATATTGTAAATATTTTCCTAATCTTTTATACTGAAGTTTTGAAATGGGTATATTATGAGGCTGATTTCCCCCCTTTAAAGTGTGTACAAGTTGTAACATAAAAAAGGAATGATTTTGTATAATTCCTCTTTTCTTAGCTATGTGCATAGGATGTTGTTTACTTAGCTTCACATTCCTGATAAGGGTTACCACTGCATGTTATATATTCATACACTCTTTTTGGTTTTGAACCAATCACAAAGAAGGAACTATAGGGAAATAGATCCAGCCGATTGAACGATATTTTTAGAATGTTGGTTGCATTGTAATATTTTGGTTACAGAATTTAAATTATTGTAGCGTTGAAAAAGTGTAATTTAAATACTACTCTGTGATATGTTTTTTGTACAGATCCATGTAGCCCCAACCCATGTCAAACAGGCACTTGTCTCAACTATGGTTATACCTACTGGTGTCAGTGTCCAAGCAACCGTGGTGGACGTAACTGTGATGAAGTCAGTAAGTATTATTCTCATTACATACTATAGTGTTGATTGGGAGTTGCTCGAGTAGACTATGGAATGAAAATTGCTTATAGCAATTCGTAAGATCAAACGACCAGTCACGGATAAGTTTGAACAGCGATTCAGGCCGTGCAACCTGGTGAGACTTTTGGAAAGTCGTGTGAGGTCGCCTCTGACTAAAATGAAATAATTGAAGACCAAATGACGTAAATTACGTCATCAGAAGCAACCCGGATCGCAAAGCGACCTTAGTATCGTCGGTCTCATCACATACAGATCTATTCGACGCAACACGCTTTTCGAGAAAATCGAGATTGAAAATCCTGTCGTCAGATTTGGCTTCAAACTTGCTTATTTCTTAACCAATATTCCTAGATAGGATATATACATGAAGAGGACCCTTGGTACTTTCTATTGATGTCATTTTTGTGTGCTAATCTTTTGAATAACATTGATTAAAATGGTACCAAACTTATAGCTCTGTATGTGAAAATATTGTTTTTCATTATTCTCGTATAGAACGCTTATAGATCTCTATGGAATAGATCTGTATGTGAAACGCGTAGAATTTGCGATGTTCAAATAGCTCATGGAATAGATCTGTATGTGAAACGCGTAGAATTTGCGATGTTCAAATAGCGTGATGTGTTGTCCACGTTTTATCCTATTCTATATGGAGTAGCGCTATATGTGAAACGCTGAAATGTAAAAAACAGCAAATACACCAAATTCAAGGACTTATATCTCATTAATTAAACAGAATTGAGGTCTGTAACTTGGGTTATTGAAAGAGCACAATACAATATTACTAAAAACTGATTTTCTCAAAAATTCATAATCTTCGAATAGATCAGTATGTGATGAGACAGACAGTATGTTATCAGCATAAGAGTTATAATACAATAAATAAAAAGTTATGTAGTTCGCAAAGAGGGATTGGATGTTTTGTTTTTAGATCAAGTTTGACAGTGAAACTATAGAAAAAAAAGGAAAACAAATAAATAACATGAAGAAGAAATTCAGTCCGGCATAGAAGATATTTGATTGAAAAGACCCAAAACCCAACAGAACTGACTTACTTCAAATTGGAACCAACATATGCAATAGTTTTGGATACTATGTAATTTTGTAATTTTTGATGGTAAAATTAGCTGAAATTTGAATCAGGGTAGTGGTGGATGGTAACATTGTAGATATTTTTTATGGGAGGGTAAAGGGTGGTTAGGGAGGTTTTAAAAAATATTTTAAACTTCAAAAACCAGAAGCTGGTGACAGTGTACAGGTAAGGCCATATAGAGCAATTTTACTAAATCTCCTATATTTGAATGGCGGCCATTTTGAAATCCAAGATGGCCGCCGCACCATTGCTCGAAAAATGTGGGTTCCTGGCTTTTTGAAATCAGTGCATCAAAACACCCCTATATGCCAATTTGTATGCTTCCTGCCAGAAGTCAACATCTTTTTCACATATCCGCTCCACTAATAAAACAGTTAAAACGAGTGAGTGTATTTTGTGATACATGTTATTCATGATGGGGTCCAAAACATTTTTTTAAAGTACTCCCCCTCCCCCATAAAATGTATGTATGATTATTTCAAATAGTCTATATTCAAAAGCCTAGCATAAGCTTCTTAGAGATTTGTGAATACAATTATGTAATATTGTCATACTTAAATGCCTTGTTTCCCATGTGTCAAAAGGAATTAGACAAGTGCATTAGAGCAATGACAACATAATGTATTATTATTATTAGTAGTAGTAGTTGTATTAGTATGATATTAATAGTGGAATAAGGCGAAATTCTTTTCAAAAGAAATTTGCCTTAACGTCTTTTTAAACAATAGATTTCACCCTAACGTACAAAAGACGGAATAAATTGCATTGTTTTCTTCACCTTAACGTCGTTATTAACAAAGTTATTATTATTATTAATATTATTATTATTTATTTTGTTTTGTTCATTAGGATTTCCTCCAGGTGCCTGTGGTAGCAGCCCATGTCAAAATGGGGGTACGTGTCACGATTATGGAAGTGTTAATTCATACACCTGCATATGCCCTAATGGAATTGAAGGTGTCAGCTGTGAAGAATCCCGTGGATCTGGTAAGTTTTAACATGGCTACAGGGGATAATTTTCAGACTTTCAGTTTGCATAAAACCCCATTAAAAGTGAGCACTTACTTCCAAAGAAATTAGCAATTGAAGAAGTGTTTTCAAAACAATAGGTGTGCGTAAACCCCCTTCGGTCACGGGCAAAAATCCTGAAAAAAATCAAGGTATATTGCGCCCTCACATATTTTCAGCTGAATGTGAAGTCAGCTGAAAATATGTGAGGGAGCACCACCTTGACAAAAGCCTGCATAGAGCATATAGGGGTACAATTGTGCACATGGTGTCTACATGCATCCATGGCCTTCCACTTGTATACAGTGGGTCATAGAACTTGGTGTGTACAATTGTACACAAAATGTCCGAAGAGGATCAAAATGTCAGTGTTTTCAGTGTTATACTGTGAATTATTTAACTTGAGATATGAAGCTTTAAAAATGTATCACAACTTTTGGAACACCCTGTAATTTGGGGAAGTACGCTCTACCAACAAACATAGTTTGTTATCTCAAAAGTGGTTTATAAAGAGTGAATCTTTTCAAAGACTTAAATCTTTCTTTATGAATTTTTTTATAAATCTTTCTGACAATGATTTTTTCTCAATATGTCATAGCTTTATGGACAATAAGTCCAGGAGTCCTGCAGACAATAGACTGGGTTTGGAATTGCTTTAGGCCAAGAAGAAAAAAATCATCTTGTCTTACATAACCGCACGCATTAGTGAAGACACTTTTGCCGCATAACCCTAATGTGATGAGCCCGATTTTGGCTTTTTAGTTGTAAAAAAAAAAAATGGGCCCAAAACAGTCAAACGCATTGAAACACAATAAAAAAAGAATTTCTGCTTATAGCTATGTTATCTAAAAAAGCTCAACAAATGCATAGCATAGCTATTTTCCTAAATGTATGTGAGACAGACCTTTATTTTGGCTTTAGGAATGACCATATTTATATCATTGATCTAGTCAGGTCACTGCTTTTTCTATAATGAGGCTCACTGCAGGGGGTATTATGCGAATGTTGCAGGACCGTCCTCTGGACACGTTCAGCCTATTGGGCTCACTGGCAAGTGTCCTACTTGAAGGATACATTTTACAACTTAAAAACAAAGTCTTTCCCATGTATATGGACTCGTTTAGGAAAAACGGGAATAATCAAATCATGTTCAATGAAGTGTGTTCATTGGAAGATGATTATCTGTTTAGGTGGGATTTTAAAACTTTAAAACAATTCAGACGTTTTCAAATGATACTATACAATAATTTGAAAATTTAGGACAAAGTAGCAATTTGAATGTGATAATTACTTATCAAACTTACCCCATTTTATATATAATTTTGTAATTCTGGTTGCAAATCTTATCTTCTTGATTTCAGGTAATGAGGATTGTGGTGGTACCTGGTTCGAACCCAATGGCATACTGACAACTCCAAACTACAATGGCGTGAATGGAGGTGGAATCTATAGGAACCGAGATTCTTGTGCATATTTCATCAAATTGCGAGATGCTGCCCAGATTGTGTTCTACTTCTCTGATTTTCAAACGGAGGTGTTTAAAGATGTACTTGAATATGGTCGAGGAAGTGAAGTTGATTTAGGGAATGTTGTCAATTCTTGGGAAGGAAATCTCACCTCGGATAACGACCTTCCTAATCCAATAGCAGTTGATATTTCTAATGGTGAGGGAGTCTGGTTTTACTGGAGTACAGACAGGAATATTCCTCAAAGAGGATGGCAACTTGTCTACACAGGAGGTTAGTTAAACCAGGGGGATCACTCACACTCACATTAGGCCAAGAAAAATAATAAGTTGTGTTGCCCTCAGCGACCGACCCTAAAATTGTAAAAACTAGGGTCGCATGTTTTTTTGGTTTTTTTAAGATTTAAATTTTATTATAAGTGTCTAAATGTTACTATCTCTTGCTTGAAATGAATAAGTAAGCTTAAATACAAATTGTTTAGACTATTGTCACACTAGAAACATTAGTTAAATTGACATATGGGCCTATATCAATTTTGTCTCGACATAAACCATATATTTTTCAGCCCAAAAAAAGAAAAAAAGAAATTGAAACAAAAAGGTTTTCAAAAAAATTTGAAAAGAAAAAGAAAAAAAGAGAGAGGATTTCCGACCGACCGACCGACCCGATTCTAAATTTTGGGCAACACAACTTATTTTTTTTCTTGGCCTTATTAAGACCACTTTTCTTGCCTCATGGCAGTTTCTTTATGCAGGCATCAATATGAATCTTGAACCTCCCCATCTCAAGGATAGTCAAAGATTAGATGGTTAATCTTTGCCTAGTTATATCCTTGATGTGGTGCATTTATTTGTACTTTGGACAGATGAATCTGTGATGAATCTTCACCTTTAATTTCAACTTCTCCCATATATTACTATGGATATAACAACTTGCACTACATGTAGTGAATCTTCAACTGAGTCTGATACATTACAGGAAGAACGGAGCTCCCGGGGGGGGCACTGACATTTGAAAAGGGTATAGGTATGTGCCGCGCTGAAGACCCCCTTTTTCACCCTCTGCTGCTAGTTCTTATGACCCCCCTTTTGAGCCTGCATCAGTTCTTAAGACCCCATTTTTATTGAAAATTCAAAAATCGCGAAATTTTGCGTTCCAAAGCACCAATTTTGTGTTCCAAAGCCCCAATTTTCGAAGATTTTGCGTTCTTAAACCAAAATAAATCGAAAATTGAACTATAGGCCAGTTCTCAAGACCTATTTTTTGGAAAAAAATCAGTTCCTAAGACCCTATTTTTCGTCATAAAATCCACTCAGTTCAGTTCTTTAGCCCCCCCTTTTGAGACCCTGGGCGGCACACCCCTACCCAAAAAAAAGTTGAGTGCCCCCCCGGGACGGAGCTTGACCTATTTTTTGGGAGGGAAGGTGAATCAAGGTGAAGGATTGAGGAGGGTAGGTTCAGGATTCTCATTGACACCTGCATTAGATTCCCATTTGCAGACTGTTCATGTTCTCCAAGCTACAATATTTCAACCAAAAATCACAATTGTGGGGAAATATTCAGTTCCATAACCTCAAATTAACTAAGATTCATTTTCCAAAGGCAAAATGTTGTATATTGTCACAAAATGAAAGGTTATTTCCCCTCAGGAGTTCAACACTCCTTTCTCCAAGCCCTTTGTGCCCCCCGCCACCAAGCCCTATTGTTCCCCGCCCCGTTCTCGGGATGTAGTGTGTATAGGCATTATGACAACTTACATGGACCATTTTTCGAGCACGTTTGGTGTAAAGCATGCCCCCCCCCCCCTCCCCCCGCTCTCAAATTTTCTGAGCTGACTGCAAACAAATTTGGGGCATGAGGCTGATCGGTTAAAGGTTAACATGGTTATGAAAAAATAAATTTCTGATTTTGATATTGATAGGTACCTCACAATGTTGGACAATATCTAGGCTATCTAAAACTGCATTTAAAAAAATTCAAAATGCGGTACGTTCGCGGAACAGTCCATTATTGTCCAAGGGGTGAAAACAAGATGCGTCACGGATGGACATTTTACTTCAAGTTCATCATGCTATATTTTTATGTTTATGTAACATTTTCAGAGTTTTGGGATGTAATATTGATAGCTGACACACTTTTCCATCAAATAAGATAAATATTTGGGAAAAAAGTTCTGGGGAAGTTATATCACTAGACTTGCGTTAACATTTTGATGTTTTGCTGTCCGTCCGTGACACAAAAAAAGTTTAAAAGTTTTTTAACTAATTTCAAGGACAAAGTTAAAAAATAAAAACATTGTGAAGTATCTCCCTTATATGTATTCTATCCCATGCAGGAGTATTAATTAATTAGGGCAGGCATAAATTAGTTAAATCTTTAATTAAAAGTTGTCACGGACGGACACAAATTTTGTCACGGACGGACACTGTTAGCTACTGTTCAGTTCTGAGCACACAAGCAAAGCTGAATACCACCCCTCTTACCATTAAATGAACTAGCCCATACAGGTATGCCCTTTATGCAAATGATAAGGTTTGCTACAGCAGTGAGCACATGTTATGATGCTCACCAGGTGCACTGTAAAATTACTTGAAGTTAAATGAAGTCATTTGCTTATTTGCGCATTTGTGAACCCTCAGCAGATCTTCTTTGGTGAATCTGTAGTATAGCTTGCGCTTGTTAACCTTACTGCCTGTACATGCTGAAATAATGCTTGCAAATAAAAGGGGTAGCATGAGATCAGTTAAAAGACACTGTTTAAAATTGCCCCATATATAAATAAGTGTATGTAAAATAAAAGCAAGTAACAGCATTGAAATCAGAAAGTATCATTGGAGATGTTAGCACAAATTTAATTTTAAGCATTGCACTATCAAAAGTTGCAGGCTTTTTCTTCATGAAACTTTGAAAAACTCAAAACACGGTTGGATGCCTACATGTATCCATTATCACTAACCTTTAATTACACAATTAATTGAACAAAAAGTTATCAAAGAAGGGTCAAAATTGTTTTAAAAAGTTGTATCACAGCATACAGTCTTTTACACAATTAATCGAACAAAATTTATCAAAGGGTCAAAATTGTTTACAAAGTTTTATCACAGCATACAGTCTATTTATATGATGCAGCAGGTCTATCTCTTGCCATTTATGGTAAGAGGGGCAGGATTCAGTTTGGCATTTGTACTCAGAACTGAATAATGTCCGTCCGTGACAAAATTTGTGTCCGTCCGTGACAACTTTTAATCACTGATTTAATTATTTATTGACGCCATTGTTAAGTTTCATTTCTACATGAGAAAGGGGTATATAGGGGAGATAGCTCACTATGTTTTTATTTTTTCTCTCTTTCCTTGAAAAAAGTTGTAAAACTTTAAAACTTTTTTGCGTCACGGACGGACAGCTCTGCATCAAAAAGTTATCACAAGGGCAGGGTAATTACTTCCCAGAACTTTTTTTCTAAAATATATTTCTTATTTAATGGATAAATGTGCCATCTATCAATTTTTAATTTAAAAAAATGAAAATGTTTCATTAACATAAAATATGGCAAGGTCAACTTCTACTAAGAATGTCCGTCCATGACGCATCTTGTTTCTACCCCTTGGGCAATAATGGACTGTTCCGAAAACTTTTCTGCATTTTTTCTTCTTTTCAAATGCAGTTTCAGTTAGCCAAGATGTTGTCCAATATTGTGAAGTACATTTCAATATCAATATCAAAAAGTAATTTTTTCACACCAATGTGAACCTTGAACCGATCACCCTCTGCTATCAAAGTGCCAAAAAAGACTAATATCTTGACTGCTTTTTATTCCTAAGACTGAAAATTCATGACTTAACATTTTTCTTACTATTTTGTAAGTATTTGATACCATTTTTTCATACTAAAGTGTAAATAAGTGGCAATTTCAAAGTTTGTTATGTAGTTAACATTTGCGTCCGTCCGTGACGCTCAAAAATGTCCGTCCGTGACAAAGTTTGTTACCCTACCCCTGTGAAAAATAAGAAATATTTTCAAATGCTGTGTATCAGATATTCAAACCATGTATCTTACTTGCTATTTGACCTGGAAAGCATTGGGGAATATGGAGTTGACTAGATAGAAATTAAAAAGAAGCACTAAAAGGTAGAGAACCCTATTTCTATCTAGTCCGTCCGTGACACAAACATTTCCGTCGTTCTATTTTTAGTAAAAAACCACACCTTAATTTTTTTTTTGTATTTCAATAAAGTTGATGATTCTCTATAACATTAAACATAAAAAGTTGAATAAATGTCAGTAGTTACTTTTTACAAACTGTTTTTCGCTCATGTTTTGCACAAACGTCCGTCCGTGACAAACCGATCAGCCTCGCATCCTTTTACAATTTTTTTGGAAATCTTGCCCCCTCCCCCTTGAAAAAATCCTAGCTACGCCCACTGCCTTGTGCTTCTAAAATAAGAACTATTGGAGTTATGCAACTCAAACTTTGGAATACAATTATTTTATAGGCAACTCTTCATGTAGAATAAAAAACATCAAGTTGAAAATGGGGCCAGCAATCGGAACATCTACCTTTAAGCTGTGTGGGTCGGTACTATTATACTGCAGTTGTTGACCTGTATGAAGCAAGAGTCAGAATGGATATGATGTACCGAGCCAAGCCCCAAGCTGATCTCAAAAAATGCACAAGTAATAATACTGAGCACTGATTTGCTGATGAGCATGACATAAGGCACAGAAATATTGTCGACTTCCGGTCAGCAAACTAATCATCTTTGCAGTCGCTGCAGACAATTTGATTAACAAAGTTAATATTTGATTACTTTCAGATGTGAATGACTGTTTACCTGTCCCATGCCAGAATGGAGGAACTTGTACTGATTTAGCATTCAACTACCAATGTGTGTGTCCAGGAGGATTCACCGGACGCAACTGTGAAGAAAGTACGATTGGGCGATATTATATTATTATAATACTATATTATACAGGGCATGTTAAAAAAGTGTCCTTTGTATAAGATGATTGGGGGGGGGGGGGGCATGAAAAATGTAAATATTGGACCTGAGTGAAATCGAACTAGTAATATTCAGCAATCTTTAATGTGTCATTAGAAATTATTTTCTTTACTGTCTGTTTTGGAGCTTTTGTTAAGTAGTTATGGCAAATTTAGTTAGGCATGTCAAATTCAGCTTGGGACACTTTCATGTTCCGAGAACTCTGTTATTAGAATTTTCATTCAGTGAGTTTTTGAACATAATCCCAGTTGATTTTTTTAGCTGATAAATCATTAAATGCATTAAAACATTATATAAGTCTTCAATGGAATCTCAATAACAGCTTTTTGCTGTTGAAAGTCCAATTCTAGTTCAATAGTGGCCAAAGTGTAATTCACACTCTTTTGTTACTGAAGTGAGAGATGTCACAGGACTGGGATAAAGTGTGTTTGATGGAGAACTAATTGAGCTTACAATGAGTCGATTTTTTAAGCACTTAAAAACCAGGTTTTTTTTAAAAATAATTTGTGGGACACTTCTTTTGACACACCCTGTATGCTTCATATTTCCAAGTTTTCTAGATAGTTTTATATTTCAACCTCGTGTTTTATGTCTTGCATAATGTAAGTATGTCAGTGTACTATTTTACAATTTGCTATTCTAAATATTTAATAGCCCCCTCTATATTTTTCGTAATAGCGTTTATTTCAAAATCCAAAGGATATGAAAATGAAAAAAGTCTAATTCCATATTCTAGAAATGTTTGGAACTATTTAATTGCCTTGCTAATTGTTATGTAAAAAACTTCAAATCCAAATATTTCTATCCACTCACAAATCAATATTACTATGTTTTTACCATGCCTCATATATGAAATAACCATATTTGTTACCATTTTTGTAACTTTTGTGCTTTGATTTTTAATCTTTTTATATAACTTATAGGACAAGATCCTTGTGAAACCCAGCCATGTCAAAATGGTGGACAATGTACGAGTCAGGGTGCTTTTTACACATGTCAGTGTGTGCCAGGATACACCGGACGCAATTGTGAAACCAGTGAGTAATAAACAATGAAATATTAGCTCCTTGAACACTGCCGGCTGATTGGTCAGAAAGATGGATACATAATTTATTGCACCAATCAGACTTATTGTGATAATAGTTGTATCCTTGATAAAGATAGGATTGAAATATTTCATAAGCAATATTTTAATTGGTTATTTAAATGATAATGTCTATTAATTAACCAATCATAGACACTGTTAGATAGGCAGGTATTGCTCAGGGGGTTAAAACTGATCCTGCTAAAAACCTATTTAAGCAATGTCATTTTGCTCAGTTGCACACTACCTTTGGAGCGTTGAGGCTTACTTTTATTTTGATAGTATTACAATGAAATATAAAATTGTAATTTTTATTTTATTTTCAGACATCAACGAATGTGCTTCCTCACCGTGTCTCAATAATGGATTCTGTATCGATGGAATTAATAGGTATTTCTGTCAGTGTCCTCAAGGATATACCGGGAGCAGATGTGAAATCAGTAAGTATACAGATGCAGTAATCCCACAGTATGATGGTTACCTGCATCCCAGAGGGGTCAGTCAGGTATAATGTGCTTCCTCACCGTGTCTTAATAATGGATTCTGTATCGATGGAATTAATAGGTATTTCTGTCAGTGTCCGCAAGGATATACCGGGAGCAGATGTGAAATCAGTAAGTATACAGATGCAGTAATCTCACAGTATGATGGTTACCTGCATCCCCGAGGGGGTCAGTCAGGTATAATGTGGTAATCATCCGTGTGAACGAAAATGCAGATTAAGGGTGCATTCTGTAATTGATGGGGCATCTCAAGTATGACTTGCATTGATTCTTATTTCCCGTATTGTGACATCTCCCTCAAGTACAAAGGCTCTCTAGTCAGTCCAAAGGTTCCCTAGTCTAAAGGTTCCCTAGGGCTCACTAGTCCAAAAATCGGGTTCACCGGTCCGAACGTTCGCCACTCCAAAAAATAATCAGGTTCGCCAGTCCGAATCCTAGTAAGGGTTCACTAGTGCAAATGGGTATTTAGTTTGGCTATTCCGAAATTTAAATAAGGGTCGCTGGGCCAAATATGAAATAAAGTTTGCCAATTTGAAATTTAAATAGGGTCGCTACTCCGAATATGAATAAAAAAATTCTAGTCCAAATCTGAGAAAAGGTTCACTGTCCGAATTAGAAATTAAGAACATAAACTTTTTTTTAAATTCGGACTAGCCAACCTTTACAGACATAGGGACTAATGAACCATTTACATTTATTCGGACTAGCGAACCTTTTACATTTTTTCGGACTAGCGAACTATTATTATTATTCGGACTAGCAAACCTTTTACATTTTTTCGGACTAGCGAACTATTTTTATTATTCGGACTGGCAAACCTTTTACATTTTTCGGACTAGCGAGCCTAATCTGATATTCGGACTGTGAACCTTTCATTGTTTTCGGACTAGAGAACCTTAGGAATATCGAAACTACCATAATTTAATTTTCGGACTAGCGACCCTTCAGAGTAGCGATCCTTTGGATTGGCAACCCTTCGGACTAGAGAGAGAGCTCTCCTGCTAGAGTGACTACACAATGTCTGTATAGTCTACTTTGATGGTCATGGAATCCCATACCTGCATCTCTGGATGTGTATTGTGGGGATCTATAGGATGCAGGGTACCAGTACATTTTTACAGTAACCTTCACACATCCAACTTCAGCCAATTCATAAATTTGGGTCGCACTAGTATTTCAGATGGAAGTTTTTGCTACATACGTTGTTATGGTCTTGAATATCATTTCTTTTCAATCACCAATTTGTCATATATTTTGTGATATATTCATATTGTGTTACATATTAATTACACACCTGGTGTGTAATCTTTCCAATTATACCAAATTCGTAGCAATTACTTGTTTCTGTGCTCATTTTCTTGCCTGTGAATATGGGGAGGGGGTCTTAATCTGAATGTGCCAAATTCATCATTAATGCATGCTCAAAAGACTAACACTGTTGTCTGTACAATGAAGTGTTACATTAACAACTACAGTTTAAAGTAATACTCTATTGACTTTTGAGCACACCAATAGTGATGATTATGGCACATTCCGGTAGAGACCTCCCCATCAAGTAAGTGGCTGAGCACTGAAACAAGTGATTGTTACAAATGCAGGCGATTGAAAAGTAATTCCGACTTTTTTTTGAGGGGTTTACTTTTTTGAGGGGTTTGTATTGATGGGTGTTCATTTAGTCCTTGTCTCAAACAGTGGTCAATCTTAGGATAAATGATACAATCTCCTGTTTTATGATTGATTGTTGATTACTAGCTATACAATGCATCATATCCTTGTCTTCATAGTGACAGGCATTATACTCATGTCAATTGAATAAACCCTAATGACAACAATATAATGATAATGTTTATAATTGATTATTAGATATCAACGAGTGTGCATCTAATCCTTGTCTGAATGGTGGTCAGTGTTTGGATGGTATCAGTCGATACACATGTCAATGTGCCCCAGGATGGGTAGGAACTAATTGTGAAATCAGTAAGTTGAAATCATAGATATATAAACTAGATCCGATACGAAATGTACCCTATCTCTTTATGTGTAATGGGTGCCATTTTGAATTTCCATCATGGGCGGAGGGGGGAAATTTGTCTGTATTTTCCGGAACTACAAGAAAAAGAATAAAGGCAGCCGCGGTTGCGTACTGAAGCCGTGTCTCTCTCCACATTGACAAGGATGAAACATGCAGAAAGAGTGCCGCTGGCGGATGCTGACTTGCATTTTCCGAAAAATACCAACATACCTCCGAATTTATCCCCATGGTGGAAAAACAAAATGGCGGAGCATTGGATCTAGTTTATAAATCTGTGGTTGAAATATAGTATAAATATAAATTTTATTTGTTCAATAGGTATCATGTAGCATATAGAAATCTAAGCTGTTGAATGATTTGTTCACCTTTAATCTCATCTTAGGCCAATTTTATTTTTCCATTTCCAACCTACCCTTATTTTGAAAACTGACCAAAAAGTAGTTATTGTACAAATGAATACCAACCCTAATTTTCGAAATTCCAGAAAAAGTGTTTGTTTTTTCCAGAATTTTGCTTTCCGAAAATACACTAAAATATATTTTAAACTGTTTCTTTACTCTTCTAAAAACTTAACTGTTTTAAAACATGAATGAAGTGATTTAATAGTGAAATGTTCCCATTCACATCTTATTTAGCAACTATTATACATCTTATGAATGTGATTTATACATTTTTTTGGCCTTACTGTCCATTATTGTTATTATCATTGCCATTATTATTTTATCCCTTTAGATTTCAACGAATGTGCCAGCCGACCTTGTCAAAATGGTGGTTTCTGTCAGGATGGTATTAATCGCTACACATGTCAATGTCCACCTGCCTTTACTGGAGTTAACTGTGAACTGAGTAAGTAAAACAGAACCTTGCAAAGACGCTACTCCTCATACAAAATTACAAGGGTATAAAAGTACAAAGGCCAATTATCCCAAAATGCTCATAGACACTATGTAAGGGCTTGTTTTCAGGTTTTTAAATGAATTACATACATACATACATACACCCATACTGTTATACTGTACACAGCGCCCTACCTCGGGCATTAACGGTACAGTGCCCCTGAAACCTAGGGACAGTTTTTGTGTACACAAACCGGGATGATCCCCTACTCTTTACGAAGGAGTCAGTGACCTTTAATGTGCTCGGATTTTGCTCGTCTGATGCACAAGACCACCATTTCTATGTGACTTCTGAACCACGAGGCAATTGAGACTAAGTACCTTGCCTAAGGATACAAACATGTTGGCCGTAGCGGGGCTCGAACTCACAACCTTTGTATCGTGAGACCTGCGATCTATCCGCTAGAACACACACGCTCTCATGAGAAGATTTCTCCAGGTCATGCAATGTAATGGTGGACGGATTCTTATAGCTATTCTGTTATTATATCATCAAGATACCTTTGTTCTGCTATGGCATGATATTATGATTGATAATCTGTAAACCTGTTTTTCATTTGAAATCACCATTTCATATAAAAAAAAGAATTAGAGAAAGAAAATAACCTGTTAGTGTTTGGATTTTATTTGCTGGTAGCTAGTATTTAATATAATTATAAATTGATCAGTGTCATTTATATTGGCTATCGTGCACAGATATCAATGAATGCTCAAGCAGTCCTTGTCGCAACGGTGGAACTTGTCAGGATGGAGTTGACCGATACTCTTGCTTATGTCTGCCCGGTTTCAATGGAGTCAACTGTGAAATCAGTAAGTACCAAATATTATGACTATGTACGCTGCATGCTAATCATTTTCAGGTTTACCTGGTTATATTTAGGCTTGCATTAGTGGCATTATCAATAGCCTATACCAAGCTTTATTAGCGCTCTGCAGTAATGTATATTCTTGTGCTACATTATTTTATGTCCACACTATTCGCAAATCATTACATTAAACCATTGTGATGCATGAAATCAAATGTTCACTGTGACAGTGTAGGTTGGGTGACCAGATCAAATTTGTTTTGTCCCTTCAAAATTGAGAGTTGGGTAGGAGAAGAAAGTTCATCTTTTTATATATTGTTTTTAATTTATTTATCTGTAGATATCGATGAATGTGCTAGCAGCCCATGTGCTAATGGTCAGTGTCAAGATGGTATCAACCGATATGCCTGTTTCTGTAATGCTGGCTGGACTGGTACTAACTGTGATATCAGTAAGTATACACTTTATATTTTGTCGTTACATAGTGACGGATGGATGCTGGACTGTTTGGAAATACAACTCTCAGGGGATCAAGCGATCCAAGTTAGAGGGGGGGAGATACCTCCGCCTGTGCTGGGGATCATAACCATACTGCTGCTGAGGGAGTCCAGGCCCATAAAATGAGTTCTTGTTACCATAGTCTGTTATGATCGCACAATGAGTAGCAGTGTTTTAAATATTCAGATGGCTAGGGTTATTGCATCTATTTTGAGATGCCTAACATACAGTGCCTGTTGCTGCTATACAGATGCTTCAGCTGCAATGCTAGTTCAGGGGCCATTCTCTGTTCAACAATTATAAGGTTTATAGTGCACTAGCGGCGTACCCTCGCTACGCTCGGGTCCCCGCTAGATGGTTCACATTAACTACCTCTGAAACCACATAAACCCCCTTCAACACCCCTAAACCAGGTTGATTTATAACCATATCCATTCTAAAGGCATTATAAACCCCCTATAACCTCCCCCCCCCAATCAGAATCAGAATCAGGTTGATTTATAACCATGTCCAACCCCCCTACAATCGCCCCCCCCCCCCCCCACCCCCACTGCAACTACACCAACCAACCATTTCCCGCGGCTACTTCATTAACTCTTAACCCTATCCTAAAACATTTCCCGTGGTTTTTCCCCCCTCCCATGCACACACCCAAACCAGTTTGATTTATAATCCCTTAGATTGTTGTTAAAGTAAAGAAATCAGGTTGTTTCATTAACCCCCGCAAAACGCTAATTGTACCATTATAACCCTAGGCCTATCCTAAACCATTTCCCGTGGTTTTAAGAAAAAGGCAATCAAAGATTATGTCGATTTGTAATCAACAAGAGAAGAATAATGACGAGTTGAATCATTTTAAAGTTGCCGGATTGATAAGAAATAATGTCTCAAAGTGTCTTAAGGGCAGTGTCAACCCGGTACTTGTTTCAAAAATTGAATTTCATATTTCTCTATTATTTTATACTTTTATATGTATTCGATCATTACCATCATAAGTTACTAATCGGAAGCTATTATTTCCCGTTCTGTTGGGTGATTTTAAATTGTTGTTTTGGTAAGTTTGAGTCAGGAAAAGGCGCATAGTTATTTGGCGGGAATTTAAGCGGAGTTCCGCGCTTTTCAAATGCTGCGACAGCTGTTCGATCATTGCGTCGCGCGCTGAAACTTCCCGCGCGTAATACTAGACGCGCCGCTTAATATCCGCGACGTAGACGCGAAAAACAAAAGAGCGCAAAACAATGTCTAAAATGTAAACAAAGGCCAATCTTACGATCATCTAAATTTCAGTTTTCTTCCAATTTCTTCACATTGTGACAATATAAATTGAATCTGATAGTTTATTATGATTGTTCATAATAGTAGACTCGCTTTTTAGGTCACACGCCTGTGTGTTCCGTGAACATTTAGCTTTAAATGGTGGAAAATGTCAATATTTTTACTAAATCGATGTTTTCTAGAAGTTCAAATTTGAAGGAATTTTACGAATTTTCAGACAACATAACTAAAAATAGATCAAACTATCAGGTAAGCTTTTACTACCATTGTGTAGAGGACTTTCAGCGCTAGGAGGCAATTTTTTATTTTTTCGATTATGGATTTTAAACTCGAGATATGCATCCATTTCTAGCGAAATGTACGCAAAAAAACACGACTTTTACACTTTTCCGATGTTTTTAGCAATATTTCCAAAACCAAGCTTTATTTTGGAAAAAGAAAAAATTGCCTCCTAGACAAAATTGTTTTGTTTACAAAAACGTATATTAGAACAAATTACCATTTTTTATTTTATACTTATGCTGTCTGAAAAATTTGGGGTAAAAAAATGGCTTTTTGGTTCATTTCTCAAAATTTAGTTTATTTGGTATCACATTGATATCACCATCGGCTTCCTTATCAAATTTCCTTTCTAGAAATGTATACTTTTATGTACTTTTATTCAATATTCTCAAACTTAGAAGCAAAAGTTGATCATCAAAATAATAGGGTTGACACTTCCCTTAAAACATCTATCATTCACTAGAATTATTCACTTTTAAAGGAGTAGCACAATCTGTTAGACTTCAGTATTTAAAAACATGAAAAATCTATTCCTGAACATCCGTCATACATCAGTCTCTATGTTGTGCTCGTTAATCTTTTTTTTCTCTTGCCGATATCTGTCACACATCCATCAGTATGTCAGGCACATAAAAGTTGGGTTGAATAAGCTATCATAAAAAAGATTTCTATTGTATGAGTTATACACAGTTATTCCATAATACACCACTAACACGGCACTGACAGCCTAGCTAGTCTAGTGGTTATGACATTCGCTTTTGGACCAAATGGTCCTGTTCGGAAATAGGCTAATTCATGATAGTTTACTCTTAGATACTTTCAAGCAACGTAACTTGTCCTACATGGAAAAGTTCTCATATAACAATGAATTGAAATCAGGATGTACTGTGTATTTGAAGGAATCAATACAACATAATATAAATTATTGGTTATATTACATTGATTATTGATCCAAATTATGACGTTACCTAAGAGTAAACTAATTAATACTGCGTTTGTGATCGCATAATGTGTAAATGGCCTGCTTGTTTCATCAGCAGCTTGTTTAAGTCAAATCCATAAAGCTTTGTATGTACTTGAAGTACGGGGGATCTGTTAACATTATAATCCGTTACTGACACTGATTGCCTTACTTTTGTTTTTATAGTATTACAATGAAATATAACATTTTAATTTCAATTCTATAGTATTACAATGAAATATAACATTGTAATTTCAATTCTATTTTCAGACATCAACGAATGTGCATCTCAACCATGTCTTAACGGTGGATTCTGTGTTGATGGAATTAATCGCTACACATGCGCTTGTCCCGGAGGATATGAAGGCGACAGATGTCAAACCAGTGAGTGCTATACTTATAGGTCAATAAATGCGTATGTGTTGTTTGGAGAGAAATTAGACAAATCAATGCACGCGCGCTGATGTTGATGTGTGAATAATGGCACGACCCCGAAGGGGGAGTGCTATTGTGAGCATATCAACATTTGCGCAAGTGCATTGATTTTTCTAATTTTTTGAGAAACAAAACATACGCATGCATTGACCTAATTCATACACGACACTATACAAATAAAAATTCACAATTTAAGCATAATTTTGATCTATGTAAAACGACTAAAAACACTTTAACAAGTTTGCTAACACCCGCAGTGAAAATCGGCGAACCCACGATTCTTGAACAACGAATCAATACAAAGCGCGTGGTGCGCGCAGTGAACGGCGCACACGCGGAGTGCATTAGACACTTTCAATGCACTCCACGTATTTTAGTTTCTTGCTTCCTGATTGGTTCGACACCACTAAGAGTGTATGAATGTTATTTAATCATATTCTTATTCAGTGTATACTGTAGCTTAACACTTTCCACGCAGCAGACGACAGTTCCAAAGTTTCACAAAATGTTTGAAAAATGTCAAAATTATTGAATTTCATCAACATATTTGGAATCAACATGAGAAATGAATTAAAGTAGGTACAAACATACCTAGTATTGGTTCTGTAATTCTTGAGATAGACTTTGAAAGTTGGGAAAGGTTTCTAAAGAATCTGTTTTGTATATGAAGAGCTGTTTTGCAAAAGGGCCTACATCCACTTCTGCCTTTTTACTCATTTTACATTATTGCATGGATGGCTATGCATTATGTGGAATGTGGCTTGTATTGGTTGTTGCCTCGATTGGCGTGCATGGATGCACTAATCCAAGTCATAGAAACAGTAATGAACACAGCCATACGATAATTTGATTAATTCCATGGACTTGTCAATACAAATGCAAAATGAGTAACATGTCCGGGTGGTCTGGTGGCCCTTTTGCAACAAAGCTCTTCATATGATAAAACTAATAGCCGTGGGGACATTTATTTTGCTCTTTTTGTAGCCAGCTGTGATAGTTGTACAGCGCTTATAGGAAATGTTTTGTTATAAGGAGCTTATAAATGGGTTTTATTATTACTGTAAATGTGAACATTTTCTTGCTACATTAATTTGTTTGGCTTTTTGCACTTCAAACAGCTACCATGAAAATATAAAATGTGCAAATATTTTTCTGGTATGTGTAAGTCTATGTAATAAATGTCTAATTCCAGTTTATAGTACATATGCCGAGTTTATTATATAATGCATGTACATGATATACAACCCTTACAACAATAACAACAGAAAAATGGTCTTATCATCCTTCTAACATGTCTTTATTTGGTTTAATCTGATAGATATTGATGAGTGTGCAAGCGGTCCATGTGTGAATGGTCGCTGTCAAGATGGCATCAACCAGTACACATGTATCTGTAATGTTGGATGGACTGGAATCAACTGTGATCAAAGTAAGTATTCTAACATTTTCATGTTATGGTAATTGTTGTAGAATTAACCAAAGAGTATGAAAAATTTGCCTCTATGATATATTCACCCTACCTTTGTCATGTTTGTTCTGAGGCTATACATATGTATGTACCTTTTTCTGCAGATTAGGCCAAAATATCCTAAACCACTAGATTATATTTTTCTTTTTTTCTATGCAGTATGTTTTGACTGTTCTTTAGTTGTTGAACATTCTTGAAAACAAATATGAAATACAATTTCATGAAGTATTTTTGAAAATTTAGAAGAATCTTGAAGACGGTTTGAAAGAAATTTGACTGCATTTGGTCCTCTAAAATCTATACTTTTTCGACTGCCACTACTTGAAAGATCGCCCACTTGGGGTGTTATTTTTTGGATTTGAACATTGCGTCATAATGGTACAATTTTTACTAGAACCCGGTATTTTAAAGCCAATCTATGGGATGGCAATAACACATAGTATTGTTGGCTGGCTGATTCAGAGATGCCAATCAATGACACCTAATGAAAACAAGAAAAGATACATGAATGATGGATGCAAAATCTTAAAATGATTTAAAATAAAAGAATTGTGGAATTAAGAGTAATAACAATTCTGAATTCAAGAAAGAAAAATGAATAGAGGCATTTCAGTCGATTCAGAAAACGAACCCCTTTAGAACACATTGAGGAATGGCTTGATGATTCGACCATCCCGGGGATTGGCTTTGAAATTTGGAGCATTTCTAAAATTAGTATAACCTGATAACGCAAAGGTCAATTTTTAAAATTCTTCTTTTAAATTAAAGCCAAGTTATAGGTATCTATAGTGCAAAGATTGGTTCTGGATATGCGTGCTTGTTTGTGACGCTTTTGTGAAAAAAGTGCTCTTGTAAACTTACGAATGGTAATAGTCTTGTAGTCTTCATGTGATTATGTAAAAGTATACCTACAAAGGGTTAACAGCTGCTCACTGTTTACAATTGATTGTTTTGTTGTGATTTACAGTGATCAACGAATGTGCTAGTATGCCTTGTGTGAATGGAGAGTGTCAAGATGGTCTCAACTCATTCACCTGCCTGTGTCAGCCAGGCTGGACTGGAACTCTTTGTGATGTTGGTAAGGAGAATGTATACTCGTCATAGCTTTTATAGGCACCGTCACAATGGCCTGGGTTGGACAAAAATAGACAGAACTCGCGATTGTTGAATTTGAAATAAAAGGTTACATGCCGAACATCACTTCCGGGTTTACACTGCTTTTGGAATTTTGCCCCGGGGGCCAGTCAGGTATAATGTTGTAATCATCCGCAATCCGCATGGATAATTAAGGGTGGTTTATAAATATAATCAAGCAATTCGCTGGCACAGTGCCTTGTTAGAATTATAACCATTGCCAGGTAAACTGGCTTACGAACCACTGATCACATTGATCATAACACAAAGCCTATGTATCATAATTTGGAACATATGTATGGGCTCAGGCTTGAACCAGTAACCATGAGTTATGAATGTGCACTACATCAATGAATATGTTGATTTTGTAATGTTAACCATGTTAGAACCATGCCATACCTATGGCAGGAATCAGGGAATTCGCCCAAATCAAATGTTATGGATTCCCTTGTTTCTTCAGATATCGATGAGTGCATACCCAACCCTTTGAGAACTGAAGGAATCAATCCAAATGCTATGTTTAACCTTCTTGTCTGATTTTCTCCACAGATATCGATGAGTGTGCATCAAACCCTTGCAGGAATGGTGGAATCTGTCTGAATCAAATCAACTTCTACATCTGTGCATGCCCTGCAGGATACACTGGAACTAACTGCGAATTGAGTAAGGACATTTTAGTGATTATTTGGGGAAATCAATCATTTATTGACATTCTTTAGAAAGTGCCTATTCTACAGGCAAACATAACTTTCAGTAAGTGTTTGTTGTTCGGGCATTTTTTTGTTTTTGCTTCAAAATTCTGTGAAGAATTTGTGAATTTTCAACCATTTTCGAAAAATGCAAACAATTTTGTTGGTGAAATTTAAGATACTAAATGGGTCAATCAAGCCTGTAGAAGAGAGGTTTTGTTGATGGCTGAGGCGATGAAAATTTTTTTTTATAGAAATTTGTGAAAAAAAATGTTCACATGCAAATGAATACCGGCCCAAAACATTTTTTTTACTTTTCAAAAAACAGCAAAATGTTTTAATTTTTTTGGGATTTTTACGGTCATTTTGAAGGGAGAAAAAAGCCAGACCAACCAACCCAATCTGAGAGTGATAGGTTCGTTTGCCCGAGAACAGGGTGTGGGTTTTTATCGTCGCCTCATGGAGATTTTTTTAATACTGTTACATTTCATGAGTCATATCACTTTTGACAAATTTGAACAAATGTGATTTTTTTTGTGAGCTTTATACATAGAATGCGTACGTAAGGTTTCAACCATTGGACACATGGTTGCTATACATGGTTGCTATACATCATCCACTGAAGTACAAATGTGCCGTAACCAAGTATTCCAATGAAAGACACATTATCTGCATGCTTATGTTGGAATTCATTTTTGATTTTAGATGTTGATGAGTGTGCCAGCTCTCCTTGTCTGAATGGTGGAACTTGTAATGATGGCGTCAACGCATACACATGTCGATGTGTACCAGGCTGGGAAGGGGATAGGTGTGAAAACAGTAAGTAATGACGGGGAAACAATATGTTCAGTGTGAGATATCACATTATGGTCTGTAAGGTCATGAGGGCAGGACTTTTTTCATTCAGAATTAATTGACATTTTTAAAGATTTTCAAAAACTTATATTCAATATATTTTTCAATATAAACAAATATCAAATTTCAAATTTTGGAATTGATGAGAGTCGATCACTTTATTAATAAGGTTTATGACAGGCCTACTTTCATAAACCAATTTATTTACCGGGGCAGACACCGTCTGGGCTTTCCCTTTTGCAGTGTGCGTCTGTGTGTCTTGGTTACCACTCAGTGGGCCAATCAGCTGCCTTGTTTTCATGCCCGCGTTTTTTCGTCCTTTGTTTTGGTTCTGGGAGAGGTTCCGTGCTTTTACCTTTCTATTATACCGTTCATATTTCTTATTGGCTTCATCGAGACGGGTCGCCTTCCTAAAAAATTATTCCTTGGAATACTACAAGGTTTTACTTATGTTTTTTCTGCTACCGTTTTCTACTTTACTGTGACTGATACTGATAGTGATATCTTCTTTAGATCCAGCAAATCGTCTGATCAACCTTGGAAAATTACGTGGTTGGTATTTTGCGTCCACTATCGTGACAGACTATAAATAGTATTAGTTTTAACAATATACGGTAAATATTAAATCACCGATCTAAAAACATCGACATTTTATTATAACATGGGTCGGCCTGAGAAAGGTACTATTAAACAGGAAAGCGACCACACAACTACGGTCTCGGCTAGAAATCCACTCGCAACGAACCCATTTGGCCAAACCGTCGAATCTCTAAGTATAAAATAATAATAATACTTTTCATATGTTGATCGCCGATCTATCATGACATTTTATACTGCTTGCGTACGAACCGAACCGGTTTGAAAACCCGACAGATTTATAAACAGAAACAATGACACAAACGGCGGATAACAACAATTATCATCGATCACAATGGTACAATGCGACGATACCAATGCGACTGCCTTTGAATACACGTTTCTAACAAGAAGAAACGCGAGAACATGATGCAGAACTGTTGTTTTGTTTGTACCAAGCCCAAGGAACGTACAGAACATGAAATGGCCGCGATAACAGCGGTCGCAGCACCTACCGACAGACGTTTAACGGGTACCGTACTGGTGATAGAATCCGGGGATAAAAATGTGAATTTCCAGACAGAATTTGGCAGTCAACAAGCGACTATGTGATTTCCGATATTTTCCGTCCATGGACCGGTCATCTAGTCCAGCAGAGCTTCATCCAAGCAGGAATTCAGATGTAAGAGTTTTAATTATAATTATGCCTCATATTTCAGACCCCAGGCCCAATCGGCCGCTACTATACAATGTTAATTAGTAGCCCAATTCACTGTCATTTATAATTCGTAATCCCCAGAACATTCATCATGATTGAGCAAAGCTTAGTTTTAGTATGAAATCCACACTTGAGTTAACACCAAGGCTTGTTATTCCCAGGCCATTCATGCCATAGAGCAAAGTTCTGTATTAAATCCACACTTGACAACATGGCATGTTATTCCATATAATTTCTCTTCCGGCACATGATGCAATTTAGATTATTCAACACACTCGGATTTTGAAGTAGTTTGAGCCCTGGTCATGCTGGTTGAGCCATAAATAAGTTGTTATAATAAATGGGGCATGACCTTTTCACATAGCTAAAGTATTTGACCGACATTCCGAGATATGAACCTCATGGTGCTGATGATGTGCCTCAGGATCAATGTACAACATATTATAATATAATGTTGGGCGATTAGTTTAATCATATACCTGCCATTACCTGTTATCCTAGGCTAAGTGCATTTTATATCCAGTGCATTTTATATCCTAATAGCGAGTCACTATTTTTAGGCCTGTTCTGACTTTAATCGTCTATCATTTATGGTGGAGGTCATGATAGTCGGGCCTTATATTAAAATACATGTCATGCATGTATGGATCATTTATTAATTGCTGCTGTTCAACATTGTAATTTCAACATCTTGTTCAATTGCATAGGTTTACAATTTTAACTGGACTTCATTGCCTGTTTGCTTCTTATAAAGCCATGTTTA
This sequence comes from Ophiura sarsii, assembly GCA_035610835.1. Taxonomy (NCBI): domain Eukaryota; kingdom Metazoa; phylum Echinodermata; class Ophiuroidea; order Amphilepidida; family Ophiuridae; genus Ophiura; species Ophiura sarsii. The sequence goes on along the minus strand of CM069451.1, from coordinate 68,390,563 downwards.
TAAAAATATATATTATTAGATTGTGTACAACAATCAGTTGGAAAACCTTTAACCAAAAAGGAAAATTAGTGGCAACCTATTTTGCACACGACTAATACAATGTATTATAATTATATACAATTATTCTCTAGCAGGTTCAGTTTATCAATGCATTACTAATGATTTGGGTTTGTGCTTTTGTGTTGGACTTAAGTAAGTATGCATATTCTTGCCTGTAAGTCATCATTATTTATAATGAACCGCTCGGCCCACCCTCTTTTAACTCACCAAGGGTAGCAACTCGCTCTCAAATACCCAGCAACGACAATGCAACTAATTACTCTTGCGAGTGTCAACTATTTTGTTCTACGGACCAAACTTTTCTTACCTTCGGTATCACCATGATGTTCGCATATTTTCCTTCCCAATTAGTTTACACATCGTTGCATGCATAACATATGGTGCGAATCTTGCCGGTCAATATCATGTGATGGCATCATAATTATTAATTTTTGAATAACTTTAATATAGGTAGCTATGCAATCAGTCTACCATACTTGGGCAGCTTCGAGCCATATTTCATACTGGGAACAAGGGAACAGATAAATAAATATGATGCTTAAGATGAATGGGTCACTTCATAACTCTTAGAAATGCTGTATCAGAGCTAATTAGTCTCTGGCAATATTATGCAAGGTATTTAATTATGCTGATGTTTTACATGATCATCTTTGTTACTTTGCTGTTAGTTTTCTAGCTACAATAGTTGTATTTCACCGCAGCTTCTCCCCGTGTGATATTATATTATTCATTTCGCTGTGTTGGGCGGCAATACCGGACACAACTTCTAGGTACTGTGTATGTATAGGGATATCCTACATGAATATCTGGTACGTTTTATAGCTATAAGAGTTGTTGTTTTTCACACTGATTCTCTCCATCTAATATTATATTGTTCATTTTTTAATTGCAGTGCTTCACTTTATACACTTTGTATTGTGCAGTTTATACCGGACACATAACTTCATCAGTGAGGAGATGAATGGTCTACTTGAATGGCATAAGCAGTCAATCCGCTACAAGTATCCTTAGTAGGATGCCAAATTGGAAGACTGTATATTCCTGCATCCTTATGTAGGCATGAAATGGTGTATACAACATTTTTGCGTCACCTGTACATGTGAATATATCAATATTCTGGCACCCTTTCCACCATGTCAACCTGTGCTCTGGTAATTTCCATCGTTTGTTCTGTTTTTGCTCTTCTAGTATTGCCGCCTGCTTGGCAGTGTTGATGCACATGCATGGTCACGCTAAGATATGTATACCTCAGTTATCTACTCATTTATTTAATGCATGCATATGTTATAGGAATGCTACATCAGTAGGACATCTTATGCCAGTTGGCCCTGACTCTCTGAATAATTGTGTGAAACTCTTTATCCATTCATAGACTAGACCTAAAAAGGGGGACAACCATGTCTATTGAAATGTTGTGTTGAGCTGATACTTTGTGCGTCTCACTCACACCTGTATAACTACAAACTAATTGAGCACCATCTTAGATCAAGGGGTATAAGGTTTAGTTATTGGTTTCATTATGAGTGATGGGTCCACCACCGTTACATTTATATGCCATACACACATTCGTCATAAATGAGGAATACTCTGGTTGTATACCCTGATGAAAGCATATGAAAATGTAATGAAAAGCAATGAAATGTAAAAAATAATATTTAAAAAAAAAAAAAAAAAAAAAAAAAAAAAAAAAAAAAAAAAAAAAAAAAAAAAAAAAAAAAAAAAAAAAAAAAAATGTGAACATGTAATGAATGAAAAGCATATAAAAACATGTTATGTAATGATATGCAATGTAAACATGATGAAAAGCATATGAAAATGTGTTATACATGTATTTGATATAAAATGTTACCATGAAAGGTATGTGAACATGAATGTAAACATGCCGAAAAGCATATCAAAATGTGTAAACATGCGTAAAGCATATGATATACAATGATATGAAATGTAACCATGAAAATCGTGTGAATGTAAACATGCTTAAAAGCAAATAAAAATGTGTATATCAGCAATTTATGTGCTCGCTCTATTATTGCCATTCATTCATTAAATTGATACAATAAATTATGCAGATTAGACTATAGGACATTAAAATATTTACATATTCATATGTTGAATACCATAAATTTGAGTCAGTATACAATGTGAAATTAGCAGATGTTACTTCTCTGAGCTATTCTCTAAGGGTAGGGGTTGGTAATCTACAGATCCCTGGAATCATGTGCTGACAAAAGTTATAAATGACTCATCTAATATAATATTGGTCCTTGTCAATTCATTAGTTCAACCATCATTGTGTCATCTCTGTAGCATAACTCTCTTAGGTGTTTATACATTAGGTTTAGGTATTTTTACTTTTCCAAAAAATGTGATGGTTGTTGATGATGCAAACACGTCTGTTATCAATTTATACAATTATATTTCCATGACTTACTATTATTTGATTAGACAATTAGCATCGTCAAATGGACGATCAGATCAATCTATTTATACAAATATTGTATGTGTGATAAATTTACTCTCCAATGTATTATTAAGGTACTATTATATCATTTAGTGACATATCATGAATAAATTAACACTATATGACAATTTGCAATATGATTTGCAATGTAAACAGGCTGAAAAACATGAAAATGTTATGTAATGATATGCAATGAACATGATTGTAAACATGCCAAAAATGCATATGTAAACGTATTAACTTGCTGAAAAGCATATGAAAATGTGCTATGCATGTACATGATATACGATGTAATGTTATGCAATGATGTAAACATGATGAAAAGCATATGTGAATGTGTTATACATGTATTTGATATGAAATGTAAACATGATGAAACTATGTAAAATGTGAAAAACTATGTGTTATTCATGTAACGATAATATAATGAAACTATGTGAATGGTGAAAGTTATGATAGTAATAAACAATAAAAATAAATATATTTAAAAAAAAAACATGTATAAATATAACTGATAGTAATAAACAATAAAAAATTTAAAAAAAATAAAAAACTTGCTCCAACACTCAAGGGGGGGGGGGGGGGGGGGGGAGGGGGAGGGGCGTTTGTTTGGGCAAGTGTTCATATGAAAACTTGAATGGTGTATATTTAGAGTCGGCAATTTATGTGCTCACTCTATTATTGCCATTAATTAATTAAATTGATACAATTAATTATGCAGATTAGACAGATAGGACATTAAAATATTTACATATTCATATGTTGAATACCATAAATTTGAGTCAGTATACAATGTGAAATTAGCAGATGTTACTTCTCTGAGCTATTCTCTAAGGGTAGGGGTTGGTAATCTACAGATCCCTGGAATCATGTGCTGACAAAAGTTATAAATGACTCATCTAATATAATGTTGGTCCTTGTCAATTCATTAGTTCAACCATCATTGTGTCATCTCTGTAGCATAACTCTCTTAGGTGTTTATACATTAGGTTTAGGTATTTTTACTTTTCCAAAAAATTGATGGGTTGTTGATGAAGCGAACATGTCTGTTATCAATTTAAACAATTATATTTCCATGACATATTAATATTTTATTATGCAAATAAGCATCGTCAAATGGACGATCAGTTCGATCTAACTACATGTATGATAAATGTAATATCCAATGTATTATTAAGGTACTACTACATGTACTGAAATATCCTGAATAAATTGAAACTATGTTAAATGTAATTCTACAAATGAATGAGGTAATTAAAATTACCAGTATAAATTGTAGTGAATAACATGTGATGGCATATTTGTAATTCTACAAATGTAATTCTACAAATGAATGAGGTAATTAAATTTACCAGTATAAATTGTAGTGAATCCACATGTTGTGGCATAGAATTTTGATAAATGAAAACTATGTTAATTTTAATTCTACAAATGAATGATGTAATTAAAATTACCAGTATAAATTTGTAGTGAATCTACATGTGGTGCATAGTTGGAATTGATAAAGAGTGCCAATTTGGGTGCTCAGTAAAGGTTAATAAAACTCGATGTAGCCGATGAGCAATACCGTCAATTTTGTATCCTGTGTTTGTTATCTGTAAATAATAAGGTTTATGACAGGCCTACTTTCATAAACCAATTTATTTACCGGGGCAGACACCGTCTGGGCTTTCCCTTTTGCAGTGTGCGTCTGTGTGTCTTGGTTACCACTCAGTGGGCCAATCAGCTGCCTTGTTTTCATGCCCGCGTTTTTTCGTCCTTTGTTTTGGTTCTGGGAGAGGTTCCGTGCTTTTACCTTTCTATTATACCGTTCATATTTCTTATTGGCTTCATCGAGACGGGTCGCCTTCCTAAAAAATTCCACTCCCACCCACCCATTTTATACTTTAGTAAATTGGTGTATATTTAGAGTCGGCAATTTATGTGCTCACTCTATTATTGCCATTAATTAATTAAATTGATACAATTAATTATGCAGATTAGACAGATAGGACATTAAAATATTTACATATTCATATGTTGAATACCATAAATTTGAGTCAGTATACAATGTGAAATTAGCAGATGTTACTTCTCTGAGCTATTCTCTAAGGGTAGGGGTTGGTAATCTACAGATCCCTGGAATCATGTGCTGACAAAAGTTATAAATGACTCATCTAATATAATGTTGGTCCTTGTCAATTCATTAGTTCAACCATCATTGTGTCATCTCTGTAGCATAACTCTCTTAGGTGTTTATACATTAGGTTTAGGTATTTTTACTTTTCCAAAAAATTGATGGGTTGTTGATGAAGCGAACATGTCTGTTATCAATTTAAACAATTATATTTCCATGACATATTAATATTTTATTATGCAAATAAGCATCGTCAAATGGACGATCAGTTCGATCTAACTACATGTATGATAAATGTAATATCCAATGTATTATTAAGGTACTACTACATGTACTGAAATATCCTGAATAAATTGAAACTATGTTAAATGTAATTCTACAAATGAATGAGGTAATTAAAATTACCAGTATAAATTGTAGTGAATAACATGTGATGGCATATTTGTAATTCTACAAATGTAATTCTACAAATGAATGAGGTAATTAAATTTACCAGTATAAATTGTAGTGAATCCACATGTTGTGGCATAGAATTTTGATAAATGAAAACTATGTTAATTTTAATTCTACAAATGAATGATGTAATTAAAATTACCAGTATAAATTTGTAGTGAATCTACATGTGGTGCATAGTTGGAATTGATAAAGAGTGCCAATTTGGGTGCTCAGTAAAGGTTAATAAAACTCGATGTAGCCGATGAGCAATACCGTCAATTTTGTATCCTGTGTTTGTTATCTGTAAATAATTTGTTTGATGAAATTTATCTAAAAGTTATAAAAATTGTCTAAAATAATTTTAATAGTTTAACTTGATTTTGATATCATAAATTATGGGTCAATTAGACCTTTGAATACTTTTTAAGTTAGCTTAAAGCACTTTGTTTAACACTTTCCACACGGCTATTATTTTTACAATACCATAAACAGATTTTTCAGAAACCTTTCACAATTTTCAAAGTCTATCTCAAGGATTACTGACCCAATACTAGGCATGTTTGTACTTATATCAATGCATTTCTCATGGTGATTCTAAATATGTTAATGAACTTCAATAATTTTGACATTTTTTAAACATTTTGTGAACTTTTTGAATGTCGTCTGCAGCCGCCTGCCGCGTGGAAAGTGTTAACTTGTAAGGGAGACCAGATGAATGTTGTTACAATGTTTGTGCATTCATAATTGTTCACTCTCTGCATATCTATATGGGTCCGAGTGACCCATATAAAAAAACAAAATCAAACACAAAACTTTTGAACAAAACTTGTGAAGGTTAAATATTTGTGAACCTGTTCTGTTATCCTCACCAAAACATATTTTTAAACTTTGAGATGTTTTTTTAATTAAAAACAAAACAAAGACTAAGTGGCAGCTCTTTACAGATAACGTGAGAGAGATTTCTGCCCACCATGCTTGCATTTGAGAATCCATGTTGAGGGTAGTTTTTGAGTACACACCACTAAATAAATTCCCCATTGCTTACTGTGTAAAATGGACCATGATTATTCGCCATTTTCTCGCTTATAAAGCAACTGGTTGCTTCAACTTTGCATTCTGTGTGAAGATCATGGTCTTGGCTTTCCTGTAAACAACAAAAATATATAAGTTCAAGGCAAAATTTTCGAGATATGCGCCGTCAAAGATACACATGTTTGTAGATTGCCCAGGCCTAGCTTAGGTCTAAGCAATTCTAATCAATTATCTGAAGTCTCTAAAATGACTAAAAAATCATAAAAAATTGGTCAAAGAAGAAAATTTGCACTGATATTGTTTGATAATCTTCATTTAATAATCATCCGATCAAAAGTTTGGCCAACAACACTATTTTTGAAGCATTTTTATATATTTCACTTAGAGGAGGGTCATCCCAACCAATTCAACAGGCCTTTCGTGGACTCTTCCATTATTTATTTAGTGGTGTGAATCCTTTTGTCTGTTAAGATTAATGCCAGTCTGTCATTGTATTTGATGATTTGCAATGTCAATGGAAGACAAGAAGTTGCTGATAAAACATTTAGGTCAAGAAAATAATATGCTATGATGTTGGGGTGGTGGATTATTTTGTTGGCAAGGAATATATTATAGAGATTATTGAAACAAGCAAATAACTACAATTTTCACGGAAAATTACTACAATTTTCATGGAAAATTGATTGCAATATATTGATTATGCTAATTATTGATTATTAGATATCAACGAGTGTGCATCTACTCCTTGTCAGAATGGTGGACAGTGTTTGGATGGTATCAATCGTTATACCTGTCAATGTGCAGCAGGATTTACTGGTGCAAACTGCCGAACAAGTAAGTGTCATCATCAAGTTTCTTAAAACCCTGGATGCTATTTTTGTTTAAATACTTTAAAAAGTATCTGGATAGCTTAACACTGCAAGGAGCTCAAAGATCGATTACATTATTTATCTTTCCCAAGAGCAGACCAGTGCATATTAACGTGGGAAAAAAAAGAAAAACGTCTGTCTGGATCCGAACCAGCAACCTTTGTATCACTAGAACAACACTCTGGTCAATTGAGCTATAGAGGCATCTGACAGTGGAACTGAACATTATAATCTATAGGTATTAAGTTTGAAGTTGTATTTCAATTTCCTAGCGGAATTAATCAGGACGATGTATTTATGTCAAACAGTGTGCATCTACTCCTTGTCCTCCGGTCACCCGGAGCTTTGTATTTTGGTAATCTTAAAGGTAGATGACCCGATTTTCAACTTGATGTTTTCTATTTTACATGAAAGGTCATCCTTAAAATTGTTGCATTCCAAAGTTTGAGTTGCATAACTCCAATGGTTCTATTTTTAGAAGCGCAAGGTCAAAAGACATGTGCCCATTGAGTAGTACACAGACTGGCTGGTGGTTAACCACCTTTGGCAGTAATTCACCACATTTTAGCCTATAATTTCCAAATGAAACATTTCTGGCCCCTATTATTTTACAGACATAATGAGAAAAATATGGGGAATCTTCTGATACCAAATATCTTGATGTGAAAAAAGAATCATAGCCCCAAAAAAGTGATCGGGTCATATACCTTTAATTTTTGATTGTTTTATGGTTCATGTTTAACTTTAACCATTATCGGATCAGCAACTGAACGAACTAGCGCTTTACACGCGCGAGCGTGCTATTCAACGCCAAATCGCAACTCTGCTTGATGCACACATTTGCCAATGCATTTTTGACACTTCACGCACGATGCGATTCAGTCGAAAGCCATCATCTGAAGAGTGCAGCATGGACTTTATTAGTCCATGCTTTACGTAACTAATTTTAGTAAAGAAAATGCCTATTGCCTTAAGGTTGACTCATCATTAAGTATATAAGTCATGTTGATTTGAGAATTGTTATTTAGTTCTGTTTAGACTAGATTGGTCTTTTCCCAAGGTAGGCTAGTGCACACAAGACCTATAGATTGTTATCTTCTTCTCCTCTGTCAGATGACTCATAGCTCAATTAGCCAGAGTGTTGTCACAGAGAAAAATGTTTAAATGAAAAGCTAGCTTTTTTGGTAAGTTTCCTTTACAAATATGGATGTATGAAATTACATTCATGAATAAGGTTAGTTACTTTGATTAGTTGACATATTAACATTCTTTACATTTAAATAATGACTCCTCAATTTCCAGTAGGTTGCACCTCTGTGGAAATTCCTGGATACCAAAGTAAAACTGTCATGTACCTCTATATTCCTGTATTAAAAATCAGAAGATTTAACATGGTGATTCTTGATGTATGTGTGTGTTTTCAGATATCAATGAATGTCAATCGCGTCCCTGTCAGAATGGTGGAAACTGTGTCGATGGAGTCAATAGTTATTCTTGTAACTGTGTTGCAGGATGGATTGGAACCAACTGTGAAATCAGTAAGTCCATGTAACTTAGAACAAACTGTGAAGTTATTAAGTTAATTTTCACATAAATTGGTCTTAATGAAAAATAGTCCTCTGGAAGACCATGTTATTCCTTTAAGCCCCTTGCATACATAGTCCAAAAGTAAAATTGGAGTCGCAGGCTAATATACTAATATAACGCTAACATGTGTTGCCCCTTAAGTTCCATTTACCCTAACACTCTTGAGAACTCCAAATACTACGATGCGGTGTGCTCATTCCACCCGGCGCTGCAGTTTTTCGATGAAATAATGGCCCCAGGCTATATACTTGGTGAAGTATACTGAGCCAAGCATGGTTGACTACGATAAGGTGTGCTATGGTTCCACCCGGCACGGCAGTTTTTGGATGAAATAATGGCCCCAGGCTATATACTTGGTGAAGTATACTGAGCCAAGTATGCCAAATATGGCTGCGAAAAAAGATTCTTTGGAAAAGGTGCCTCAGGTGTTGAAGTTAATAATGCAGGATGAGCTCATATAAGCATCAAAAGATCCTTTCCTGGAGGACTATTCATTCTTCATTTAGACCAGGTGCAAGTTGTTTTGGACCACCTACCCATAAATATAAGACATGTCTATCTCTGTATGATGCACATCATGTGCTGTCCAAAGAAAGAACAGGTATATTTATAGAATGAAGTTACTGTTTATCGACAGTACCCTTGATATACTAAATTGAAAACACAAAACCAAATTTGATAATAAAAAAGGAAGTCAATTATAGATTGAAGCATTACTACAGGGTGAGTCAAAAAAAAGTTTACCCTAATTGAAAAAATCTAAAAAAATATTTCTGACCACAAAATCAAGGCAAACAAAACTTTAAATGATTGCGCCATTTCTTTGCTACCATCTGGAATAAAATCACGCTATTTGATGATACCGTTAAGTAAATATGACTATTTCTGTACAGGAGCTGTTTTTTCACCAAAAACACAGTTTTTAATTTCAAGCTTAACGAGCTTAATAATGTTTACTAGGTAACTCTTGATGTAAAGCATTACACATCTTGTTTATTAAAAGAATTAAGTAGACAATAGACTTGTTCAAAATTGTCTCCTAATAGATTAAAACAATAGACAGCTTTAAGGCCTATTTATGACACAATTACCACACTTTAATCATTTCATAACAAAGGAATTGATCCTTTCGCTGTCGGTATTGTAATTTTTTATTGGTCGTATCTTATGAAATAAAATGGTCAAGATCTGGAAGCGTGTTCGGACGTTAAATTGGTCACTTTTATTCAAAACAGCGTAAAATAAGTTTCCCTCAACCAATCTAAACCAGATAAAATTCATATTAAAGCTAATTGATTTGTCTTTATACCGTAGTACATTGTTGTGAAAACAAACGAAAACTTTTTTCTAAAGAAATCGCTGAAGTTGAGTAAACTTTTTTTTGACTCACCCTGTATAGCAGTTTATTTAAATCCTCTATTTTGTTTAATTTAGATTTTGATGAATGCAGCAGTGGACCTTGTCAAAATGGAGGTGAATGTAATGATGGAATCAACCGCTACACATGTCGATGTGCTGCTGGATTTACAGGAACCAACTGTGAAATCAGTAAGTTGTTATATCATATTAAGGTGTTGTTCAAGATTCTTTGTTCAATTATAAAAATGTATACCTGCAAAACTATGTTAAATTGTGGGTAAATAAGTTTTAAAATAGCAATTTGGCAAGTGTTTGTGATACTGCAGAACTTATCTCAAACTACAATAGGTTTTCTTTTGAACACCATCTTTTGTTTTGTCTCAAAGTTGTTTATAATTTGTGTCTCTCCCCATTTGCATGTTTAGTCATATTTTCTTTGGGGTATAGACTATCTTCATGCCTTTTTAGCCCTTTTGGTTTAGCAATTTGGCAAGAGTTTGTGATACTGCAGAACTTATCTCAAACTACAATAGGTTTTCTTTTGAACACCATCTTTTGTTTTGTCTCAAAGTTGTTTATAATTTGTGTCTCTCCCCATTTGCATGTGTTGCCATATTTTCTTTGGGGTATAGACTATCTTCATGCCTTTTTAGCCCTTTTGGTTTTCTCTCTGTATGTAGCTTGTGTTTTATATAATATAATGTGTTTATACATGGTAAAATATAATATCAAATTGAAATTAATTGAACAATGAAGTTTCAGTTTTGATATGATAACTCTGTGACCCTTCCAGCAATTCCAAGTTGTAGCATCAATGTTATGTCTCTACAGTCTTTGAAACAATTATTGGCTGTTTTCCCTATCTCTTTGGGGCAATGAGTAGCAAATGTATCAAATGTTACAATATGTATGTCATTTGTGTGTTACAGATATCAATGAATGTGCCACTGGACCTTGTCGCAATGGTGGCACCTGTATTGATGGAATCAACTCCTATGTATGTCAGTGTGTTGCTGGATACACAGGAAACAACTGTGAACAGAGTAAGTGTGAAATGATATACCATCATGTCTGAAATGAATATTCATCCAAAAGATTCCTACTTCAATTTGATTATCTTATATGGTTTCTTGTTTTGTGAACTTTGTGCTCTAATTGGTTCTTTAGGCCTAGAAAAAAGTTTGAATGGTTCACCCACAAGAAATTTAGACAAGTTTGATTGGTAGGTCAGGGTAGATCCAAAGAAGATTTTAAAGACACCACCACAATGCATTGCGTGTTTGCAAAATGCCCTAATTCGGGTCTCGAATTTGTCTCGGTTCCCTTATGCACACAATTATGGCTTCATAGCGCGATCATCGTTGGAGCTCTTAGGCTCTAGTTTACATCAATGAATAAATTAGTTATCAGTGATCCTTTTACTTATTTCTAAAACTTAAGAGCTCGGAAAATGCATTGTGTTAAAAAACTTAAGTTGGCTGCCGTTCATGCAATGCATTGTGGGAAGACCTTAGAATATTCTTTGGGGTAGATCAGGATTATTTTAAGGTTTTATATAAAGGGTAATGGGGTATTTATAACCCATATCATAGGTCAATTTGCTTTATTATTTATGGCAAGCTATTCCTGTGGTTAACACTTTCCACGCGGCAGGCGGCTGCAGACGACATTCAAAAATTTCACAAAATGTTTAAAAAAATTCAAAATTATTGCATTTCATTACCATATTTAGAACCACCATGAGAAATGCATTGACATAAGTACAAACATGCCTAGTTTTGGGTCAGTAATCCTTGAGATAGACTTTGAAAATTGAGAGAGGTTTCTGAAAAATCTGTTTTGTGTATGGTAAAAATATAGCCGCGTGGAAAGTGTTAAGATAACATGATTCAAAGTTATTGCTCTTTTTATCCTCAGATTTCAATGAATGTGGCAGCCGACCTTGTCTGAATGGAGGACGTTGTATAGATGGTATCAATGCCTATGAGTGTCAGTGTACAGCTGGATGGACTGGTGTCAATTGTGAAACCAGTAAGTCATTCAAAAATATCAATATCAGAATATGACCAAACATCATACATGGAATGAAATAAAACCAATTCACTCAGATTTGAAAATAGTATCTTGTGTAATACGGCATCATGATCATATGGCAACTTATGGCAAATTGTCATGTCTAACCGGCTTACAATGATACTTGTCATTTTTAATCATTCAAATGCCTAATTGTGATTTCCAGATATTGATGAGTGCGCCAGTGGACCTTGCAGGAATGGAGGTCAATGTACTGATGAAATCAATGGTTATTCTTGCCAGTGTACTGAGGGATGGAGTGGTACCAACTGTGAAACAAGTAAGCTTTATGAAGTCATATTTATGCCTATGCCTATAGTATAGGATGTGAAATAAACTGTCAGATTTGTAAAATACATTATACTATTTATCAGTATAGAGTCAGTGGTGGCAAGGTTCTTTCGTTTTTGCTGTGATTTTCATGATCCTGGTGAAATAGACATATATATATATATCGTCGCTGTTCTGACATACCGGCACATCACAACAGAAATAAGTAAAGAGATGTGCCGGTATGTCAGCACAGCGACGATATATATGGAAACATCCCATATGATCATAAGTAACCCTTTCCCTTGAGTCCCCAGACTGGACTTGATGGGATCAAACCAAACAGATTCCTAGATTCAATTGTTGGGTCTGTTTAGGCTGGACATAGAATGATACTTTGGGACAGAGGGATGGGTTAGGGTTTGAATTTCACATTGAATTGGGTTGGACATTTTTTGTCAGGTCAGTAAAGACATGAGTCAACAACAAATACATGTGTGTACTTTGATCAGCTCCAAATTGGCAAGCTTCTCAACAGCAGCAAATATAGAAAAGTTGTGCGTATGACCAATATTGTATGCATACGCTTGGATTACTTAAACGAGTGGAGACCCAGAAACCTGCACATTTCTTGCCAATTGTCTAAACTGACTAAAGTTATTTGCTGCATTGATATTTAAACTTTGAATTACGTCAGGTTAGAGTATGATTTTTTGAGTTGGATCAGTAAGTACATAACTCCACAACTCATTGAATTCCCCAATCCTAGCGAAATACATGAACCATACAATGTATGTGCCAATTCAACTCCATTACCACCTGTTTATCAATCTTTCATAGTTGGTCTGGTCTTGTACAAGCCAGTATTTTTGTGTGGTTAAGATAGGTCACATTGGTCCAGTCCAGTCTGTAGCGAATACTCTCTGGTTGGATTGATATGCTTCCTGCCAGGTTAGATCTAGTTGTATCAGGTAAAACATGCCCAGAAGATCGCTATTTGCAAATATTTAATTATTTTTTATTTATTTCACAAACATTATTAGCTATATTACCATTAATGTCATGATATCAATTTGTTTGTTTATCTCTTTTCCCCTTTTTTATCCAGATATTGCCTGCCAATCTAACCCATGTGAAAACAGTGGAACATGCTTCTCTACTGCTCAGGGATACAGGTGTCTGTGTGCTCAAGGATTCACTGGAGTCAACTGTGAAACCAGTAAGTCTCTTGCTTGGTAGTAACATTGTAATACAAATGTTTTTGATTTTGATTTTGAATTTGATTTCAAAAGTAACTTTTGCTCAATTTTCTTCCTGTTCTATATCAGAACAAAGCCAGAGGCCAAACGTATACACTGGGATCGGTCCATGATCAATTACAGTATTGAGTAAGGTGTTTGAATACAAAAAAAGGATCCTTTGTAAAGGACTATCCCCAATTTAGATCGAGCTACCTTGTTTTGTGCATTCATACCATAGAGGCGATTGATTGATCAAAGGTATATTAATATGTAAATCAATTTGAATCAACACAGATTTGCGCATTCTTTCAAGTCATACATGCATCAACTGTTGGCGTATCCTGTTGCCTTTTTTTTTGTATACAAGTTAAAATTGCACCCTGTTTTATAGTTTGAATATGCACAAAACTTGATATCAGTCCTACTGTGACCACCATTGATTGCATTATATCACATGAAAAGTTATCAAGTTGGTATTTTTACTACCCCATTGTAGTATGAATCCACACCTCACACTCTCTCTACATTTGTATACATGGCATAGCATGTGGCGCTCTGCATTGGAAGGAACCATCTCAACTCAGATTTAGAGTATCATTTTTGGCTCTTATGAATGAAAGTTTGACCTTTTGCTTGTTGGGCACCAACAAATTATCCCAAGTCCCAATTTTCCAGGAGTGCTATTTAATATTTCAGTCTTGTGAGTGAAATTCTGTCCTTGGGCTTAAAGTTGTAGGTACCAATGAATTCCCCCAAGTCTCAAGTAAGGCTGTCATTTTCTTCAATACTGTTTATAATTATAATTAATTTCAGATATCGATGAATGTCAAAGTGGCCCATGCCAGAATGGAGGTCAATGTGTCGATGGTATCAATGGATACACATGTAACTGTTCTCCAGGATGGACTGGAACCAACTGTGATATTAGTAAGTTGGAAACCTTTTATCTAATAATGTGTGAATGTTTTATTTCCTTCAAGGAATAGCATCATTCTAAAACATAGTTTCATACCAATTATATGAAGATCATGTAATTATCTATTTGTGTCTCATCGTTTAATAGCTTGGATACAATTCTCTTATAACAAATTTCCCTTTTTGGTGATAAAGTTATTCCTTTTACATCTGGCCAGCAGACAATAATTGCACACTACACTCGAAAGTGTTCAGATGTAAAATGAAGTATGTCAAATAGCTGCTTTATAGCGAAATGTGTCAATTTTCTTGTTGCCGATGTTGTTTTACCTGGCCGCAATTTCTTTTTTCATACATGAGTTTATTTAACTTCACTTTATTCTGTTTTAATACGGAATAAAGCAAAATTCAATAAACAAACTTATTTTTAAACAAATAACTAATTTCACTCAACTCATGTACAAAAAATGCTTCCTGTCTTGGTCTACACCGACTCCTTTAGTTGAAGTGCAAAGGAGAAGAAAACCAAGCCTCTGAAGCTGCCCCTAACTTTAGACAGGCGGCGATAGGTTAAGCACTTTGTCCCATGTACATATTTCTTCACTCAATGGACATAATCTGTTAATGCCGGTACCATCTGAAACTAATATATAAGGAAACTTGATGACATGCTAGCTAGTTGAGAATAACTTGAAGATCCTTCCTTAGTGTGGCATATACAATGAAGGGTAAAAGTTACGAGCTAAACATGATTTAAACCTAGATGAATATTGAAATGAACATATTTGTTTTTTGTTTTAGATATCAATGAGTGTCAATCCCGACCATGTCGCAACGGTGGAAATTGTGTAGATGAGATCAATGCATACACTTGTATCTGTCTATCTGGATGGACAGGAACCAACTGTGACCTGAGTAAGTTTTTTCAATACCATATAGATGTTATCAATAAGTCTTAGTGAAAGAAGCCTCTGACACTTGTTTTGTATGGTGCAAAGGATCTTTTATGGTTAAATGGTTTGGATCTTGAAAACGGAAGGTGATCATTCTTTTTGTGGACAAACAAAAAGTAATTATCATATAATACACCTGAATTCTATGGACAAATTATAATACATAATGCTATGATTTTAATGTTAATTTTCAACAATTCCCATAATTAAATTGATTTATTGATTGATTTGATTTTCAGATATTGATGAGTGTGCTTCACGTCCCTGCCAGAATGGAGGACGATGCGTAGATGGTGTTGATCAGTACAGCTGTATTTGTCTCCCTGGATGGACTGGCGTCAACTGTGATGATAGTAAGGAACACTTTTTATAGCTATATTGATTCATTTTTACCAAAGTTTCCTTAAAATACTTTGCCAGTAGGTGTACGGAAAGCCTTATATCAGGCCGGTAGAGTTGTTGTATTTTGCAGTGTTATTGTCATCATTTCATGATGATATTGACATAGAGTCAAGAAAGACCCCATTTCATGTGTATTTATGTACAGTGGCATATCATGGTATCATCTTTCCTTCACTTTTCTTGGCATCAATTCCCAACAAACTAATGTAGTGAAAATGCATAGAGAGGGACCCTCTCACCCTCTCTGGTTAAACCACCGTATATTTATGAATGCATGCATTTAAAGTTGCCTATTTTTGTTTTACTTAACATAGCATTCTTTCATAATTTTCAATAAGCTTATATGTCAGGATTTTGTAGTTTGTAAATAAGCTTAAAATTATTCACGGTACAGATCAGTATGTTAATTTTCAACCATCACCATTTCAAAATTGATAAATTGATCACAATCTTATTTTCAGATATTGATGAGTGTGCTTCTCGTCCTTGCCAGAACGGAGGCCAGTGTCTGGATGGTATCAACCGATACTCATGTGTGTGTGCTCAAGGTTATACCGGGATCAACTGCCAACAGAGTAAGACATATTGACTTTATCGTCGGATTTTATGTATGAGCTCCTAGGGTTAAGTGTGCTATAATCAGTTTTCTCAGATTTCTCCGGCTGAAGTCAACTGAGTATGAATGAAACATGGTATTATAGATGACATCAAATGAATAATTGTGTTAGTTAAGGCAACAATAGTTGTCATAGCAAAAAGAAACTCAACTCTAACATTTTTTTGGCACCTAAGGCCAAGTTGAGAAAATTGTTTGAAAGTTTTGAACATTTTTGGAAATGTTTGATTTTGTTGTTGTTGAAATTTCCTAAAATAGTTGAAAATTCCCCATAATATTCATGAACAATTTGAGCAGCCCCCAAAACAACAACATAAAACATTCCTAACTGACCGACCCTATATCAGAGGTCCAACAGGTGGTTTGTTTTGTAGCTTTACATGCAGCATGCTTAGTAGTAGTGACATGGTGATTCACCTATAACAGCCTGCAACTTTACATCGCTTCAGTTGTGAGTAATATTCAAAATATTACTATTTGATTTTTCAATCATACCAACACCATACTTGAGAAATTATCGATTATCATATCCTATGTTTATCCTTATTTCAGATATCAATGAGTGCTCTACTCGTCCATGTCTGAATGGTGGAAGATGTGAAGATCAAGTTGATGGATATCAATGTCGCTGTGCAAATGGATATGATGGAAACAACTGTCAATTCAGTAAGTTACTAACTTTATTGGATTGATAGGGTGGGAAAAGGGAGCATTCCAATACATTATGGGCACACTATGTGGCTGTAAAGACACTGTCAGGCTTGATGTCACCCAAAGATTTTGTGTGGGTCAAAATGTCACCCTTAGACATCATATCTTTTTGAAATGAACATTTGGAAACATTCACTTTAACAACCCTTTTTTCTAGTGTTTTTAAAATTTGACCAAATTAAAAAAACAATAGGTAAAAGTCCCTGTTTCTGGATTTTGTTTCCTCAACTTTTTCCACTAAAAGACCACCTTCTTTGGCAATTTGGCATTTCTCTCATCACTCATAGACCTCCATACCACCATATGCCCTTATAAAGATTCAAAGGAGCCATACTTCAGCTCTTCAACGTAGGCCTATGTGAAGGGAAATAGAAGTACCGTATTATCCCTAATTAAGCGCCCAGGGCAGTTAGCAAAGTCATTTTGGGTGGGCGCTTATTATGTTACCTTTTTTTAAACTCATTTATCGTGGAGACCGTTGAATTCCGCAAGGTTGTGAAGACATTTTGTTCGGTAAACATACCAATAATATTTTAGCTCATAGAAGTATGATTGTTCAATCACATTCCATGAATAATTGTGAAAGACGAATCGCTAACGATTTGTTACAGTTTTGTTCAAAAACCGCGTAAGAAAAAAAACTTAGCCGAAAATGCGATCAGACCAGGCTTACTGGTACTGCTTTACTGAAGGACGCCGTGGCTTATAAGGGATTGTTTGTTGGTAGTCATTGAGAAAAACTGGGCGATTATAAGGGCTTGGGTGGTTAATAGGGATAATACGGTAGGGACATATATGGTTGAATCATATTTGAAAAGAATTTGCAATAAGACCTTTTCAAGAATAGTGTACACAATGGCCCATATTCTGGTACGTAGTTAAACACGGTTTTAAGCTAAACACACATCTAACTTTGACTTTAGACACATCGTTTAACTAGACGTAATTCCTGAAAATGTGTTCAACTTAAATATGCGTCTAACTCACTAAAAAGTGTCTAACTTTAAACATGGGTATGCAAGCTGACGTTCAGATCGTGTAGTATTAAAAAAAACCATGCTTTTGAGGTATTCGGTCGATATCTATTGTAATCCATTAAAGCCACAACAAAAATAAATACCTGTATACAGTAACGCACGACAACTCTGGGGACAAGATTCGCGGAGTTTAAAACCGTGTTTAAAATTGTTTAAAAGATAAACTCGTGTTTATGTTAGACACACGTTTAGTTAGACACGGTTTTAAGCTAAAATCGTGTTTAGTACGAGAATACGGCCCAATATGTTTAACTGGGTGTATACAATAGGAAAGAGAACACATAGGTTTAGTTGAGAACCTTGAATACAAAACATGCCCAGTCATGGGTGCATGGTTAATCATACCTCTTAAAGACTCATTGGCTTTCTTAAATGATCACAATGTTTAAAACAATTCCTCATTGATTTCAAAATTATTTTTGCCGATGAATGTTGTGCTACTTTTTAAATAACATCCTGATTAATGTCACCTTTTTGTCTTGCAGATATTGACGAGTGTGCCATCGGCCCATGTCTGAATGGTGGTGATTGTATAGATTTGATCGCCGCATACAGGTGTAACTGTGTTGCTGGCTACACTGGAAGCAACTGTGAAATTGGTAAGGAATCATGCTGCATTAAACCATGAAAGGACCAAACTCAAGAATTTCTTTTAAAAGAAAACCCCAAACTTAAGTTTTGAGTTTTGAATATTGAGTTATTAAGTTATGTGTGCTTGGGTCCATTAAAATAAGACACATTTCCGTATGGTGTCGACTATAAAACCCAATTTTGTGTGGGTACCATCTCAACATATTGGCAAATACAGTGAAACATATTGAAATAGTTAACTTTTTATAGGAAGCATAATAGGAAATTTCTTTTAATTTAATTATATACATTTTGCTTGTGAAGTTCCCGCATACTGTTGATTATATAATATCATCTAACTCAACTGAGTTGCCATTGCCAATATATGTGCAAAATATAAACTATGGTCTAAGGAGCAGAATAATCATGAAATGGCTAATTGGCCTATCCATGGACTATAATTCGTTTTTATTAAAACGACCCATGAATTCTTTCAAATCTGATCATGAAATCAGACCCAATCCAGATGAAAGAAAACCCCTAGCATAATCTATCCCAAAACAACATTCTGGTTATTCTCACATGTATCATTTCATCTATTGAATATTATAATTCTGATTTGATTTTGTGTTCCAGATATTGATGAGTGTGCCTCAAGTCCATGCCGTAATGGTGGTGACTGTGTAGATGAAGTCAATGGCTATGTTTGCTTCTGCCCAGCAGGATATACTGGTATCAACTGTGAACGAGGTATGTGTATTAATGAAATATTACATCTGTAGTACACCCTGCACCTTCTTCTCCCTGCCCCTCCCCTCCCATCCCCTCTACTACCCCTCCATATCCTCTTCCTTTTCCTATCCATCTTTCCCCTTTCCCCTCCTACCCCCCCTCTCCCCTACCCATCCCATTCCCCTTCCCCTTCCTATCCCCTTCCTTTACCTCCCCTCCCCTACCACTTTATATTCACCTCCCCTACCCTAACCAAAGCTTGCTCCTATCCCTTCCCCTCCCCCATTTACCTTCCCCCCTCCCCGCTAGGCCTCTCACCAATCCCCAATGGATGGTGTGAAAATATTAAGTATGTATTCCAACTGACCCTTTCAAGGGAACTGGACAATTGAGGAATGTGCTGTCAGTTCAATGGAAATGAACCAAAGCTCCCATACAATTGGTGCCATTGAAGTTCCCCTACCCCGAAATTTGTTAAAGAGAGCACAGGGATCAATAAATCAATCAATCAATCAATCACTTTTCTGTTCCCTCTCCAGATATCAAAGAATGCGCTAGCGCCCCATGTCAGAATGGAGGCCGATGTAGCGAAGAGCTCAGCGGATACACATGTGAATGTCTGCCAGGATGGACTGGTGTTCACTGTGAAATTGGTATGTATAATAGCTTTTATTGCTTCAAATTTCGGTACTTATGAAAAAAATTGCAATTTGTCTAAAGATATTTGAACATATGTAATTGTTATAATAGCAAATGTTTGCACTTATGTCCAGTTATCTGTAATCCTGAAGCATTTTGGGTAATTCCAGTTGAAATCCATACCCCCTATTAAAGAATTGACCTTAATGTTCCACACAGGATGTGTAGATTTCAAATGGAGTCACCCATGCAGGTAACCCCATTTGAAATTCCCACTCCCTGTGGGGAAGATTAAGGTCAAGTCTTCCATAGGGGGTGTATGGATTTCAAATGGAATAGCCCATTCCTCTACATGCTATGTGTTACATTGCAGCAGAGTTACAAAGCTACTATGAATAAGTAATAGTTAATGATCAACATTTGCTATCAAAGTGCCCTCTTTATTGTCAAATTCTCAATAGAGTTGTGTAAAAGCCAATCATTTTGAATAATTTCAGATTACCTACACAGAATGCATTGGAATTTACGCAACAAGTATCTATATAACAAAGTGTTCTGATGTTATCTCTGTTGCCCCCCCCCCCAAAAAAAAACAAGAAAATAAAAGAAAGAAGTTGATTTGACCTTTGCGAAACTGAAAATCTAGGGTCACTTTTTTTTAATGATTTTTGATATTGCTAAATTATTATAAATATCATTGGTTATAATTAAAAGCAAATTGTTTGACTGCAACATAAACACATACAATTGTCAATTACTCACTTATTTGTTAAATATTAAAAGTTTTAGGAAAGAAGGAAAGATGCATGTTCAGTATTCTTTAAATCTGTGTTCTTGTGTAGTATATGTATATTTACCTAAACAAAAATATTTTGAAAAATCGACCAACTGACCCAGATGTTAAAGGGTAGAGCAAGTCAACTTTTGTTTTGCTTTGTTATGTTATCCTTTAAGATTTGCAATAAGTTACATTTTCAAATAATAGTAAATGACACATGGTGTAATAGGCTTGCTTAGATATTATTGAGTTGTACCGTTCATTGGAAGTGAAGATCAGCGGAATAACACAGTTGCAAATCTCACACAATGCCCTAATTTCCCAATGTACTTGTACCAATGCTAATTGCAATCTAACTGATATCTTTTCAGAAATTGATGAATGTGCCAGCCAACCTTGTAGGAATGGTGGAGCATGTAATGATCAAGTCAATGGATTCACCTGCCAGTGTACCGAAGGATGGGGAGGAAGTTACTGTGAAGAGAGTAAGTATATTTAATTACACTAATATAGGTCATACACATCTGTTACCTTATTGGGGGGTTAACATGAAAGACTGAAAGTGACAGAATTAAACTAAATGTTATTATTAGTCAATAGAATTGATTAAGAAGTGACACAGGAGAACATTACTGTTATCCAATTTATTAAAAATTATCTTTATTATTTATTTACTTAGATATTGCTTGTCAATCCAATCCGTGTTTGAATGATGGAGATTGTCGTCAAGACAAGATTGGATATTACTGTATCTGTCCAGCTGGATTTACTGGAGTCAACTGCGAAACAGGTAAGTTGATTTAAAAAGAATTACAGTTTAAATTGATCCTTCATATTCTCCATAAAAATGAATGAGTTAAAGCAATGCTTCATACGTAATGGAATGACCCAAACCACATCAGACAATCCGCTAAACAATTATGGAATGACCCAATTGTCAAAGCAATCAGTTAACGAATGAGGCAATGAGTTATTTCATTTAATATAATGGAATGATCAAGTTCTAATGATGATGTCTCCTTGGATACAACAATGGAATGACCCATTAATAATGTAACACAATGGAATGACCCAAACCTCATAAACAATCCTTAACTATTATGGAATGACCCAATCCTCAAATCAATCAGTTCAAAATAAAAGAATGAATAAATCTTTCTGAATTAATCCATTGAATAAAGTAGAACAACTCAAGCAATTCTGTGAACAACAAGGGAATCACTCAATCCATATAAAATTATTCTCTGAACAATAAGGGAATTACCCAATTTCCTTTGAATATGATGGAAAGACTCAATCCCCCACCTTATAAAACAAAAACTTTTGAAAATAATGGAATGATCAAATCCATAAACGGCAATTTTTAAACATACGAAATGAATGACCCGTTCTTTACTCAATTGTCTTTTCTTTATTCCACAGATATCATGGAGTGTTCTAGCCAGCCATGTCAAAATGGTGGTGTATGTGTTGAGGATGCTAACAGTTATGAATGTCTGTGTACACAAGAATGGACCGGTGTCCACTGTGAAACTTGTAAGTACACAATAGTTGAACAATCATATAGGTGCGAGTCTGGCCTTATTGCTTTGAAAGGGAGATGGGCACTCTGCTCCTGATATTACAGGATCGACCGCCTTTACTTTACATGATTTCTTATGCACATTGTTGTCAATATTATTCAGACATGTTAGATACAAAAATTATAGATAAAAAGCCTACATCGCTTAACAAACACCAAGTTTGATTTTTTTAGTTTTACCAATAAGGCAATATATAATGTAGCGACACATCTTTTATTGATCATCTTACCTAACCCAGGTTGAAGCATATGTAACAGTCGAATAAGGGTTAGGTTTAGGGTTTATTTAGGGTTCATTTTGTAAAGGATTTATTCTATAAAGTTCCATAAGAAACAATCATTAACTCTAACTTTTAATATGATTTCTTCCACTTCTTAATTGGTTGTTTTATTTGCAATTTTATTCACTGAAACAAAATATCTGTACAATTTGTTTAGAAATTTACCAAGTCTATTAATATTTATGGGTTTATGAACATAACTTATCCCTCAATATTTGAATCTAACATATCGTACTATGTTTATTTATAGCATTGAATGCTTGCTCTAATGTGCCATGTGAAAATGGAGGAACCTGCATCAACAGTGGCATCTACTACATCTGTGTTTGTGCAAATGGATTCACTGGTGATGATTGTGAACTAGGTAAGTTCAAAGCATTTTGATTAACCCTAACCCCCCTACCCACATTTTCCAAGGGATTTTTTTTCAACGATAAAAAAAAAAAGCTGACAAAAAGAGTGGCGCCACCAACGGGGCTTGAACCCGCAACCGAGAGACGGACGCTCTACCAGTGGGCCACAGGGGCCAACCATACTTGGGCGAGTATATTCGCCCAACTATGTAGCCTTGGGCCATTATTTTCATCGAAAAATTGCCACACCAGTGCGCACAGACAGACTTTACTGTGGACATTTGTGGCACTTGGGGTGGTTAGGGTTAATGCTTTTTGAAATAAACATCTTAAAATTACTGATTTCAAAACATATAAGTCTTGATCATTGTATTGGAATACCAAAAACATGTACAAGTACGACATGGTCAAGTGCGCATACGTTTTTGGGTTCACTGTACAGCACATACATGTATGGGTAATTGATCGGTAATTACTTGCTTCAATGATAATTTCCATCAGCAATGGTAGATGAAAAATAAATCCATGAAATTATGTTCTTGGTCTTTACAGATCTGCTATGCATACCTTTAAAAGTGTCTAATTTTGCCCTAACATAATCTACAGTTACCAACTTCTCCAAATTCATTCATGAAACATTTAAAAATGTGATTAATTTGGTCTATAATTAATTGGTCTATAATAAGTACAAACAAACAACTAACTACACAGTTACTGACTGATCCTGTTTTTAGACTTGAAGGGGAATTCAAATTCCTTTTTCTCTTTGTTCAAATTAATTAATTAGTTAAATTAAATTAAATTAAATTATTTTTGGGTCTTCATGTAGGTGTTATTATTGTTGACTTCTTACCATACAAACAAATTATGTCATTTGACCAAAACATACTTTGTGATCCATTTCAGATATCAATGAATGCGCAAGCCTGCCATGCCAGAACGGAGGTCGATGCACAAATCTTGAAGGAGGTTATGAGTGTGAATGTACAGATGCTTACGATGGAGTCAACTGTGAAGAACGTAAGTATGGTAACAAGAAAGCCTACAACATGATATGAAGGATATCAAGTATACCTTACCCATCTTAGCTGTCTGGTATTATTTGCTGTTGGAGTACAACAGCCTGATTGTACCTCATTGTCCTCCTAGAATTTATGCTGTTGCCCATGTAATATGACACCAAAGATACAAGACGGGCTAAAAGCAATACCTTTCTTTCTAAACTCGGCCTAATTACAAGGATAGGAAATATTACATCAGCAATATGCACAAACCAAATATAAATCTTTCCATAAGTTCATCAGGATTGTAGATAGAAAGTAAGATGGTATTATGTTAAACACATCCAAGATGTTTAGGGAGTGTTCATAAATACTTTGGTGGGGGGGGGGTTGGAAACAATTGAGCCATGGACATTTTTTTTTTTTGGACCCCCCCCAAATAGGGTGGGTTTTTTTCTTGACCCCCCCTTTCAAGAACCTTTTTTTTGTTGACCCCCCCCCCCCCCCCGTCTGTTCACGTTATATAACAGAAACAATAACAACATTCTATATAAACCTATAGACATAGTCACAATCACTTTTATTATGGTAGGTGGGTTATATCAAACTATTTATTAAAGATATATAATATAACACAATTGAAAAGTCAAACAAAATCAGTGTAGGTCTTCTTCTTTATAATCCTGCCCGACACTCGTGATCGCTGTGGTACATGTATGTCCTCCTCTTCTTTATCTGCATCCTCTTCATCTTCAAATGTTTTAGGCTCAAGTGGCGTAGCTATATAGGTTATTGATATTGGGGGGGCGGGAAATAAAATGAACCAACAAGATTGTTATGAGTCAAGATACGCGCGCGTAGCGTGCGAATTTTTTTGACTTTACACCTATTTTTGTCACGATTGAGATACATTTTGGCTGTAAACAAGCTTGTTCCAACGAATATTGCATTTCGGGGTAACATATGCGCGCATAGCGCGCGAACATTTTTCATCTGTGTACTTTTAACCATCATAATTCCATGATTCCTCTGGTCAAATGAACCGCCAGTGCCAATCTCAACCGACACGACGTCAATATTGGGGGGGGGGGGGGGGCGATCACCCTCCCCCCCCTCTGGCTACACCACTGATAGTCTCCTCTGTTTTCCTTCCTTTCCTCTTCATCTGTGTACTTTTGACCATCATAATTCCATGATTCCTCTGGTCAAATGAACCGACAGTGCCAATCTCAACCGACACGACGTCAATATTGGGGGTGGGGGGGGGGGGTGGGGGGGGGGGGGGGCGATCGCCCCCCCCCCCCTCTGGCATTCATTGATCCAAGTGTATTTTTTCAATTTGTATTGTTCCATAAATATTGGTTGGTATTAAAATGTAATAGTAGTCCTCGGTTTCCTCTCAATTTATCAACTTTTTCAAAATGCTGCTTTGTCAAAAATACCAACCTTTTTTTTTGGACCCCCCCCCCCCCTATACAAGCACTTTTTTCCCTGACCCCCCCTTTTAAGAACCTTTTTTTTGGTTGGCCCCCCCCCTCATATTTTCCAACCCC
The DNA here is from genome assembly GCA_035610835.1 of Ophiura sarsii. Classification (NCBI taxonomy): domain Eukaryota; kingdom Metazoa; phylum Echinodermata; class Ophiuroidea; order Amphilepidida; family Ophiuridae; genus Ophiura; species Ophiura sarsii. The sequence goes on along the minus strand of CM069451.1, from coordinate 68,364,937 downwards.
CCCCACCAAAGTATTTATGAACACTCCCTTAATACTGCACTCATTACACCTTTGCATCCTGGGAATGAGAACAAAATCTCACACGGGAAAATATTAGAACATATTATTGAGTTACAGAAGTATTTTTGTACCTGTGAACCTCTTGCATGTAATTGCCTGCCTTTACTTGAGATCTGTTTCATACATAACAGGTCTGACCAGGGTGAGGGTACTGACATTGATTTGTTGAAGATTTGTATCAGTTTGGGACTCAAGATTTTGCAAATTGGGGGACCTGATGTTGGAATGTAACCTTTGATAAGGCCTGCATTTTCTGTGCACATATTTCTAATGATGAAATAACATATGCTTTTTATGGTGGTAGTTAATCTATAAATATTTTGTTTCACCTACAGTTCAATTGTGTACAACTCTAGAAGGCACATGGTATAACTCATGGAATGATATGGTGACCATTACCAAGACATCTACTGGAATGATCTTGGGTCAATATACCAGATATGCAGATAGAGCTGCTGGCTATGTAGGTAAGGAAAATATTGGGTGTCATTAAGATCTTTATACTGATTGAAATCATAGAAAATTTGAAACATGGTAAGGCGGGATCTCAGAAACACAACAGACGTGGTGCAATCTCAACTGCAACATATTGCGTGATGAATTGAGGCCCCGAAAAAATCCGGCGAACGGAAGGCATTTGATTAGCAGAGTTTCGGAGTAGAGTGCACAGGGAACCAGTGTAATGGTAGAAGTGAATCTAAAAGGTCAAAGGTTAGGGTTAGGATTGAAATCCTAAAATCAATTTGGATCCAAAAGGGATATGAACCGCACTGAGACCTCGCAAATGACTTTTCAATAACAACAAACAATATGGTAAGATTCAGGGCATAATATGTATGTTATAGCATTTCCATTTTATACACAACAAATCACCAATGGTTATAATATTGCTAAATATAACATGCATGTATTTGAGCCGTGATTAAAGTATGTGTTGACATTTTCAAATCGTGTCAAATTTTTAGGTGGGGGGACACGTCCTATTCTTCCGCCTCCTATGGTAGCCTTTCCACGCTATAGTTTGGCTTAGAAATCATCGGCTTTTATAAAATAAAGAGTTGGCATTCATCTTGTTATCATTTGATATTTTTCCCAGATGTAGAATGTTGGTCTGACTCCATCGGCCGAGACTACCGTGGCTACGTATCAGTAAGCAGGAGCGGCAAACAGTGTATGGAATGGACTGACCAAGATCCTCATACTCATACTCGAACACCAGAGAACTATCCTGATACCGGACTTGGTGATCACAACTATTGTCGTAACCCAGATGGTGAACCCTTTGGTCCATGGTGTTTCACAACGGATCCAGATCAACGATGGGAATATTGTGATACTCCAGGCCCAAGAGCTGCCTGCAATAATAACAGTAAGTTCCTTTATGTCTCTGAATATGTTGTGAGTAAGCTTATTAACTATACAGGGTTCAGGCGACAATAAAACAACCCTGTTCTACAGGCCCAACTAACCCAGTTTTGTTTTAATAAAAAAAAAATTTTTATTTTTTAAATCGTTGTGAAAAATGTTCATTTTTTTTAAAATGATTTTTTCCCTCCAAATGTCACTTTTTTATAATGATTTAATGAGGTTACTTAGCAAGTAGGTGTAAATGGCTGCCAAAATGGGTTAACTTTTTGAACCACCATGTATTTGTCTGATTCATTATTGAACAAACAAGTTTCCATTAGTAAACGCATCTACGTGGTACGCGATTGATGTAGTGCTAGCGCAGGACTTGTGCGTATATTTCATTACGGTTCCGTGCCCTGTATAAAATCCAACTTTCTTGACCACGTCTTTGATGACATATCCAGGGTAATAAATTATCCCCTCCTACACCATATATCTGATTTATTTTACACCAACTGTGTCTTGCCAGCATGGGTGCTACCATTTCCACCGCTATCCTAAGCATAGCTCAAGGCTCTTTAGTGTTGGTGTAACTAGAATATACTACTCTATACTACTTTTGAAAATGTTCTGGTGATAACAAATTCCAACTTTTAATTTCAATTTGTCATACAAACTAGTGCTATATCATATTTTATAAAAACAAATGTCGAAAAAAAATCACATTATATTATCCAAAGAGCAGATTTTAGTTTTAAAACTAGCCCAAATCGGGCGGAAAATCACCATGTGTGGAAAGTCATGTGGCAATACTGCAGCCCCTCAGGCTTGTTTCTAGTTCCACCGCTGCCACACTCAAGGTCCACCAGCATGCGGTGAATGGTGTTGAATGGATGTCATTCTTGGGTGGAACTTACTAATACTAGCGTCATGGCCAGTTCAACCTATCAAACTTGGGCTCAAACCTTACAGGCAACTGGAATGTAATGTGTTGGGATCATGCAGCATTAGCGTGTGTATGTATGCATGATGCAGCATACGCAGCTCAGATTTGCTTGTGCAATACCCTATTCTGCAATTGTTCATTCAATTATTAATTTAGACAATAACTATTGTTGAAACATAGTATTTTGTGTCGATGTAATTTGATATTATCTTCATTGTTATTTGTTCTGTTTTCTTCAGTTCCTAGCATCATGGTAGGCTACGCTAGCAACAACATTGCCCGTCCAACCTTTGGATTCACCGTAGTACAGAACCAAGGAGATTCTACCACTAGCTGGACTGGTCAATGTCATTTCTGTGATGGTAAAGAAGTCTTAGAGACCACCTGGATACACAGTGATAATGTCAACCACTGCTGGGAGATGAAATACGCAAACAAGTAAGTTCTTGTATAAATACTTGTAATAATAGGATAGGAAAGGTTTTTAATTCATAATACTAAAGCGCCAGATACTAAGGGATACTAATATGGTTTTATAAATGTTGTGTATTTTCAATGAAATGATGCAATCCATATAGATAGGGCTCAAATTTAAGATTTGTTAACCAGTTGACTCACAGAAGTAACATGCCTGACAAATACAACTCTTTTAGGTCATAATTTGAAATTACATTATGAATTAGAAAAAGATTTTTTCCTGTCAGTTATTATATAAAGTGCTCAACAAAAGAAAGTCATACACTTTGTTTAGATCAATTAAAGTAACTTTTGATTGTTTCTTTACTAGGCTAGATAGACATTTGGATGAATCTTTTAGGCACATTTTGATACCAAACATAATACCTAGCAATAAAGATAAACCATGATTAGCGCCATTTAATGAAAATTAGTCACTTTTCAAAAGTCATATTTTCAATTACTACACGGGAGGATAATGGGTGTGTGCGAGGTTCACCCCATGTGTGACACTGTTATTAACCAGGATTGACCGGCGGGCAATCAATCACACTGTGCAGCCGTGTACACTACCCTGCGCTGGGCGTACACTTAGTGAGCGGGATATTTGATTCCGGACATACAGGGCATTATGTGCTTGTTAACAATTGGTGTTTTCTTCCGCGTAGTGTATTGAAAATGTGACTTTTGAAAAGTGACTAATTTTCTATAAATGGTGCTAATTATGGTTTATCTTTGTTGTTAGGTGTTATGTTTGGTATCAAAATGTGCCTAAAAGATTCATCAACATTTCTATTTAGCCTGTTTGGTAAAAAAATAAAAAGTTACTTTAAATGACCTAAACAAAGTGTACGACTTTCTTTTGTTGAGCACTTTAATTGTGAAACACTTAAAAACACATAGAATATTTTGACAAATTTGTAGATTTCAAATACAAATTGAAATAAAATAAAACTGAAATATAAAAATCAAAAGAACAAACAAATTGACCATACTAAAAGGTTTCTCTGTCAATACTATACATTTTGTATTATCTTGTATAATCTTTATAAATATTTTCGTGATGCTTTTTTACGTACAGGGTCGGTCAAGACTCGTGGACTCGCTACCAACAGAGCGCCGCTCCATCCTACTCTTCCACCTCTTACCAACAAAATAACGGTCGCTAAGCTAAGAAAACTATTCAATTGTTTGTCATCTTTGTGTTACTTTTACACCAAGTTGACATCCTGAATAGGTTGCATGCAAGTCTATGTTGGACCATTCTGTCTTTCATTTCTAACAACAAGTTTTCATGCTCAGGGCTATATGATTTTGAAATATATGGTGTGTAAAATCATGAGAATGACCCATGCTAGATTTGTATGTGTGTTGCAATTTAATTCCAACAAATTTGCAAATTTATAAAGAAAAATAATGCAAAAGAAAAAAGGTTAGAATTTAAGTTAGACTTTCGGGTGGTTGGGTCACTCAATTATATTCTAAAATGTTATAACAATTACCAATTTTTGTATAAGAAAATGTGTAAATGGAGCAAACACATTCATAAAGCACATTACATTGCTTTGGTGAAAATATTTCAAAGCTAACCCTTGGCTGAATTACTGTATTCCTCACAGATATATGTGTCATTATCTGACATTGCTGCCAGAATTTGCACAATGTTAACCATAATACCACATATCATGATGACATCAAATACCACCATAATTATGTTTCTGCTTGTTTCGTTAAATTTTGTTGTTGTTTATAAGTATTAGTCTTGTTTTGTTCTTTCAACATCGGTGAATATCGATGTATCATTGTCTTTCAGTCCATTCACATTCAAACTAATATTTAACTGTTCATTTAGAATAGGCCGTACTTAATCATCCTTGTTCTAATTCATAATTTATCTTCATGAAATTCTTTCAGAATTGTAAATTATAAAATGCTTATTGTGTTTCACTATGAGACAGAATAGAATTGATATGGATTGATGAATTTTCATCTGTAAAGGTGATATTTAAATATCATCTGATTACCGATATTTGAAACAAATTAAATGCATAATGTTTGTTTTATTATGAATGGACAACAATCAGTACTATATAACAAAGCTCTAATATAAAAGTAGGTGAGTTTATGAAATAAGTCAAGGTACTCTATATTTTTTTAAGAATATTATCATCTTTTGTCGCTGCTTATAAATTGATTGGTAAACTTTGAAATAAATATATATTGAGCATTGGAAAAATGCTTTGATGAAATTGTGTGATTTTGTTTGATAGGATGGTGATTTGGATTTAGTTGGGATATGGTGTGGGGATGTCAAATGGGGGATCTTCACAACCAAAGTTGATTAAATATGATCTTTATGGGCATATGGACCCTTTAAAATTCAAAAAAGACAATCTTCATTGATGTAATGTAATGCTTGATTGCTATGAATTTGTTTGATGTGCAGTCCTATGTTATATTTTAATTATTTTCAGGGCAATAAGAGACGAACGAGCATGCGATAAGTGTTAAGAAAATTTGGATCAGAATATTTGAAAATTAGTATTTTAAACGAACTTGATTTGAAAGAAGAACAGATCTCATTTCTTTAAGTGGTTCTTGCATTAAATTACTTAACAAGTACATACTTTATTATTAACTATGATTATGTTTGTGCAATACAGTTATATCATAACATCTTAATATTTTGCATGCAATATCATTTTAATTATCAGAGAATCAACAAAATATGTAAATTAGGTATATTTAGTCGGGATATGGTATGGGGATGTCAAATGGGGATCTTCACAACTAATATTTTATTAAATAAGATTTTTATGGGCATATGGACCATTTTAAAAAAATAGAAAAGGGAATACCATAATGCAGTATTTGTTGCTATTCTGTGAAAACCATGTATCTCCTTTTGGCCCTTTGTGCAGTCTGCTGTAAACATGTTCAAGGGCCCAAAATACATCTGTAAAAACATTGTAAGTGCTCTTAAAGTAACATTTCCTATGTAAAAGCATTGGGCAGTTTTATTTTATACATGCTGAAGGGCCGGAAACACATATGAAGTTTTGACAGAACAACAGTGTTACGTAAAAGGTGTATCTGACACTCTAGGAGACCCTTTGGCAAGTATGGTTTATCTTGAAACAAAATGTATCGTAAACTAACATCCAAGGTCCACTTCCAAAGTATTACAGTCACATGCATTCACAGAATTGGCAGGGTATCGGTTGATTTGGAGAAAATGTAAGCATTGGATTAAGATCCAAGATACTTTAAAGGGGCACTAAGAGATCCTTCATGGAGGAGATCCTTCAGAAGTTGGGTTTTTCACAATACGTAATGCTTATATACGTACTAACTACCACCCAAAATTATAGAGCTTAATTTGCAGTATTTCATGTGAAATTCATGGATTTTATAGCGTTTTGAGTTTCGATGAAATCACATCGAAACTACCCAAATTCATCTAAAAGGCCACAGATGGCTTCTTAATTATTTGTTTCATGTTTATTCAAAATAAACTTGAAGACCACTAATGGCTTGTTGCGTGATGCGTAGTCATAATATGACCTCCCTGATTCAAACGGTGGTGATTTTGAACCAAAATACAAAAAAAAAGGGAAAAGCACTAATAATATACCTTCCGAAATGCTGAGAAAATGTCTTTATTTTTCATTTTTACTGATATATTTTGAAAAATCTTACATGAGAGGTTTCTATGTATATCATCTATCTAAACAAGGTGAAAATATTGAATTTCAATTTTTGAGAAATCTCTCTGTGCCCCTTTAATAGAGGTATAAAGAATCATTTACAACAAGTTTAACAAATCCTGCTTGCAACAAAGAGGGGGGGGGGGGGGGGGGGGGTCACCAACATCTTTTTGAAAGTCTATGCTTAAAAGTTCCAAAATGTGTCTTATCCTAAAAGCCGGTTATCTTGAAAGTGGAAGTGCTTCGTCTGAAATTGCCAAGTACAGCAAGTATTGTTTTGTTGAGAACAAGCATTTTATACTTGGACTTTAAATTCAACCAACATAATGAATTTGTATGCTAATATAAAAATCAATTTGCTACTTTCAGGCACTGAGTTAATGATTGATGATTTATACTTAGTTAATAGCTTGACATTCAATTCATGGATAATGATTGATTGGGTATATGTCTGATGATTTATTTCTAGGATTTAAAACAAAAATCAAAATAAATCATTGATAAATCACCATGTTTTGATGTTATAGACAGTTTTATAGTCCATTTTCAAATGATTTTATGGTTGGATGACATAGTGTCAGGGGTGTACGACTCCACTTGCCGATCTGAACCTTACTTTTGTTTAACTTTGGTGAGTGTCGTATTGTTGGTGGCGCTGTTTGTGTCGTCTGCTTTTAGTATAGACTTAATTGAAGTTTACATGGAATGAATTGTTGGGAAAATCTCTCAAAATTGTGTGGTTTTGAAAGTTATGATAAAATGTAATTTGCTGGACGGTTTTTACAAGCCTGAAATATATGATACTTCACCTGAAATATATGATGCAAAGTCTACAAATTCCTTTCATTCCGGGTGAGCGCCATAAAGTGGCGCTGTCGCATTAATTAATTTATGCAAACGGGACCTGTTTAGCTACTACGTTAGTATAGGACTTTCCTATCCCAAATTTAATAGAATCCCTGATAGTATATCAATGCATTTGGAGTTATGCATGGTTCAATGTATATAAAGCAAGACGCAAAATTGGTAGTGGCATAAGGTACATTGAAATTATTGAAAGTAAATTTTAACCAAAAAGTGAATTACTTCTAGTAGAATGCAACATTTTAAGATGTTTTTAATATATTACAAAATGAGTCTGAATTTGTACATATCTCATGGTTATATTGATTATATGCAATTATACGTTTAAACAAAAAACACCCTAAAAGGCATATTATGTGATCTTTTCCTGGGGGCGCCCTCTATTCATGATTTTTTTTTAGAAAGTAGATTTTCTTGCAGATTTACATTTCTGATCATAAATCATAAATATATTCTGAGTTACAGAGCGATACGATTCCTAATTACTTCAAAATCATGGTTTATAGAGTAAAAATTAACGGTCAGGTCTGCGTGACAACTTATTTTCACTCTAAATTCACTCTAAAACCATGATTTTGAAGTAACTGTAACGCTCTGTAACTCAGAATATATTCAGGATTTTTGATCAGAAATGTAAATCTGCAAGAAAATCTACTTTCTATACAAAATCATGAATAGAGGGCGCTCCCTGGAAAAGATCACATAATATGCTTTAAAATGGACAATTAATTCTAGAAATCAATATTCCCAACTTATGGCTCCTTTTACTTGATTACATCACATCAATTTGATGCCGTTTTAAGTGAATACTTGGGTTTGTAAGGCACTATAACCTTAGAAATGTGGTATGGACAAAATGATATTTGGACAAATATCATTTGGACAAATATAATTTGGACAAATATCATTTGGACAAAATAAGGTTTAAAAACTGATTGGACAAAATAAGTTTGGACAAAACATGATTGGACAAAATAAATTTGGACAAAGTGTATTTGGACCAAAAACTTTTGGACGAAATGTTGTACTCCCACTGTTATTGATGGATCTGTCAAAATGGCATGAAAACAACATCCAACATATTTCTCGACAGGCAGCCGATACAGCTCACCAAGTTTGTCGTTTGTCGGATACATGTATGTGTATGTTTTCCAGTGCAAGCTATACATAGCAGCTCAGGTCTAGTTTCTGGTTTCTTTGAAGGTTAGTAATATGTGAATTAGGTGATCTGTAAAGAAGGAAGTCGCAGTACATGTAGTAAAAAACTGATTATACAAAGATAAATTAGTTTTGTTACTGAGTTCTGGATTCTTTTAAGAATTGTTTGTGAATTTGGCACTGTGAAGTCTAAATGTGAAGAAGCAAAGACAATAATCAGTTGCCAGAACCCATTATCTGACTAAAATTTTACGAATCAGTGAACGTAATTTTGCAATGTACTGCTATAAGGTAGATTGGAAATATTCGTCCACAATCTTTCCCAACAATTTGAAATTACAAACACTTTTCAAATTGTTGGTAAAGATTGTAGATTCATGGTCAAATTGATCTCCTCTACAGCCCTATAAAATACACATGAAACACAGATTTTTTAAGCTTTAATAACCTAATTAAATCCTTTCTTTAGCAGCAGTTTTGAACATAATTTTGTGGTGTGAGATTTATCATCTGAAAATATGTAATGAAAGCAAAGCAAAATAATAGTTCACTGGTTCCAATTATCGGTGCTATTCTGTCCAAACCTTGTATCTCCATCTGGCCCTTCAGCATGTATAAAGTAATAATTCCTATGTATAACCTATGGGAAGTCTGCTCTAAACATGTTCAAGGGCCAAACAAACCTACATATATATAAACCTTGGAAGCACTCTTGCCCCTGAACATGTATAAAGCAACACTTCTTATACATAACCATTGAGCAGTTTTACTTTACACACATTGAAGGGCTGAACAAACATGAGGTTTTGACAAAAACATGCTATATCACGCCACATTGGTAATTAAAGGGGCACAGAGAGATATCAAATCCATGAATTTCACATGAAATACTGCAAATTAAGTTCTATAATTTTTGGTGGTAGTTAGTATATATATAAGCCCCGGGATATAAGCCTTTCGTATATGTAAAAAACCCAACTTCTGACTAAATTGAGGGCTCCCTCCATAAAGAATCTCTTAGTGCCCCTTTAAGAAGAGGCACCATTGATGTTTGGGGCAACTTGTACTTCATACTGGTTGAATTACTTTGGTTAATATTATGTTAAGTGTCTATGTTCACCAGACTATGGCTATGGTTATGTATTACTAGGCTTTTCCTCTGAAGCTTGACATGGTTCAGAGACTGCTGAAGGCCATTAAAGGTATATTATGGGATCTTTTCCAGGGACGCCCTCAATCCTTGAAAACAAATTGAAAGCAGATTTTTTTTGCAGATATACTTTTCTGATCATAAATCATAAATATATTCCAAGTTACAGAGCGATACGATTCCTAATAATGAGTGAATTTAGAGTAAAATTTGTAAAATAGATTGTACTGCAGAGGTACAATCTATTTTCAAACATTGATTTTGAAGTAATTAGGAATTGTATCAATCTGTAACTTAAAAGATCTTTATGATTTACTATGCTAGATGGTTATGCCACATTACCTACTGAAACCACATAAGCCCCCTACAACCCCCCCACCCCAAACCAGGTTGATTTATAACCATATCCCTCATAAAGGCATTATAAACCCCTACAACCCCCACCCCCAATTAGGTTGATTTGTAACCATATCCCTCCTAACCATTTACTGTGGCTACTTTATTAACCCCTACCTCTCAAACCGCATCAAGTTAACCTTCCGTACTTTTAAAACCACATAAACCCCCTTCAACCGCCTCCCCACACACACACTGCAACTACACCAACCAGGTGGATTTATAATCATAACCCTCCTAATCATTTCCCGTGGCTACTTCATTAACTCTTAACCCTATCCTAAAACATTTCCCGTGGTTTACCCACCCTCCATACACACACCCAAACCAGGTTGATAATCACAACCCTCCCTAAACCATTTCCAGTGGCTTCTTCATTAACCCTCGGTCCCATCGATTGTTTGGCATGCCAACTTAAAGTAAAGAAATCAGGTTGCTTCATTAGCCCCCACAAAACGCTACTTGTACCATTATAACCCTAGGCCTATCCTAAACCATTTCCCGTGGTTTACACCCTCCAAACATGACAACATGACACCATACCCTACCAACAGGCCTATAACCATTTCCTGTGTGGCTTCTGCGCCATGTGTAGGAGTGCGTGTGCCGCGGCAGTGAGCCCTTGCGCATACATGCACACGACGCGTTACCACGGTATGATTACGCGGTAGTATGCGCAACGCTCAATGTTGTTCAATTCTGTGGCATTTATGAGCGAAATCTGAGAGGTTTTTTGCTGTTTTTGGAGCCAATTGTTAACCAATTTCACTGAAATAAACTTTAACACCCGTCCCGTTATTTCCTCTATCTTTCATGCAAATTAGGCGCCACTTTGATCACAACTAACGGAGAAATAAGGATAACAAACACACAAACACCCCAACACACAAACACACACCGTTTCCAGAGTTATAGTAAGATGATCAAAAATGCAAATCTGCATGAAAATCTGCTTTCATAGTAAAAATCAATGATAGAGGGTGCTACTTGGAAAAGATCACATAATATGCCTTTAATCTTTACTTATTTCCTTCCATTTGTTTGATTTATTGTGTATTTTGTTTTGTTTTCAAACACAAAGGCTTAACATTTATTAACTGATTTGAAAGATATAGTCAGTGCAAACATGTTTTGAACTTGAAAATAAACACATTTCCTGAAAGTACTGTAAAAGTGGAAATTTTTGAGCTTCTGTACATAGACCTACATATAAGCGCATTTTAGCGCGAAAGTTTCCACTTTTACAGTACCCAGTTCTTACATGGGCCATAGTATAGCTGTAAATGGGCTGTTTCATTTATAATCAATACAACCATTATGGAAGACATAACCTGGCTATAAATTGAGGATTTTGACCTTGGAAGCGTGTTGGGTATAAATACTTAACTTGACACAGAGTTGATATTTGAAGACAGTCTTTAAAAGCATTAATTGAAACACAACAACAAATATCCACAGAAAGAGAGTTCCACAATTTGGGAGCACATGAAAAAAATGGTCTTACACCATACAAAGATAATGTTTTTGGTGTTGAAAGAAAGAGTTCATTTTATGATCTGAGAGTCCTTTATTACTCATAAGTAGTAGGAAGCTGGTTAATGTAAGATGGATGGCACATGTCCGTTGCAGTGAGTGATTTCCATGTGAGGAGAAGAATTTTAAATTGAATCCTTTGACGAATGGGTAACCAGTGACTACTTTACTACTACTACTTATGTCGATCTCGATCGGTCTTCGTGATGGCTCGCTATATTACTCTGTCCCTCATGCTTGCTTTCATCTCCGCATCATTCAGTCCTGTGTCTTTCACCAAGCTGTTCAAGTATGTTAAGGCTGGGCGGCCGACAGATGTATGTCCGTGTTTGGGTCTCCATAGCAGAAAGTCAGACACTATCTCATTTTCTCTTCTCATGCAATGCCCGGCAAATCTCATCCTTTGATCTGTGATGTATTCTGATACCCTTTGTAAGTTTCCATACAGGTCTTTGTTCGGTACCGTGTCTGTCCAACTAATGTTAAGTGCAGCTCTCAGCATTCTAGCGTAGCATCCATCTAGAGATTTATTGAGTCTGTTGGTGATGGTCCATGTCTCAGCTCCATACAGTAGAACACTTTGAACAGTAGCTTGGAAAAGTCTGATTTTGATTTTTCGACAGAGGCTGGATTTCCAGTGACAAGTTTGAGAAAGTTTATGAACAGCTGCAGCTGGTGCTGATCAAGAAGAGTGTTTGAATTGCCATATTAACCCTAACCCTACCATATACCACAATATACCACAACTGGGCATGTTGGTACCACCCGGCGTGGAAGTTTTTGGATGAAAAAATGGACCCAGCCCATATAGTTTGCGCAATACACTGCGCAAACTAACCTTGACAGCCGTGGTGTAAGGTGGAATCCTTCGCCTAAGGTGTGAGAGGTCTCTGGATCAAATATCGGGGGGATATTTTGGTCGATTTTCCACGTTGAAGAAAAAATTCTGAAAAAAGTGGGGGTAGAGTTAGGGTTAAAGTACATTTCAGTTGTTGAGATGGGAGGTATTGAGGGCAGGAACACAAGATATCAGACAAGATCTTTCTGATGGATCTTATCCATTTTTCTGATTGATCTATACTCCCTGTGCGGATGATCACATATTTTGAATTAAAGTGCTCATATTTATTAAATTAAATCGTAAAAACAATCCGTTCAAACGGAATATTGAGCACCAAACAGTCTGTTCATTTCCTTTACAAAAACAGAATTTTACAAAAATAGGAAGGCACTTCCACACACCAAAATATATGTGATACTATCTTCAAAATTATGAGTGTAAAAAGGGAAAAATCGCCCCCAAAATTGAAGGATTTTAATGATAGCTTCATAACATAACATAACATAACATAACATAACACAACATAACATAACAATGAGCATTTATATAGCGCTCTTACACATTATACAATGGTACCACAGCGCTTAACAAAATTAAAACATAAAATTAATATTAACAGTGTTAAACATCACTCGCACTATGACGGTGGAATAAGTGAGTTTTTAACATCTTCTTAAATTGAGTCAGTGATGAGGCATGCCTGATGTGACGCGGTAAATTGTTCCACAAAAATGGGCCGGAGGCATAAAATCCTTTTTTGGCTGTAGCAAGACGAGTTTTAGTTACAGTGAGAATCCGAGTGTCAGTGGCAGAACGAAGACCACTTCTTTTAGGTACATATGTACTAGTAATTAAGGTCCTTAAGATAAGAAAGTGCGCCATCATTGAAACATTTATATACAATAGTCAGGATCTTGAACTCAATGCACGTTTTAACAGGCAGCCAATGTAACTTGTGGAGAAGAGGAATTGCATGATCACGTCTTTTAGCATTATAAATGAGTTTGGCTGCTCGATTTTGAAGACGTTGTAGCCGTTTAATATCTTTCGCAGAAGATCCCTATAAGAGAGTGTTGGAATAGTCGAGCCGCGATGTAACAAGTGCGCGTATGGCGTGATGACATGTTGTTTCATCAATAAACATCCGAATACGAGAAAGATTCCTAAGGTGAAAATTCAAACTGCGACAAATGTTAGTAACATGACGAGACATGTTTAAATGGCAGTCAAATTCAACACCAAGATTGCGTACATGGGGGGGGGGGGGATGGTCTGATCTCAATATCACCAACACGAAGTGAGATGTTGCATAGAGACTTTAAAGGGGCACTAAGAGATGTGTCGGAGGCTGCGTCCTCAATTATGATAAAAACTGGGATTAGTTTATTTTTATAATTGTATTACAAGTATGAACTTACACCTATAAGGATTAAGAAAAATCAGCCCTCTTTGTACAAGAAAACGTCGATTCAAAAATGCTCGTGATACATAACGCGAACCATATTTGCATAGAGGGCGTTTTTCAATAAATAGCGATGATATTGTTTTAATCAAGTTTTGCTGTGTTTTTGTTAGTAGAAACAACACTAATGGCAATTTTTAATGTTCATCTTGAATTCTGAAGTAAATTTTTAAACATTTAAAATTTTCAACACCACTTAATGTCCCTTTAAGGTTCTTGGGTTGGCTGCAATGAAAAATTCTGATTTATCACTATTCAAGCAAAGCATATTTTGCGACATCCAAGATTTGATATCCTCAATGCACGCAGATAACATCGCAAGAGCATGGTCAGCATCACCTGACTTATTTGGGTCAAATGAGATGTACAGGTACAGCTGTGTATTATCAGCGTAAAAATGGAACTTTATGTGTTTGTAACGTTTGATTATATCACTGAATGACCCAATTATTTTGTAGGTAGCTTTTATCGTTCCCATTCTTTTCACCATAAATAGCCCTCTATCGGTGATCATGTTCCCATTTCCATTTTGAGACAAATATAATTTGTATGTATACCTTTACACAGTACCTATCACACACGCCTGACTGCACAGACACTGCCCAGTGCATGCAGGGTTTGTAGTGAATGAATGAATTGATTTGGAAAATTGACATGATACTTAAGTACACACTAGCAGATTATATGATTATGATTCTCTGATTCATTTCATTTCCAAAAATGTTTACTTTATAAACATCACATTATTAGTTCAAAAGTTACAGTGCTTGATAAATGTCATCTTAAAAGGGTTGACACCTCCCTTAAGAAGCGCCCATTCACACCTGCTATGTGCAGCGATCCCCAAATATGATATTTGATATAAGAATTCATATTTTTATTAATAAAATTATCACATTTGTGTTTCAATTCACATCAATTCTAAACCCAAACTATGAACTTTGATTAGGCAAAAAACCCAAAGCAAGTTTGTTTCCAGTAGCGAGCCTGAAAAGTAAAATGCAATTTTGTTTCTATTCTTTTCTTAACTTGAAAGTTGTGAATGGGTGTCAGTTGATCAGTGGGTCTCTCTGAGATGCTCAAAGAACCTTTAAGGCATTTATTTTCAAGAATAACATGATACCCCCTTTAATATATTTTAAATGTGGTGTTGCAATAAACCTGGATCCAAAAACCCATAACCTGAAGTGAATTGGCCCCTGACTATCTATGTGGTATCCCTATTGCTTCTTTACTTCCTTGTTAAAGGAATAACACATCAATATTAAAGGTATATTATGTGATCTTTTCCAGGGAACGCCCTCAACATCGAAAAAAAATAGAAAGCAGATTTTCTTGCAGATTTACATTTCTCATCATAAATCGTACATACACTGAGCCAAAAAAGAAACTTATAAAAAAAAAGAAACTTATAAAATTTTAACAGATCACCAAATAAAATTCTGTGCATGAAAATGTACCAAATTTGAATACAATATTACTAATATTACTATTAATATTGTATCCAAATTTGGTACATTTTCATGGACAGAATTATATTTGGTGATCTGTTAAAATTTTATAAGTTTCTTTTTTTTATACGTTTCTTTTTTGGCTCAGTGTACATTCCAAGTTACAGGGCGATACGATTCTTAATTACTTCAAAATCATGGTTTTAGAGTGAAAATAAACTGTCGGATATCCGACAACTTATTTTACTCCAGTCTAAATTCACTCTAAAACCATGATTTTGAGGTAATTAGGAATCGTATCGCTCTGTAACTTGGAATGTATGTACGATTTATGATCAGAAATGTAAAACTGCAAGAAAATCTACTTTCTAAAAAAAAATCATGAATAGAGGGGGCTCCCTGGAAAAGATCACATATGCCTTTAAGTGTCATTATGCAAAATACAAATACAAACCCAGTAAGGGTGGGAGTGAGACCCGGAAAATTGAGTCCTGGGAACAGAAATCAACATCCCGAGACCCGAAAATAAACGATCGACAAAATAATAATAAGCTTACTGAAAAACAACTTGTCAGCTAAATCACTCTTATATAATGCACATTTATAGTGGAGATTCACTTGAAATGGGTTTATTTAGTCAAATCTGTACATTTTTGTTACTCTCATGCCCACTTAAATCTAATTATTGCAGTGGATTTTCGCAGTGTTTGCTGTGCTGCCATATTGAAACATGTTGGACACAATTTCTACAAAAGATGGCGCCCTAACAATTAGATTTTTTCTGTTTTTCTAAACAAAAAATTAAATGCGTAAGAATCATATCAAGCGTCACAATGAAATGAGTGCACACAACTGGAAACAAACTCTTTTTTCCCTTATCAGACTACATTGTTTATAATTTATGTCCAAGGATGTCACTATTACAGACTGTAACAAAAAAAGTTATACAATCGCAATTTTATTTTTAATCCAATGTTAAAATCATGCAATGTCAAAATCTTTTACACTCTGTGTTAAATTTCGTTTTGGCTACCAGAATCATTTTATTTGGTCTTTTTAACTACTTGCGTTTAAAATTTATGGCTAATCTACTAAGTCGTCTAGAAATCGGGTTGGGCCACTTTCACAATTTCATACAATCTTATATCGTGTATAAATTAAATGGTTAGGGTATCATGCAAGGAACGTTAAAGAGAACAATATAATTCTTTTTCAAATAGTTTTATTTCATTTGATTAAATAAATTCATAAAATAAATAAATAATATTTGTAAAGACCTAACCTTCTTTGTAATACTTTTAACCACTTGAAATGAACCATTGTTGTCTAACAAGAGCGCTCTACTGCTATGTTTCTGGTTCGATTCCATTCATATTCATCCCAGTGGTTTTGCCATTGATTAAACCAAAGTGGCCCAGGTGATTTCATGACTACTATAGACAATTGATCATATCTCTGCTTACCGAACATCGATTGTTATGAAACAAGGCTTAATTGAAAGCTAAGAAAATTCCCCTTGCACGCCATTAAAACTAGAAAGAGAAATTCTACGGGTGATATTTTTAATATTTTTTTCAAAACTGTATAACTTTTTTTGTTACAGCCTGTAGTGGGTTTTAATTGGCATACTTCTTCTGAAATGCCAGAATTCTAGCATATAAATGGGTATTGTTTGTAGCAGGAGGTCATATGGGTGGGGGACAGGGGGGACGCGTCCCCGACTTTTCAAAGTGTGGGGGTGGGTGGGGGGGGGGGGGGGGGACACATAATAGCAGATGTCCCCCTCCCACTTTTTTGAATAACCCTGAGGCTGAGAGTGTTTAATTATGATGATGATGATGATGAGTGATGATGATGCCCCTCAAAAGAAGCCATTTTGATGAGGGAGATTAAACAGCTGGAAGTGTGAAACTGTGAAATCTATAGAGGATAAAAATACACAATGGACTAAATATTGACTGAGTGTCTTTGTAGTGGTAGTAGATCTATCAAACAAAAGGATGAGTCGATAGAAAAGCAGGGTTAGATTTAATAAGGTAAATACAATCAGTAAAGAAAATGTCACAATGACTTTCACTTCCAGTAATAGATGTAATCCCAGATGAAAATGAGATATTAGGTACAAGATCCTACAAATATGTTATCTGACCAACAGACCAGCTGCATACTAGGAAATAATAATAACAGGCATTTATATAGTGCCTTACATCGAGAGGATCACAAAGCGCTTTACAAATTACATATCTCAGGAATTCAAATGCAGGAAAGCACAAGCATGGGTTGCTTGCAATAAACTGCAGACGATCTGGAAGTCTGATCTCGAAAGAACAACAAAAATCAGATTATTAAAAATCTGCGTAGAAAGCATTTGGTTGTAATGCTCTGAAACATGGACCATCAGCAGGAAAATTGAAGACCGAATCAATGGATGCTATACTCAACTGTTACGTAGAATATTTAACATCAGTTGGAGGGATCACACCCCAAACAGTGTGGTTTATGGCAATATCCCCCCTATAACATCAATAATCAGGCAGCGCCATTTATGATTTGCTGGCCACTGCATATGAACAACCAACCAGCCAATCTCTCGTCTAACTTTCTGGACTCATGGTGGGAAAGCTAATAGAGGCAGAAGACCCCTTCAGTATCCTGATACCGTCAAGAACGATATGGGTTTAGATCCACCAGAGATCCGCCAGCTCATGAATGACAGGAAAGTCTGGTCCCAGTATGTTGCGAATGCTTTCTCCATTTCTTCCACGGACGACTAATGATGATGATGATAAGTACACAGGAATGCAGCATACTACATCTTTTTAGAATTTCGCAAACTTTCCAAATGAGAAATCTACCATTTGTGTGATATCGTGATAATGATAATTCACCTTTTATTCATGAAGTTGCCCGGAAGCATGAGTGCTCAGAAGTTTGCCAAGTGACAGGATCAGGACACGTTTTATGAAACATTTCTCAATCAACCAATCAATCAATGGTTTACTTGTATTGTCAAACAGAGTCGCAACTCATTAATCAGGAACAAAGCCTTAAAGAAGCCGACACAGAAAATAAAGCATTTCGGCTTTGTCTCAAATATTCTTTTAAAAATTATTTGTGTCCCACGCTATTGTATTTTTTTGCCTCTTGCTAACAATTGCCTCAATAAATTTGAATATTCTTACATTATACATAGCAATAATGGCAAAATGCTGACTTTTATGGGCTTTTTGTGGCATCACAAAAACACTGTTGTTACACTCCCATGTTCCAAACTGATTGTTAAACCATTTTAATGGCATATTTACACTATTAAGTGTGATTAATGATATATGGATCAGTGATTTGAAATTTTTTTCCTGTCATATTTTTTATTGAAATATATCTATGTGAATCTAAGGCATGGTATATTTTGAAATAGGATTTCAGTATGTCCCAAAAATTGGGTTAAAAATGGGAGCGCTAATAACACCAGGCCTGGAAATAGCACCCGCCCACCTGCTCATAGCGGGTAACTTTTGCGTCGGGCGGGTGAAGATGCAAACGTACCTGACCGACTGGCGGGTAATGTTTCAAACTCACAGTGTAGATGAGTTACGGCTGGAATATCTGTCGGGCGAGTATTTTTGTGAATACAAAGGTTGCAGGTTTGAATCCTGTTAGAATCACATGCTCTTTTTAAATAATTGAATCAGCATTTAAATTAGCTTACCAAAACTAACAGAGTAACATCTTGCCCTTTTATTCTGTAAAAAGCTATTTTTCTTGATAAAGGCCAGTATATCTTGCCGAAACGTCGTGTATTATCTTTTTCTTCTTCGTATTTTCCTTTCCCTTTTGGTGTTTTCTTGTACATATTATATTGTTCCCCACCATTGCAGTTGGGTTAGTGATCTTTCACATATGTTACCAAAACTAGTCAAATGGGGTGTCTTGAAAATAATTCCTCTCTAATGCTCGAATCATACTAGCCGGTCACTGGTCGCAACAGGTCGCAGCAGGCTCGCTAGCTCAAAAGTATCTCGGTGCGACCTTTGGTCGCATCGAGCTACTAAATCACCAGTAGTCGCAGGTATTTCACGCAGACGACAACCTGGATAATGGCTGCTGATTGGTTATGCTAATTTAGAGGCAAAATAACATCCCCCATTGGTTGAAAAAGTATGGTGTTCATTACGTCATGAGCGACCGAAATGGAGTCAATTGACTGCGACCGGTCGTTTCCAGTCAGCGATCCCTTGATCGATGTATCAGGTTTTTGAATATGACGTAAAACTTGTCATAGGAGCGTCTAAATCGCGAAGCTACCTTAGTATGTTTTGAGCATTAGGGATGTGAAATAAGGCCTAAAAAAAAAGGTTTGATTGGCGTAACATGACCAAAACAAATAGGGTAGGTCGGTCGGGATTTAAAAAAAAATAAAAAATAAAAAATCATCTACTTTTGAACACTTAAAAGACAGCAGTACACACAAATGAAGAGACGGCAAAAATTCCCTTTTCTTTAAACATTTTTCTTTTTATTTATAGAAACCAACAGACTCTTTGAGTACAAGTTTCTGAAGTTTTAAACAATAACAAACTTCAGATTTCAGTTTTTTTTGTTTGTTTTTTTTTCCCCCTCAAAATAATAAAAAATAGTCAGGGTCGGCGATGTATTTAGGGTCGGTCAGGTTACGCCAATCAAACATTTTTTTTTTAGGCCTAAGCCATGACAAATAGATTGATAAAGAAGCAGACAGTCAGAAACACACCCAGACCAACAGACAGACAGAGATAGACAATCCAGACATGTCAGTATTAATGGGAAGATCCTATGTCACCAATTCAGATTTTGTTGTTATAAATTGAGAGATTTGTCACATAAATATGAACCAAATTGACAACATGCGCTCAAACCACTATCCCTTCTTTTAATGTTACTTTCAGTGTTTTTTACCATTTTTTTGGTATGATTGGCCAACAGGGATGGTTTTTGCTCCTTTTATAGGTTTTTGCTTATGTCAACAAGCTGAAATTAAAAAAAATGTAAATTGGACCAGACCACACCTACCGGTAATCACTGGCAAACGAGGACCATGGAGTGGTACTATCCAAACGAGGACACACCAATCTGGAAACACTCCAACACACCGAGGACAAAATGGGATTTGGGGGGGGGGGGATTGTATCACACCGCCAACAAGACAGTGCACTATCACACCGAGGTATGTTCGGGGGTATATCACATGCGAGGACCTCATTTGGATAGCGTTGTTACACTGTTTGCAACATTTTGCACATATCAGGAAACAAGGACCGTCCACAGTTGGAAGGAGTGTATTCAAACCAAGGTCCTCAATTGACAGTGATTACTTACACTGACAGACTAAACAGGCAGAACACACACGTCTCTTTTAATGTCAAACTCTCACATGACCTATTTTATTTTTTTATAAACTGAAAAATGTGTCGCATAAAAATGAACCAAATTGACGACATGCGTCCAAAGCATTGCAGGGGGAGTCCGAGTGATCTGGGCCCTATTTGATAAAAAGTGTTGATTCTTCTCAGGGGACTTAAAAAGAGTGATTCTTGAACTCTTCTTTAATGGGGGCTGTGCACCTTCGGTATAGCCTCCGTAAAACTGCCATAACTTCTTCATTATTCATTTAATCTATATAAAAGTATAATTTTTTTTGCGGGAAAGGGTTCAATGAATCCAACCATGATCATGAAATTGACCATTTTGGAAAAAATTATAAAAAACACGTTTTTTTACCCATTTTAGGTTCTGCAAAAGATAACTCAAAATATATTGTGTCACATTTTGTCATACTAGTTTTATTATATTCCTCATACAATTCCCTAGGAATATTTTTTTTGGTTTTTGAAAATCTTTATTATTTTTTGAATTATAGACCAAAATGTGCTAAAAAACGTGAATTTATTACCTCCAAAATCGTGGAAATCATCATTTTTGGTAAAAAATCACATTCGTAAACAGCTTGCGTACACCTATAAGATAAGAATTATAACTGCTATTGAAAATAAAGCTATTTTTAGCTATTCTTTTTACTCCAAAGAGTAAGAATAACAACTTTGTGATGCAGTAACATCTGTACCCAATTTCAACGAATTTGTTGAACCATAACACTGTGGTCTTAAGGGGGCTGTGCACTCTCAATTTTGTATTTTTCACTAATTTCACTTTTCTTCATTTTTCAAAACTTCATAGTGTTATCTATCAGTACATGAAAAGAAATTTTCAATTTCGAAATCCCAAAAGCCTATTTAGAAGGATTTAAATCCCTTATTCTGATCATCTACAAAGTGGAATGGAAAAGTCTGCCCGCAGGGGATCAGCGAAATTCCCATGCGCCGCGTATCCCGTGAAAGTTTTGTTTTTCACACAAATTAGCACGCGCCAGTTCGCTTAATACGCGACGCTGTTGTTTAGAATGCCGCCAATGCGTGCTGCGTTAACCGCTATTTTTTTCGCGCGTTTTGAGGGCTTGGTCACACGCGTTGTTTACGCATCGGGGGCTCGACTAATCAAACCATTATTTTTGCCGTGTGGCTGAAGCAAGTAATAAATAAAAGAAGGCTTTGGGGAAGAGTTAATGTCAAGGAGTTTGGAAAGAGAGTAGGAAAAAATATAAAAATAAAGGACAGAGAAAGATTTTTAATCCATGATCTGAAACATCAAGAAGTATCAAAAAACTCACACTGGAGTTTTATCCGAAGGTGTTATGTTGTCTTTTTGTTTCCTTTCTATATATTGTCCATGTCTGTCCCACCCGCCCGTCCATCCAAGACCTGTTTATTTAATTATTGTCATCACTAATTATGGTATCCCTATTACTTTTTATCGTTGTTTTGTTAGCTATGTTCTCAATTAGTTCAACTCGATGTACTAATTTGTCATTTTATATCAAACATAATATCAATTATAAGTGTCATTTGACATAGGCCTACATATTAATTATCATGGGCGAGCGTATGATCGGAGAAGCATAGTCGGGCAGGCCGAGGCCGATGTTATCATGGTTTATAGTCTAACTTTGTATAGTTATGTGCACACGCGGCAATCCAAAACAAGGGGGTGGGGTAGGGAAGGGTAGGGCTGGACATCCTCTCCTGTATTTTAATATATTCCATATAAAGCTTAATTTATTTCAGTTTGCGTTTTGGTGTTAGGCCTATACGGTTTGGTAACATGCCATAATCATGATAATATCAAACAAAATAAGTTCCAAGATATTACCAGGTCAATCAAGTCATGTTTCTTCTATGCATCTTCCTAATATTTCATGGTTAAATTGAATACTTCTTGATGTTTCAGACAATTGAATATATATAAATATCAATTCGGGAACATACCGATTGAAATTCTGACTGAACATGCCGCGAACAAAGGTCTTCCCATTTCGATCGCTAGAATGGCTCATCATTCATAGTTTTGAATCAATAAAACGTCTGAATGTTCTAGACTGAAAGCAAATGGGAAAGGGTGGGTTATGGTGGGAGGATGGTCTATACTGCTGTCCGTCGGGCCCCCCCCCCCAAAAAAAAATGGTAACGATGTTATGAGATGTAAACAATAGGCCTACTTAATTAAATAGTGCAAAGTTGCACCTTTGATATCCTTGTACTTTTTTGCCTTTCTCCCAATGAAAAAAGTATGCTTCAATCTATGTGTGACAAGGCAATTTATAGGGATAGCTAATAAATAATAGGCCTAATACTACTATAGTACTATTATAATTGTTAATAATGGCAGTGTTTTGACCGTTATCATTGTTATCTTCAGTAGATGGAAAACTCATTTTAAAGAGATCCAACCAAAATGCTTAAGGCAAATGGTATTTTCCCGGTGGACTTTACCTTATACCAGGCTGAATTGCCGCCGATGAGTCCGAAATTTGAAAACGGGGAGGGGCGGTGCTCGAGACGTGTCGTCCTCAAAAACCCACCGCCAAATTGGGGGGCCCTCGATCCCTCCAACCCACTATAATAAGTCCTGCACTGTATTAATTTTTTTTAAAGCCACTGACTCAAAGTGGGGCCCTCACCCCCTTCAAGCCAGTGTATTTACAGAAAATAAAAGGGGCCGGGGGACACTCTACTGTTTAATACCTGTTCATATGTTCATAGTCATTTTACAAACCGTTAACATTATTATCCTGCTTCATTAAACATTGAGTAATAAGTGTTATGCCTAAACCTAATTCCCTTTTTTCAGTTGCGCTGGCATATCGAGGGTCAAGTTCAGTGCAATTTTTGGCTTTTTACTTTGATCAAATCGGAATTCGTGACGTGACTTTGATCAGAAGCTTACCTGATTCCGTCCCTGAGTAGAAGAAGAAGAACAAATTTATCAGACAGCTGCGACCAAACGACGTCATAATTAAATCTTCATCACCATTTCTCGCTTTCTCTCTTATTTTTCCAATTTTCTCACCTTTACTAAGTTTATACTAAATCTACAGGATATCAGGAAGGGCTGATTTTTACACCCAGAACTCACTAACTGCGTCATGCACGGTGCATTTGAAAATGATCACATTGATGAAGACTTGCAAACTGCACTGGTCCTATAATGATAAACTCTGATGATTAGCCGCAAATGTTGCGCACAGAAATGAATACACGAGCGTGTAATCTTTGTCAACCGGTTTAACGCGCACGTGTCACCATTTGAATTTGCCAACTCAAAACATTCCACGCGCGTTCGCGCTCGTTAGCAATTAACGCACGCGTTTTCATGCGTTACGCTTCCCGGAAATTGTAGGCGCACTTCGAATGCTCATGAAAAGGTATGGCTTCTTTTTCACACTCGGCATCATGACAAAGGTGGGTTTTTAAAGCACGTTTGAGGTTATTTTGATACCAAGAAAATAACGGTTTGTAATCAAACTTTGCACGAAGTTGGGGATTCATATGCTTCTCATAATATATGAAGAACAGGATTTGAAATTGGTGTATTTTCCCGTAAACCATGATCAAACGGCGGTATTGTCACATTTTCACCTTCATCGGTTGATTTCTTTATGTTCATTTTTGAGTAAAATGTGCAATTTTATGGAAACAATAAGTCGATAAATACTGCATCTGATGAAACGTAAGTAGGCTTAATGGAAAGAGCATGATCATCGCTAGGAATCTTTTTGTTTTGTTTAATTATTATTTGCCTAGTTCAAATTTTAGGGGTCTTTTTGTGGAAATGGACGGGTTTTTTAATTCAGAATGTTGACTTTTATGCCTTATTTGGTCAATAAATCATAAAGTATGTCCAAAATCAACAACAAAAAAACACGATTCCTAGATAATTTTGTTAAGATTACAATACATCTAGAACGACAACTTTCGACAAAATATATTTTTAGTTATCTTGACAAAACCTAAAATACGTGTTTTTTATCATTTTTTATCAAAAAGCTAAATTTTCGAAAAAAATCATGTTCATGGTTAGATTTATTGAACCCTTTACTTCAAGAAAATGTATACTTTTATATGGATTAAATGAATAATGACGAAGCTACGGCAGTTTTACGGAGGCTGTACCTGAAGGTGCACAGGCCCCTTAATATAATAACTGAAAAGTTTTATCAGTATATTTCCTGTCTTTTGAATGTGTAGCGGGATCCGGAGGGTTTCACCAACAACCCAGTATATTTTGGTGGCGTAGCACTGGCTTGTTGGCGGTGTGACACACAATGGGCCTGTTGAATAATAAAAATTATCCATTTGCGAGTTGAATTATTACAGACTAACAGATTTCTATCAATTGCGACCCAATTTATTTATAGAAATGGCTATTCGTACAACTGTTGTACGAATTGCATGAAGATTTCTGTAATTCGCACAACGACTCTGGACCAATGAGGTTCGAGCAACTATGACCTTTGCAACTTGCAAGCCTGCATCAATTTTAAGTATAGATGGTTTAAACAGGGAGGTGTAATAGTTATTAGTAATTAGTAATAAAATCTCTCTTGTTTAAAAGCTTGAACAGGGGGGCATCTGATGGGGGATGTGCCCCCCTCAGAAGTAGAATTTTTTTTCAATTTTCAAACTCATTTGGTGCGATCTGATGTGTTCTTTTGACCAATATTTTATGGAAAAGCCACCTCTTCAATTCCAATCAATATTTTTAAAAAAAATTATCAATGCAAGAAAAAAGTTGAGCATATATACTGATATTTTCTTGATTTGAGTATAGATTATTTAAAACCCGAACAGGGGGAGTCTGATGGGTGATGTGCCCCCTCAGAATTGGATTTTTTTTAAAAATTCGAACCCATTTGGTGCGATTTGGTGTGTACTTGTGACCAATATTTATAGAAAAGCAATCACTTTATTTCATTTTGCCTTGGCCATCACATACATTATATAGAAAATCAGGGGGGATTGTATTATAAAAAGTGTATTACACTACACAAATATTTAATATGACCAATTTGAAATCGCACCTGTACTGCAAAATTTATTTCAATTGTTTAATTATTTAAGCATAACAAGATGGCTTCAAGAACGTTTTTTTGGACCATTTTAGTTTAAACACTGGAAATGTTGCGCGTTTCGCATGAATTAGCCAATGTTTAATTTTTCAACTATAACAAGATAGCTTCAAGAACGTTTTCTGGACCATTTTAATTTGAAAAAAATGGACATTTAGTTTCAATGTTTCATTTTTCAACCATAATAAGATGGCTTCAAGAACGCTGTAGACGTACACAGTTTTAAAATGGGGCTGTCACAGTGTTTTTTGTGCATGCAGAGACACAATGTAGACTGTGCGGGAAAGAGTGGAAGCAAAAGTAGGGGGTTGTCCGGCAATGCGAAAATTGTACAAATTCTGTGTTCTTGACTCACTTACGGTAATTTTAGAACAAAAACATGAGTTTTATAATGTTCATATATTAAGTGCCTGCTACACTATTTTTATCAATCTGCCATGAGCATTTATTAAACCATTACAAGATGGCTTCAAGAATGTTTTCTGGATCATTTTAGTTTTACAAAATGGAAAATTTTGCGTGCTTCGCGCATATTAGTTTCAATGTTTTATTATTTATTTA
Source organism: Ophiura sarsii (assembly GCA_035610835.1). Classification (NCBI taxonomy): domain Eukaryota; kingdom Metazoa; phylum Echinodermata; class Ophiuroidea; order Amphilepidida; family Ophiuridae; genus Ophiura; species Ophiura sarsii. The sequence continues at coordinate 68,338,504 of CM069451.1, read as the reverse complement.
AGTATGGCTTCAGAAACGTTTTTTTGGACCATTTTAGTCCAATTCTAGCGTTTTTATCTGCTGTTTTTGGAGCCAATTGTTAACCAAATTCACTGAAATATACTTTATCACACTTTCCGTTATTTCCTATATATTTCATGCAAAGTAGGCGACACTTTGATCAAAACTAACGGAGTACTAAGGATAACAAACACACAAATATACCCCCCCACCCCGCTTCCAGATTTATAGTAAGATAACGCAGAGTGTTATATTAGTGCTCGTGCATGAATCGCTTCGCATAGTCGACTAGTGTGGTAAATGATGACCGTCGATGCTCGAACATGGCATTATTAAAACGGAAGAAAAAAGAGGGATTTGTGGTAACGATTAATTAAAAGCCTACAAAGATAGATGCCCATCCAGATTGGCCTGACGCGATGTTTCATACCCCAACTTTCCTGACACGAACTAACCCCATCATTGGTAGGTAGGCTAAAAAGTGTGGTATGATCTCGATAATATCGTTATAACATCGGCTAACTTTACCCTATGATTATGTAATTAGATATTTATTAAAATATGTATAGGCCTACATTTACGTTGATTTACGGGCTTAGGATGCTTTTTTTAATTCTTTATTCTCTCTTTTTAAATTAGACATATTTCAAACAACAGTGAATTTAGCAGCCGCGTATGCACATCGCTGAATATTGATATTATCGCCTAGTTAAAATTATTTGATTTAATTAGAACTGACATTAAGTATGCAAACTTAATGTTGACCCATTTACTTATGTAGATCAAATTTCTGTCAAATTTAAAGGTCCCGGTTAAAGGTATTGAATCCAAAATAAAGAAAATTCTGATATTCATAAAATCAAAATTGTTTATCCGACATTTGTGTATACAATGCATTAATAGGGCCTACTTATCCGCCATAAACCACCGATAAAATGTCAACAAGTTTAAACTTTTTTGTTTTGTTGTAAGACTTAAATGTAGGTTACAAAGGTGCACCATTTCCTCCACATGTCATTTCCATTCAACGTTTTATTGCCCTCGCATTCATGTTATTTATTCTATGAATGCTACAATGTACCACGGTTATTAGGTCACATTCGGTCACACATTATGAGCTCACCTCCCAATAGGGTGGTGCTGTTACACTTTTTAGTTTCATGCTGTCATATTCCTTAAATATTTATAAAGCCACAAAAGCTATCTCAACAAATTTGGTATCATTTGAAAGCCATAATAACAAGCTATCCGCCTGCAAAATGGCATTGGTATAGCTAATACAGAAGGGTGCAATCCTTAAAAAATATTCCTGGTCTAAGTGAATTTTGTTTTTTGTGAAATGCACACTTTCATTACATTTCTTTCTCAAATTAGCTAACAAATTGTATAGATTCGGATGCAAAGTTCAAAAATAGCACAAAATATCTCATAAAAATGCAGCGGAAAACAGCTTTTGAGGCATGAATAAATTTCACTTAGACCAGGTTTAACTTTAGACCCGGTCTAACTCTTTTGTGCATACGGACCTAAAAATATATAAAATAAAAATTGGAGATATTCACTAGCCGGTATAATTACCTTACCGACGGAGTAACCTTTGACAATTATATATCATCTGATGGGTAATTTCATGAGGAATTCAAATATGTAAAGTAAATAATGATAGGGGTAGGTATAACAAATATATGGATCTCAAATTAAAAATTTTAAAAATCTGATATTTTTCCGAACATTGTGAATCATACCATTTTAGTCCTTAGTCATACTTTAATTTCAATGGCATATTTGGTTTCCTCATGCAATTTCCCTTCAGAAAATGTATAATTTTACTACCTCAGGGGGTTATACAAGCAAATATAAATGTCTAAAGTTTAAATCATTTCGCCATTCCCCAGCTTATTTGTTCAGTGATGTACATCCCCGCTATGTCCCGGCTACACGCCCCGGCTAGTGGGGGCACCTTTGTACATCCCCGGTACAAGCCCCCGCATAGCCGGGCAACATTTTTTGTAAGTTTGCGTACGGTCCCCGCATGGTCCCCACCATGTCCCGGGTCCCCTGGGCCAGGGATGCAATTGATAAGTGCATTATAGTGTTTGTAATAGAGAAATAAAAATAGTCATATTTTACGGTGTTCCTAATAAAGATGGGAAGTACTTTGGTTATTGCCTTGAGCTGAGTCAAGTTGAAGAGTTTACCAGCGTCTATCTTGAGGGCATTGCACATCAGCTTCGATGATCTTCCCGCATCGCATAGCATTTCGGCGTGTAACCATTTTTAAACATGGAACCACTGTACAACTTGCAACGTTTCATGTCCAATTCTCAAAGCCCTAGCGTACGTAATACTGAAGCGATTAGCAATTGAACAGCACCCACAAGAAGCGTATGTCCTAATGAACAATTCCCAAAATGCTAATCGTTTCATTATTTTAATTTTGAAAGAAGTATGGGGATCAGCAACGCGTAAGAAATGTGATGCTTGAATAACTCCATACTAGAAATAACTTTATCAATGATTTTGCCAAAAGAGATAATCCAGCGTAGCATAGTGGCCAAGCTCTAGGGCTCCCATGCAGGAATCCCGGGTTCGATTCCTCAACCAACCTAGATGTATATCATTATGATTGTAGTTTGATTTTGTAACTAGTCATTCGGGCAACGTTCATAGTTCACCTCGCCGGATGTGAACCCGGGATGTGAACAAAATAGCCACTATCTATTATGTATTTTGTAGTATTATGGGATGAAAGTTTAGGCTGCTGTGAGAGCATTGATAGTACAAGGGAGAAGAATATTCGAAAGTGTGTTGAAGTGAGGATGCAACCCTTCTTCACGCCACAGGATGTCAAACTGCACTGTATTTTGCATACCATTAGGAAACACGGCTGTTTGATCCCACATAATTTGTCAGTTTTATTCTGAGAACACCGTAACTTGCTGGCCCGGTTCTGGTTTTAACTTATTCAAGTACCTGAATACACTGGCCATCTTTTGTAGAAATTTCATAACATTTGTTGGTGCCATTTCTGAGAAATAGAGCTTTGAATATTATTATTTACTATAATAGCGCCCTCATCGGCCACATTTCCCATAGAGTTACGTGTAAAATGTGTGTAAAGTAGAAAATGCTGATAATTTAAAAATGGCTCCTACAATTTTTGTATACTCTTATTCATTAGCGCTACCTAAATCAGGTCAAACCATAACTGGGCCACTATGTAATCTTTTTTTATTCCATAATTTTAATTATAAATCGGACAGTCAAACAGCCGTGGAAAGGAGATGGCAATGTTCAGCAAATTCGCAACTATTGAGGTACCAATCCTTCCTCTAAACACTGACATAGTAGCTTGTGGATATGGTTCATAAATGCCTGCTTGCCGCATTGGATGATTTCTGCTGGGATATCTTTTCAAGGTGATTTACCATGAGCAAGAGAGTCTGTGGTTTTGCTAAGCTTCACAGTTGGAAGTAGATCAAGCTTTTCTTTGAATTGTGAAGGGGGAGGGGGCATCTATGGTAATACATGTATCAGTGACCATGTTCTCTGTGGAATCAATATCTTGACAGTGCTCTTCCCATCGTTGAATCTGTTAGACACTACTGTCGGTGATCATAGTGTCACCCTTGTCTTTTGGAGGCGCAACTCTGTTGATATACTCTGTTTGGCCATCTCGAGACAGTGACGTAACTGAACAGGCGCAGCTTTTACGCACGCGTGTGTATCTTCCGCCTTTCAACGCTCGTGTTTGTACGCCAGCGCCGCGAGTATGCGCGCGCGTTATGTGATGCAATTAGTAGAATACGCGGTTACGTCACTGTCTCGAGATGGCCAAACAGAGTATAGTGGGACTAAAGACTCTCTTTCATCACTGCTCTTTTCAACTATTCACTCAAGACTGGAAGCTTTGGCACAGGGTCTAACAGTGACTGTTGGTACAACGCCTTGCCCTTTTTCTGGACATCATTCCTTGCTGTTCTTAGTATGACTTATAGCACAAGGCAGTGAGCTGCCGAGTGCTATAAGGAATTAATAGCACTCATCGACAGTACTATGTAGTGATGATTTATGTGGCAGAACTTTGCTTGACACACCCCTGCATACACCACTTTCACAGTAGGACACCTCTAACTCTTTTACAGTTTGTATTCAAGCGACACTGATAAAGATAAACACGCACCCATCAAGTTGGATAATAATTACAGTGCTGTAATTAATCAGGTTATTTACGATGTCAAATTATTATAGCACCTTGAAGCTGTACTATAAGTGAAATTTGTGGAACTCTGGACTGGCTGTGTATGTGCTATTAGTACAGTAAGGCTTTTGCTTTTTTTAAAGTAATTTAAAAAAAAGGGGTTAGGGATGGATTATAGGCCATATATGATTTGGCCAAGTTTTGGGTTATCATAATTTTCCAACTAAAAATGTTAGTCAAGTTATGATAGTAACAATGATGCAGGGGCGTAACAGAGGTTGGTTGTCAGGGGGGGCACAGCCAAAAAAAATCCTGGTTAGAATAATTCCGTCACGGAATTTTTCGTAAAAGGTTGCCCCAAATTTTTTCCCAGTCAGTCACCTCGTGAATCTCACGTAAAGTGGGGGGGGGGGGGGGGGGGTAGGGTCAAAAAAATTCGCACGGTCAAAACATTTCGCACGGTCAAAAAAATTCGCACGGTCACAAAATTTCGCACGGTCACAAAATTTCGCACGGTCACAAAATTTCGCACGGTCACAAAATGCACAGCAGTCAACAATTTGTTGACTGTTGTGCTTTTTGTACTGCGAAATTTTCTTTCCTTCTTTCTTTCCCTTTCTTCTTTTCTTTTTTTCCACTTTTTTTCTTCTCCTTTTCCCTTTTTCCTCCCTTTTTCCTCCCTTTTTCCTTTCTCTCTTTTCTTTCCCTTTCCCCCTTCTTTTCCTCTTTTCCCTTTCCCCCATTTTTCCTGGTGGGTAGGTTTGAATTTCCTGCTGAGCACCTTCAGGGGGGGGGGCACTGTGCCCCCCTGCCCCCCCCCCCCCCCCCCCCGACTGTTACGCCACTGCAATGATGTTAGAATCTTGAAAGAATGTTGGCACAGTTGTAACTTGTACTATTACTATGATAGTTGGCATTGCAATCATAAAATAATGGCCACATTGTAAGTTAGTGGAAATGTAGTGATCAATGAATAACCACTGTAGTAGATTCATTATGCTTGTTAACCTTGTTAGTTTTAAAGATTTTTTGTAGTTTTTAAGATCTTTCTGTGCAGCGCCTTGAGGCTGTTTACATCGTAAGGAGCTTTATAAGTCCCATGTATTATTATTATTATTATTAACCTGAGGATTATATTTATATGGTAACTACACATTCAAACACTACATCATTTATACCTTTCAGTAGATCCCTCATATCTAAACACCATGGTGTAGAACCAAAATTATGTCTCTATCTCTAATTCTTACAGAATGTCCATTTTAATGAAAATTGGCTGGTGGCGGTGGCCATTTGAATTTCTTTTAAATTCCGGCAATGATTGAAATTTTGCCGCACTTCAAAAATATGTTGGTATCTGGGGGTTAGTTATGTAATTATCAAATTCTATCACTGCTTGTATATTCCTTATGCTTACTAATGTTGATCTATAGCCCACAAAATATACTGTTACAAAGGTTGTATGGCACATTTAATGATTTTGGGGGCCATATTGGTTTCTTGAGCGGCCATATTGGATTTTTTTGGTGATGAAGTTATCAAGTCACATCAGTAAACACTTCAGTAGATTCTTCATATTTGACTACATGGATGTTATGCCCACCAACATGACGTAATCATAAATGCATAGCCAAAGTACTGATTTCAGTGGCTATATTGATTGCCCCCGTACACTTTTTAAAAGAGACACAGGTTAAGTTGTATGGGGTATGCTATTGCCTCCGGGCAACGAGAGGTAAATCTATTTATTCACACATTCATGCACTAATAAATGCCTTATATCAATTATCAATTATTCACATAAACTGTATTAGTGATTGTGGAGAACGCTAATAGTGTTCGAACCCCAAACCCTCTGCAAAGCGCCACCTGAGGGGATCACCTCAACTTTATATTACTTGCACTATTTAATGCTTAGACCAATTTTTCAGATAAACTGTATTAGTGATTGTGGAGAACGCTAATAGTGTTCGAACCCCAAACCCTCTGCAAAGCGCCACCTAAAGGGGATCACCTCAACTTTATATTACTTGCACTATTTAATGCTTAGACCAATTTTTCAGATAAACTGTATTAGTGATTGTGGAGAACGCTAATATTGATCGAACCCCAAACCCTCTGCTAAGCGCCACCTTGAGGGGATCACCTCAACTTTATATTACTTTGCACTATTAAATGCCTATATCAATTATTCACATAAACTGTATTAGTGATTGTGGAGAACGCTATTATTGATCGAACCCCAAACCCTCGGCTAAGCGCCAACTGGAGGGGATCACCTCAACTTTATATCAAAATTAGTGAAAAACATTTTCAATTTTATATTTAATGCACCGATCAATTTTTCATATCAATTAATCTGTGAACCATCCAAAACTTTACATTTTAAATACATATGATATCAATTTTGAATCCAAATCACATGACGCTATCCATTATTAAATTGTTTGTTTGGTTTAAATTTGTAGAAGCAAAAAAGAAACAATGCTTACCTGCAACACGTAGTTGGGATAGCCACCAAAAGAGATGGGTGTGGTGGGTGGGAAATTTTGTTGTTCAGGAGCGAGAAATCAGTTACCTCCTCGTAAATGCCACGGAGAAGTGTGATTAAAATAGGGAGTCGGCAATACAGGTCCTGGGAGCATAGGGAGGGACCTCAGATAAAGAAATAGCCATTCTATTGTTGCCGGGAATTTATGCCATAAAAGCCCGGGAAATAGGGAACGGATCATCCAGCCAGTGCCGGCTGCAAAAGCAATTAGTTTGGATTTTCCCAAACAAATTGTCATTGCCCCCGTACACTTTTTAAAAGAGACACAGGTTAAGTTGTATGGGGTATGCTATTGCCTCCGGGCAACGAGAGGTAAATCTATTTATTCACACATTCATGCACTAATAAATGCCTTATATCAATTATCAATTATTCACATAAACTGTATTAGTGATTGTGGAGAACGCTAATAGTGTTCGAACCCCAAACCCTCTGCAAAGCGCCACCTGAGGGGATCACCTCAACTTTATATTACTTGCACTATTTAATGCTTAGACCAATTTTTCAGATAAACTGTATTAGTGATTGTGGAGAACGCTAATAGTGTTCGAACCCCAAACCCTCTGCAAAGCGCCACCTAAAGGGGATCACCTCAACTTTATATTACTTGCACTATTTAATGCTTAGACCAATTTTTCAGATAAACTGTATTAGTGATTGTGGAGAACGCTAATATTGATCGAACCCCAAACCCTCTGCTAAGCGCCACCTTGAGGGGATCACCTCAACTTTATATTACTTTGCACTATTAAATGCCTATATCAATTATTCACATAAACTGTATTAGTGATTGTGGAGAACGCTATTATTGATCGAACCCCAAACCCTCGGCTAAGCGCCAACTGGAGGGGATCACCTCAACTTTATATCAAAATTAGTGAAAAACATTTTCAATTTTATATTTAATGCACCGATCAATTTTTCATATCAATTAATCTGTGAACCATCCAAAACTTTACATTTTAAATACATATGATATCAATTTTGAATCCAAATCACATGACGCTATCCATTATTAAATTGTTTGTTTGGTTTAAATTTGTAGAAGCAAAAAAGAAACAATGCCAAACAAGTTTGACATGTTGGATTGACTTTGGCAGACCATAAGGGGAGAACTTGCCAAATCCCCCCCCCCCCCCCCCGCCTTAGACAAACCTAATCACGAAGCGGATATGTGCCTGTGGGGGGTATGCCATGAAGGTTACCAGTGCGTCTCGCAGTCGGAAAGGTGTGTGCCGTCGACGCGTCAAAGATATAAAAGGGGGGTGAACATAAGCCTTGAACTGCTGATGATGTGAAATGGAATATGTATTATGTATCGGGGAACAAATGCCATGGACAGAACTATTGACACAAGTTAATCGTCGGAACTATTCAATGATAAAAAGATTTGTTAATATGTGAAGCACATTATCGACGTAAGTACAAGACATTACTTATTTACAACGTATGGGGAACAACTTAGCTAGACGACCATTAGCTATATAAATATGGATATCGCGATATAGACATGCAAAATTAATTTGTAATTGACCTATAGTTAACCATTCAACGTGATAGTAGCCGGCTGCGAAAAACTCGGAAAAAAACCCGCTTGAAGCGAGAAAAACGAGAAACGTAGAATTTGGCCCCTGGTTCAATGGAGTGGATAGCGCAATGCGCAATTCACTCATTGCCCCGCTAAACTATCGCGTGCCAATACGGTGTTGAATCCTAACCGGTCCACATTATCAAATAGGGTTGCCATGAACCAACAATTATTATTGAAAGCATTATTATATCCATTTTCCTTTGACAAGAATATCAATACCTATTTGCAACGTATGGGGAACAATTAGCTAGACGACCATTAGCTAAAATAGGGTTGCATTGAAATAGACGTCCGGTATCTATAAATATGGTTGTGTTGGGTAAATCCCGGTTCCCACAAGTTAATCGTCAAAACTATTCAATGATGATAAGTTTGGATAATAAGTGAAGCACATTATTGATGTATGTTAAGACATGTTATCATTACTATTTCAATGCTACTCACTTGGAAGTCAACAAGCTCTGGTATCCAAGTACCGACTGACGTATCAATTCGTAATATCCGATACGTTCGAACTGGACGACCAACGGAGCCACACAGGGGCGGTATAATGTCCGCTTGATTTTCACCGTGAGTATTCCAGACCTTATTTACGAATGATTGATGATCTACTGTGAAACAGCTAAAAGCTACGAATTTGTCGGTGGTAAGAATGACGTAATACCCGTCAGAGAACCGTCATTTGCAATTATTTTGCAAGTAGCTGAACGTCCAAATAAGATGGAACTTGCAGTTCAGCCATTTCACATAGCCACCGCAATAGACTATACAAATATTGTGCTGGGCTTGGTACTGACACTCGTGTTACCGACGGTCGATCCCGAATAAGAGAGAAAACATCCAAAATGGAGCGGGAAGTGTTGTTGTATAGACACAAATAGTTTCCAGTCGTCTTGCGGTCCTTTTCAGTTGTCGGAAGTGTTCCGAAGGTGGGTTAGGTTGCGTTTCGTTATGTCACGTTGATCATTTGTCTAATGACTTGATGTACCACGTCTTTGGTACATTTGGTAATGAGCTGGGCAGGTCATAATAGTAATAACACATTCGCCCCAGCTTGCGATATATTCCGAGCCATTGAGTTTAAATATTTCGCCAATGATGATTCCGGCATGGTTACGACTACGACTAAGTAAGTGTTACATATTTCAGCGCTCTGCTTGCGCCTGGTGAACATGTATGGAGTTCACAAATTACTACTCGTTACACGCCTTTGAACGGACCCAACCAGTTCACGCACTCGTCCTGGCTCGCAAGTTGTACCCATCCACTATTTATACGCCACCACATGCACACACCTGTCATATCTGAAAGAAATAATGCAAGAAACGGATCAGATTCTTGTACTGGCAATAGAGGTATATTAAAAGGTACCTTGTACAATCAAAAACATTTTTCAAAAAGAGCGATAGGTCCAGGCGGCCCTAGACAATAATGACCCGACATAGAAAATAAATGCGAAGAATGCACGGTGAAAGCAACTCAAACAAAATTATTGACTAATAACTACAACCTAGAGGGCCAATAACCATGATTGATAACCAATTACCGATCCGTATCCAAACTGCCAGCCACTGGCCGTAGAACCTCATACCTTAAACTAATAGTAAAAAAGGAATAATAAAACATATCAGGATGAGCCAACCCGTACGGCGCAAACCTAGAAGAAGAAAACACCTATTGTGTGAGTGGAATATCCCGGGGGAATATCCCATTACGAATGACGTAACAATGATATAATACGATGTTGTCGATCAACAGCATAAGCAAAAATAGCCCAAACGTATACAATGATAGCCCAACATTGTAACAACCATTCAATACCTGTAATTTTAAAAACCGGGTGAAGATGAAGATGTAGTGAATAATGTTTGAGTATTACGAACCGAATGACTTGTAATTGTTATGGATTAATCAACCCAGTGTTATATATTCGGATACAAACCGCTGATACAAATGAAACGGCCAAACCCACTTCAGACTGCATGGTTGGTCTGTACAACAATCAATGTGCCATGGTACACCTGTCACTAGAGCAAAGAATGTACATTATACAACAATTAAATCATGCACGGATTACGGAAATAAAGCACAAACTACGGACAGATACACGTGGTAGCGACGTCCAAGATTGCAATAGTAGAACCCAATGGAACAGTAAACACGAATATTCGCGAAACTGTAAATTTAAGCGCAAACGAAATTAAAATTATTTAACTAATTTATTTAAAAACTAATTAAAATTTTAAACAAAAGCAAGGTAACTGCAACCCCGAGAATCACGCGTATGAGAACAGACAACCGCAGGCAATTCTGTGTATACCGGAATTTATTTATTATTTAATTATTTATTTATATGTATATTATTTATTTGCTAATATTTGAAATACACCTACGTAACATAACATAACATAACATACGGCGGTTATATAACTGAGTTTCACGCTAGTAAGATCGCCAGACAACTGTAAGCTATGTGAGAGCCTGCATTTATTTTTTATTTATTTAATTATTTGAACATAAACTTTTACCACAGAGCACCAGAGCACTCCACTACCCGATGGTGCGTGCATAATAATCCGCATGAGACCGGAGCACCACCGAGCCAACGAATTAAATAATTTGTACCAATCATGGAAGCGACTGAATGAGTACCAAATTGAACAGTACCAACGAACGAGCACAAACAATTATGATGTAACAAGCAATTGGGAGCCAATCGATATTGATATGATACAGATTATTAATATTATTATTATTATTATATCAAGTGCAGAGACTCCGCATGAGACCGGAGCACCACCGAGCCAACGAATTAAATAATTTATACCAATCATGGAAGCGACTGAATGAGTACCAAATTGAACAGTACCAACGAACGAGCACAAACAATTATGATGTAACAAGCAATTGGGAGCCAATCGATATTGATATGATACAGATTATTAATATTATTATTATTATTATATCAAGTGCAGAGACTCCGCATGAGACCGGAGCACCACCGAGCCAACGAATTAAATAATTTATACCAATCATGGAAGCGACTGAATGAGTACCAAATTGAACAGTACCAACGAACGAGCACAAACAATTATGATGTAACAAGCAATTGGGAGCCAATCGATATTGATATAAATACAGATTATTAATATTATTATTATTATTATATCAAGTGCAGAGACTCCACCCATTAAAAACAGAAAATAACAAAAAAAATAATGTTGTCATGATGGAGAGAGATAAAATTAGCAAAGCGTAACTGAAGGGGGGAATGCGTGACCATACATAGGATCTGTGAACGCCCAGCCAGGACTAAAATATCGAACGCGGTCATCAATACATGGTAACATGCGTCCTATATCGAAACAGTGACATCGATAATCCCACCGATGTGCCGGGTTAAGTAGCGCTGTTAAGTGGCAGTGATGTAATGATTTGAAAGACGCAAAACAGAAGATGGTCGGAGTCTATTGTACCTATTGTGTAGAACGACATGCCAATTGACTAAAAACCACTCACGCCAAGGCACAAAGCAGCTTAAGTTGTAAACATTACTATTGATGGCGCAGCCACATCATATTTAAACGTATAATTATTATGAGAAAGGCCAACCAGAATAATATCGACTACCCCATTTAACGTGATGGATTATAATTAATTTAAATGTATGGCGGACAATCAAGGAAACCGATTCCGAAACTATGAGCCAATGTGATAGTATATGACTTATTAGCGCGGATGCCAAGCAAGGTCTACTATAAAAAGGGCTACGGCTACCAAAAAATGGATATAATAACTAACATGAAACGACCCGCGGACTAAATACAAACAGTCATGTAAAATGCGTGGACTCAAAGACTGTACAATGTGAGTAACCACCGTCGATTGGAGACCTATAACATGTATTATAATTATTATGTTATATGTAATGTATTATATTTAACGATGCATGTAGGCCTATGAAGACGTAAACCTGTAAATATTGTGAGGGTGAACCGTTGATTAGCCAAAGACGACTACGGCCATTGACATTCCCTCAATAAAATACGTTTTAACAAAAACTACATAATAACAAGACAAAACAAAATTTTCTCACCGAATTATATAGTAGTACCATTTCCGAAGGCTTATCTCCTAGCAATCCTGTGAATCCGAATAGAAAACCAGGATTGTAGTATGTACACCAACAACAAAATTTTGTTGTTCAGGAGCGAGAAATCAGTTACCTCCTCGTAAATGCCACGGAGAAGTGTGATTAAAATAGGGAGTCGGCAATACAGGTCCTGGGAGCATAGGGAGGGACCTCAGATAAAGAAATAGCCATTCTATTGTTGCCGGGAATTTATGCCATAAAAGCCCGGGAAATAGGGAACGGATCATCCAGCCAGTGCCGGCTGCAAAAGCAATTAGTTTGGATTTTCCCAAACAAATTGTCATTATAGGGCGGCCACATTGGATTTATATGGTAACGGAATGATTAAATGACATCAATACATGTAACTACTTGTGGATTCCTCATGCTTGAAAACCTAGGTGTAGAACCCAAATGATATCTTAATAAGAAATAATTACAGAGTTATGATAATTGTAATGAATTTGTTGGGTAATTGGGTAATGGCGGCCATCTTGGATTTTTAAAAAATGCCACGGGTGAAATTTTGCACACTCTCTGAAAATTATAACATTATGACTATATGAACTCAAATCAATCATCTAAAAGAGTCTGTACTAACTTTCCACCTGACAGGCCATATCAATGAATTTCCTCTGAACTATAAGAGTAGTATATGAATGAACCATAACCTACTTCTGGAAAAATATAGGACGGATTAGTTGGAGTGTTTAATCAATGAGATGTTTGACATAATTCATTGTCAAATACCTTATATGGTTGAATTAGAAATAGGTTAAGAGTTTAACAGGTTCAATGTCAGACAAGTTTAAAACTGTCAAGCTTTCATCAGGATAAGCCCTGACTTCTTCAGGATCAAATTATTATAATCAAAACATAGAGACTGCCACTTCTCTATATATCATCATCAGGTTTAACAGGTTCAATGTCAGACAAGTTTAAAACTGTCAAGCTTTCATCAGGATAAGCCTTGACTTCTTCAGGATCAAATTATTATAATCAAAACATAGAGACTGCCACTTCTCTATATATCATCATCAGGGGCGGCGCCAGGGTATTTTGATAGGGGGGGCCAATGCATTTTTGTTAGTGATGTGCGAAGCATCAAGGTGCGAAGCACCGCGCTCCGCGCTAGCGCGGACAGGGGGGAGTCTGAGGGGGATGTGCCCCCCTCAGCGTTAGAACTTTTTTCAATTTTCGAACCCATTTGGTGCGATTTGGTGTGTACTTTTGACCGATTTTTGGTTGAAAAGCCATCACTTCATTTCCAATCAATATTGGCTTTTTATCAAAATTAGACAGCTGTTTCGTTATATGCAAGAAAGAAGTTGTGCATACTGATGACATTTTCTAACAATGTTATGTTGAAAAACTGTCTCGCGGTTGGTAACGGCGAATGGAAGCTTTTTTTAAATACATTTTTATAAATTGTTAACCCGTATAGCAAAATAAAGCTATTTTATGCAGCATTTTTACGCTTTAGGTTCGTTATTTATTTATTTTCCGACCATGATTTCTCATACTAGGCCTATTTGTATAAGAATTTGGTTTCGATTCCCTCGACTGACGCCTTAAAATTTAAAATATATAATTTTTTCCCCCCGAAATGGGTGGAGTTACCCGAATGTTAGTCAAATGTTTATTTATCTTCAGTTTTATGAAAGCGAAATAAAAGTATACGATTGATGACGACAGGAAAGCGATGATAAAGCGAGTGCAATATTGAACTCTGACCTCGACGCCTATTGACGATATTATAGCAGTATCCTGCGGACGCCGAACGGTATGATATTGGTCAAAAGTTTGCAACAACAGTGAGGGCGGGCGATATGCTGCTCGTTTTACAGACGATGCCGGACACGGGCTATTTCACGAATTAACGAAGGACAAACAAATGGTTAACGACGAATTAAATTATAAACAAATTATTCGAAAATTGATATTGATCTGGAGTTAGTTATTCAACTCCATTTGGTCATCACCCAGCGGTTTTAGGATGAAATAATTTAGTGCCAAACTGCCAACATTAAAATCCTTTTTTTACATTAACACCAACAGAGATTCAACATTTACGGCCATTCGTGTCCCCGTCTGCTGAGGTTATTTTTGGTTACAGTAAATTGTTAATATTTCTTTTTTATGTTGGGCTAGGTCATTTGATCATTATTTATCACATTATCAACTCATCATCTTCATCTTCAAATGTTATAGGCTCCAGTGGCGTAGCTAGGATATTGGGGGGCGCTAAATAAAATGAACCGAAAAGATTGTTATGAGTCAAGATATGCGCGCATAGCGCGCGAATATTTTTGACTTTACACCTATTTTTGGCACGATTGAGATACATTTTGGCTGTAAACAAGCTTGTTCCAACGAATATTGTATTTCGGGGTAAGATATGCGCGCGTCGCGAAAATTTTTCATCTATGTACTTTTGACCATCATAATTCCATGATTTCTCTGGTCAAATGAACCGACAGTGCCAATCTCAACCGACACGACGTCAATATTGGGGGGGGGGGGGCGATCGCCCCCCTTCTGGCTACACCACTGATAGGCTCCTCTGTTTTCCTTCCTTTCCTCTTTTCTTTCCTCCTTTCTTTCCTCTTTTCTTTCTTCTTTTTTTCCCCTTTTCTTTTCTTTCCCTTTTTTCCCTTTTTCCCCATCCTTCTATAGGGGGGGCTAAAGCCCCCCCTGCCCCCCCTGTGGCGCCGCCGCTGATCATCATCAGGTTTAACAGGTTCAATGTCAGACAAGTTTAAAACTGTCAAGCTTTCATCAGGATAAGCCTTGACTTCTTCAGGATCAAATTATTATAATCAAAACATAGAGACTGCCACTTCTCTATATATCATCATCAGGTTTAACAGGTTCAATGTCAGACAAGTTTAAAACTGTCAAGCTTTCATCAGGATAAGCGCAGCCCTGACTTCTTCAGGATCAAAACATAGAGACTGCCACTTCTCTATATATCATCATCAGGTTTAACAGGTTCAATGTCAGACAAGTTTAAAACTGTCAAGCTTTCATCAGGATAAGCCCTGACTTCTTCAGGATCAAATTATTATACTCAAAACATAGAGACTGCCACTTCTCTATAATATATCATCATCATTTGGGCTACCCCATGCCATGCCTGATCATTTGAGAGTAGGTGCGCCTTTCCTACTTGCGAAATTGGTGGCTCTGACTTCCCCTTGCCGCTGACCATACTATTAAGTTAATTTGGCTCTTAGAACCTCAAAGGACTGCTACAATGAAAATTTCCCCCATCTATAATTGTGTACGGCGACGAAAATACATACCCCTGTTGTACTGGCCCGACAGATCCATTTTTTGTTTCATTTTTGTTTCTCTGCATTTTTTTGAAATTGTTTGAACATTTCGGAAAATGTTGAAAAGTCACCAAAAATTCCTGAAATGTCCTGAAGTAAAAAACCCAGCAAAAACAACCCAGTCAACCGACCCTATCTGAGAGGTCTGTTTGCCCATACAACATGGTGGTTTTCCTGTCACCTAATAGCAATTGCAGCTCTTTGCTACACAGTCTTACTGTAAAGTGGCAGACTTTTTACTGTTTGTGTATCTAAATTATGGAATGATCTTCCTATAGAGTCAGTTTATTTCAGAAAACCCTAACCCTACTATGCGACACAGAACCACACAGCCAGCAGCCCCTGCTTGCATGCGCACACAACTTCTATCCGATGCTGTGATAACCCCAAACATTTAGCCTGGGCAGCCCAGCCCTCGTGGTGTGGTGGTTTGACTTCCTCGCCTGCCACTAATCCCTGTGGGTCACAAACCTATTTTGTTGTCCTCTGGCCTTTTACTCATCTCATGCTGTTCTTCATTCCATCACCTCTACAACACCCAGAGGGTAATGTCTTCAAGAAGGCTCTTAATTATGTCTTTAATAAAGACATTTGTTTCATAACTTATTTTGCTTCTTATATCATTATGTTTACATTTATTTATTTTAATGTTATTTTGTATCTTTGTAGGCACATTGAGCCCCCAAGGAATGGCGCATTACAAATACTTAGGCATGTATGTATGTACATTGTGGGAGTACGCCCACAATACAAACAAAATAGTAAGTCCAATCATGCCCTGTGGGCCTGCACGTTGGTAGGAATTGACATTCTGGGTGTATGAGAAAATATGTCCATTAAGACATACAAACCTATGATAGGTTATACCCCCTCTAGAGGCCATTTAAAAGCTGTTGGAAGCGTCTCCACTCTGAGGAACTCCCACAATGGGCAAAAGCGCCGATAGTGCATTTTCATACGTTTATTTACTCCAATAATACGTTCCAAGGCCTCTCTCATTGTTATGCCCTTGATATGTGAACCTCCCTGTCTGCACAAGGTCACTGTCAAACAGTTTAGTCATTTTGTGATTTATTTGATTTGAGTGTTTTTTAAAACCATAGAATTCACCAAGAGCCAGGTGCGTACGCAGGATTTTTTCAAGGGGGGGTGTTTTAAATTTGCTGGAAGCAACGGCGGCGGCGGAATGTTTAAAAGTTGGTGGGGGACACTTAAATACCATCATGTAAAGTGTAAAGAGCCGAGCATCTTGCGGTTGTCGATTGTTTCTAACGTTTTTGCCTTACATTTTGCTGGGGATAGTGGGGATTAGGGCCGGGACGTACAAATTGCCCATGTGACGTCCCAGGTACAATCGTGTACGGTCCCCGCAGGGCCGGGCACCATTTTTTGTACGTCCCCGCTACAATCCCGGCCCCCTTGGCCGGGACAAAGTGTACAGTCCCGGCCACCCATTTCCCAGGACAAAGTATTCACTCTGGATCGGCTACAGTACCAAGGTCGCTTAATTCTTTCTGCAACCATAACGGAATGCATTTCTATGTGTTCCCTATGTGTTATTAGACTTATGTCGTCAAACGCATCGCATCTCTAGCTTATTTATAGCATGCGCCCGGTGTACATTTGTGTACCTTAGCGTACGTCCCCGCTACACGCCCCGGCTAGCGGGGGCACAGTTTGTACGTCCGCGTACACTCCCCCGCATAGCCGGGCATTATTTTTGTACACTCGTGTACGGTCCCCGCATGGTCCCCGCCATGCCCCGGGTCCCAGGGGGCCGATTTTTGGGGTAGCTTTTCACAATAATCTGAAATTTGAGATTGATCGGAGGTACGGTTTTCTAGATATGACAATTTTATTGTAAAAAAAACCATTTTAAGTCATTTTGTTTTGTATTGTTTTTTGGCCAACAGAGGGCAGTCTATTTTCTTTTTTTTTATATTGTTTTTTTGACTCCCTATGATTATGACGTCATATTTTTGTCGATTTTCTGGACTTTTGTATTGGATTTACGTGCAAAATATATGGCATCATACTTTCCAAGGTGTATATGCTTCCAACTTTCATAGATAAGAAGCCCTCACCCCCGGAATTGCGGGGGATAGGTACTCATTCTGTCTCTCAATTGACTGCCCAAGCATAGAATAAGTTATTCTCTGTATCCTGAACCATGCCTAATATATAATATGAATCTTGAGGATAGCGTGCATGCGTGTCTGGAATTTCAGTATTGAGATATTTGATGACTTGGCACAACAGTGAATTGTTTAACCTGTGTCTCAACCACAGACCAACTGATAAAGAAGTTGGTGTATTCTCTATAAAGTTGGCTAATCCAGGTACTGAAATAAATATAATTGTTTGACTGATCTGAAAGGATTCACAGCTCAGTGGTAACCTTGAGACTGCAGTGTAATGACAAATGAAAAATTATATTGAAAATATTTGCATAACAATGTGAAATGAAAATCCACATAAAACATTTCTGCACAATGTAAAATGATGAATGAGATTGAAACTGATTTTGTACCGCATGAAAACATGTCTACAGGGTGGAGTCAAAAAAAAATGTACTCAACTTGAAGAATTTTTAAAAAGGAATATGAGCATTTGTCTCCCAAATTATTTTAATGGTAAACAAGACATATTAATTATCTTTAATAAGAATTATTTGGTTTTAATTGGTTAAGAGGAACTCATTTTACGTGTATTGAATAAAAGTGGCAATTTTTAGATCCAAACAAGGTACTATCTTCGAAGGCTCAAATTCAATATCATCAGGTATTATAAGCAATAACAAATTACAGTCCTGACAAAAGGTTCTAAAGTCTTCAAGTGCTACGGCAAAGTATTGACAATGCATCTAGAGATTTGCGTCGAAGAAGCGTCTCCAGGCGCGCCATCAACAGCATGCAGACCAGAGCGAGACTTTGTATTAACAATAATGGTGGTCACGTAGAAGGAAGAGCTGCTTGATTATTTGCCTATTGATGGACTTATACACCTATCAGTTGTAAGACGCACCCTATGACCCCCGGGAGTGGTGCGTCACTTTACCGAGGTGCGTCGACTTCTCATGTACCATGACGCACCCTGTGTCAAAAAAACGACGGACCATTGCCTTCCAAATACGCACCCTCCGTCAATTTTTGGACGCACCATTGGTGGATTCTGACGGACCATGACGACGCACCCCGTCGTCAGATATCGTTGACTATAACTGGATAAAACACGATCTACTGGAAATGAAACTACTTTTAATTCACATGGGATCTGCCCTTATTCGATGTTGTCAACCCTGGCCCTCGAATAATTATATAGACCCCGGACCGGGACCGGGTAGGCCTATGTTTTTTTATTTGAATCGCCTGCCGCACATCCCCGACCAAATTCAATTCCGGGGGCCTGTCCTACTACCTCTGTGTTCTTAGATTGTTCTGCGCTTGTGCGGAAGAGCGCAATGCTGATCCCCTATCTTATACCATGAAGATGCTTGTATACGTGACACTTCTCTTAAAATGAAAGGTTCTCGGTCTACTGCGGTTCCTTTTATTTCGTTGCCAAACTCTTGTATTGATGATCGAGTGATTTCAGGCATTTTAGAACATGCGGTATAAAATATCGGAGTGATGTTTGCGGTATTAAAGTGGAGCCTGGTTGGCGGTATTAAGAAGTTATGTGGTATAGTAGCCCTATAGCGTATATTTAAAGGTCGTATTTTGTTGTTCGTAAACAGATGTACACTGTGACGCACCCATGTAAAGTGACGGACCTTGACGCACCCTCCGTCATTTTTTTGACGGACCAAAGGCTGCCACGGACGTACCCTCCGTCAATTTTTTTTGGTAAACGACGCACCCACGACGCACCTCTCCCGGGGGTCATAGGGTGCGTCTTACAACTGATAGGTGTATTACCTGAAAACAAATTGTCTTCAAAAATGAATGTCCATGTAGAGAAAGAGAGAGAGAGACTTTTACGTTACTAGTCTTACTGTGGACATCGATATTTTGACCGTATATTTTAACTTTATCAGGATCAGTATTTACTTAATCTAACATATTTATGAACAATAGGTGCAATATTATTTTTTATCAAAATACTTTATTGTATATTTTATACAATATCAGACAGTCACTCATTTGGCCATTTTTATTCCACGTCCTTGTCTTGTTTATCATGTTTATGAAATCTATGGATCATTTTTAAATCCTTGCAATTACTTTAACTCATAATTGGTGATAATATGTTATCTTTATTTCATGTTAAATAATGAGGAGAAATTCTGATCAAGGCTATTTAATTGGTTTAATAAATAGACTGTTTAATCCTTTACATGTTAATCCTAGTACACATAGAGCTCATTGAGCGTGAAATTACAAATTTGTTCGGTTTCAAAATTCAGTTCTTTTACAGAAATATTCATATCTACTAAACGGTACCATATATTGCCGTGATTCTTTTTGCCGATGATAGCAGATAAATGGCGTAATTGATTAAATTATTGGTTGCCTTAATTTTGTGGTCAGAAATATTTTTTATTTATTTTTCAATCAGAGTACACTTTTTTTTACTCACGCTGTAGACCTTGTTAAATGATAAATGACATTGAAACATGTCAGTTAAATGTTAAAGGTCAACAGCATTAAATCAATTCTACACAATGTTAAAGAACATGACATTAACGCATTTCTAATTTATTTCAATTTCAAATTGAAATTAACAACAACACAAGTTTTCTTTATTATTGATTTATACAGCACTTCTTTTTATGCTTTAGACCAGGGGAGGAGGAGGGGCCCAGAACCAAGCGGCCCATGTGGCGATCGCCACAACGCCACAGTGGTCAGTCCGCCCCTGATTCTGAACAATCTATTGGCTAGGGTCAATTTGTGGTAAATGCACCATACAATATTTTGTTGATTTTGATAAATGGTCAGTTTGATAAATCTTCATATACACCATCATATTTACACTCAGCTCAGTTTGCCTTAGTGGAATTATTTAACATGTGTAAGGCATAGTTTTTAATGCCAAATAAATGTTTTATTTCACCAGTACTAAAACACTATTAGCGCCCTCATTGTTCAAGGGACTGTAAAATGTAAATGTGACTGGATTTGCTGCTATTGGTTATTTGTTTTGGTATGCAGTGGAAATGTACACACTTATCTAAATTCCACCCATAGACCTGTTCCTAATTAAACATTTAGCAAGGTGTGGATTTCTTTTGTGAAATATACATTTTGTGAGTCTTTAATTTTAATCAAAATATTTCTTTTTGTGAAATTCATAAACAAATATAACCATTGCAGGAAACCCATTATATTATAGAATTACTCGTTATAACAAGAAAACCAAGTTGTCTTTGGAAATTTCACTTTAAACATTTTTTGAATAGATTTTTGACCTGAACTTTTTGTGTTTATGAAACCAGGACCAATGATATTCTGTTTTGAAAAGAAGAAATAATTTAGTTACGAATGGCAATCAGTATTTGTACCTGACCCCGGGGTTGGGGGTTGGTGTTGGTATTAGGCCATCAACAAAATCGTTTGATTGTCCATAGATCACTTTCAAAAGTTGAGTAGGTCTGTCAGGAGTTTTTTTCTTCTTTTCTCCCTTGCCCTTTTTTCAGGTCTAAAAGTACAATGAGATGTACTTGTTATGGTAACCAAATCTGTAACATTTTAATGAGTTTTTATTTTCTAAACAACTAAAATGTGTAAAAAAATAGAAATGTTCAACAACAAAATTGAATTTTTTGATTTTTTTTTTAAAATTAAAAAGGATTTCACGGTTAATTTAAGTGATCTAAATCAGCATTTGTTTCAAAATACTAATAGGGAAGGGAAAAAGTGTGTGAAATGTATCATGCTTGGTATAAAGAGGTTTAAATTATACAAATTACTTGCTTAGAGGATCAAAATAATTTGACTATTTCACTTCATCCTTAGAGTATGTAAAATACTGTCCATACTTGTTTAGGGGTTCTTTGTCACCTCTATGTATCAATGCCACGCCTGATACCCCCTTGCGATGACCACTGAGCACCCCAGGTATCGTAGGTGGTTGATCTTGATCTTGAAGACCTCGCTATCCATATGACAACAGACTCCAATATCAACCTATATACATGTGTTATGTGTTGTAAGTTTTAAAAAGCTCCCCAATCTTACATTGGAACAACAAACACATTATACAATACCCCGCTCTATGAAAATAATGTATTCAAGTTCACATTGAAGTTCACATTTAAACAATATAAAATAATGTATTGAAATGTCTATGCCCCCAAACACCTCTGAAAATGAAATACAAAGACTATAACGTCATAGTTATCGTTGCCAAATTCACTCCTATATGCACACATACAAATGATTCATAAAAAGTAAATTACCGGTAATTTCAATTTGTGCCATATCAGAGAAAATATTTTCATACACAATAGTGGCCTATATCTTATGTTAACTTCTTGTTATGTAAGGGAGTGTCGCAGTCTCACGGTTTTTATTCAACATACAGGGTGGTACAAATAGTTGACCTATTTGTGATGAACATTTTCTAATTTTGGATTAGGTTGTGTAATGATTTTATACAACCAAAAAACCCTCTTTTTTGGATTAGCCCAAATAATAAGCAATAGATTGATTAGCATCCACTGCTTTAAGAACATGAGGAAATGTTGTTGATGTGTGATGGCAAAAGGTGAAAAAGGCTGTCAAAATGTGAACACTTATTTGAACCACCCTTTATATCATATCGTCGTGCGAGTGCAACAATATCGTATCTGCATTCTGCTGTATTTGCAAGAGAAGCATTTTTATGTTTTTCATACTTATTGTGTTTTTGAGTAAAAATATTATGTTATGGAAGTATAAAGAATGTTTTCTGAATTGAACATCGTGTCATAAAAATAAGTATTTGAAAAGATATTGACATTTTTAGATAAGGTATCTGCAATAACAAATCTAGTGAGTGCAACAACAACGTATGTGGCAGATACGTTATTATTGCGCTGAGAAAACTTGAGAAAATATGAAAATCAGAGTGCAACAACAACGTATGTGGCAGATACGTTATTATTGCACTGAAAAAAAGATGTACTTGTTGTGGTAACCAAAACTGGGAAAAAAATCTGTAATATTTTGATGAGTTTTTTATTTTATAAACACTTTAAAAATTAAAAATATCAACTAAAATGTGTAAAAAAATAGACATTTTCAACAACAAAATTAAAATTGTTGATTTTTTTTTAAATTAAAAAAACCCCCAAAATAATGGGTCTGAAGGATTTCGAGGGTCGGGCGGACGAGGACAATCATTTTTTTTGGGGGGGGGGCCTTATGGGGTGAATTCAAGTATGAAATGGATACAAATGCCAGGAATTGTTGGTGAATACAGGTAAAGCAGGGGTTTGGGGGCGAAGCCCCAAGAAAATTTTGGAAACTGATAAGTGTTTTAAACTTTTTGACCCCCCTCTTTTGGGGTTTTCAAAAACCTTTTTGACCCCCCCCCCCCTTGCAGAGTATCAAAACTTTATGGGCCCCCCTATAATTATCCAGCCCCCACCAAAGTATTTATGAACACTCACTTATTATGATAAATTCATTACGAATTGTGATTTCACTTTTGGTAACACTGTCACACTTTCATGTTTGCTCGGAGGCATTAGCCTACACTCTCCTCTTAAACCTTGTGTTTCTCTGAAGTGTCTGTGAGCAATGATCTTATTACATATTTGGAGTCTTTATTTGTTCTGTGATGATTACATTAATAGCTACAATGTTTTCCTCAATTTGTACACGTTCAATCCATCCTGGCATTGGCCCATTTCAAGGTTAATTTAAAGGTATATTATGTGATCTTTCCAGGGAACGCCCTCATCATCGAAAAAAAAATTGAAAGCAGATTTTCTTGCAGATTTACATTTCTGATCATAAATCGTACATACATTCCAAGTTACAGGGCGATACGATTCTTAATTACTTCAAAATCATGGTTTTAGACTTTAGAGTGAAAATAAACTGTCGGATTACCGACAACTTATTTTACTCTAGTCTAAATTCACTCTAAAACCATGATTTTGAGGTAATTAGGAATCGTATCGCTCTGTAACTTGGAATGTATGTACGATTTATGATCAGAAATGTAAATCTGCAAGAAAATCTACTTTCTAAAAAAAATCATGAATAGAGGGCGCTCCCTGGAAAAGATCACATAATATGCCTTTAAGTGATCTAAATCAGCATTTGTTTCAAATTACTAATAGGGGAAGGGAAAAAGTGTGTGAAATTTATCATGCTTGGTATAAAGAGGTTTAAATTATACAAATTACTTGTTAAGAGGATCAAAATAATTTGACTACTTGACTTCATCCTTAGAGTATGTAAAATACTGTCCATACTTGTTTAGGGGTGCTTTTTCACCTCAATGCATCAATGCCACGCCTGATACCCCCTTGCGATGACCACTGAGCACCCCAGGTATCGTAGGTGGTTGATCTTGATCTTGAAGACCTCGCTATCCATATGACAACAGACTCCAATATCAACCTATATATACATGTGTTATGTGTTGTAAGTTTTAAAAAGCTCCCCAATCTTACATTGGAACAACAAACACTTGAAACACATTATACAATACCCCGCTCTATGAAAATAATGTATTCAAGTTCACATTGAAGTTCACATTTAAACAATATAAAATAATGTATTGAAATGTCTATGCCCCCAAACACCTCTGAAAATGAAATAGTTCTATGCCCCCAAACACCTCTGAAAATGAAATACATAGACTATAACGTCACAGTTATCGTTGCCAAATTCACTCCTATATGCACACATACAAATGATTCATAAAAAGTAAATTACCGGTAATTTCAATTTGTGCCATATCAGAGAAAATATTTTCATACACAATAGTGGCCTATATATCTTATGTTAACTTCTTGTTATGTAAGGGAGTGTCACAGTCTCACGGTTTTTATTCAACATACAGGGTGGTACAAATAGTTGACCTATTTGTGATGAACATTTTCTAATTTTGGATTAGGTTGTGTAATGATTTTATACAACCAAAAAACCCTTCTTTTTTGGATTAGCCCAAATAATAAGCAATAGATTGATTATCATCCACTGCTTTAAGAACATGAGGAAATGTTTTGATGTGTAATGGCAAAAGGTGAAAAAGGCTGTCAAAATGTGAACACTTATTTGAACCACCCTTTATATCATATATAATCTCCATTTCATGCTCTCAATTTTGTTTGAAGAAACCCCTTTCAAAGTGCTCTTTTGCAACACATTTGTTGAAGTGGTTGATGTTTTTGACTCATTTTAAGTTTTGTGGCCAGTAAAGTGTAAAGTATAACAAAGTAGGCCAACCCGACTTTATGTTTATCGAGTTGACCTCAGTTTATCGAGTTGACCTCAATTATACTCACAGAATGTTATAGTTCGTACAGCTAATAACATGAATAAGACACTCACTCCTTGGCTTTATTTGTCTATATCTCTTTATTGGAGCAATCGGCAACACGTCACACGATGTCTCCGACTCCTAAAAGCATTAGTATCTTACTCCATTCTAGTACTAAAGGGGTCAAAAAAAGTAAGTCCCCCCCCTAAAATTAGATTACTTTTGTTCACATAACTTCACACACAATTAGACGTTTTGAAAAATTGAAACGATTATAAAAAGAAAAAACGCTTGGCTACCAACAGAAAGTTTTACATTTTCGATATCATGTTTACTTTTCCCAAAACAGTCACATTTCCTCAAAATTATGTTTTCAGAAAAAGTGGCACTTGTATTGGATTTTGGCAAATTTCATGTTAACGGAAACATCATTTTGGGGATATTTGATATTTTTGGGAAAAGTAAACATGGTATTGAAAACGGGAAAACTTTGTACGGGTAGCTAAGCGTTTTTCCTTAGCTGGGGTGTACACATACATAGCAGGGACGTACGCTTAGGTACACAAAATTTATACACTGGAACAGTAGCAGGGGTGAGGGGGGGGGGCGGGACTGTACGGTGCTGTACACTTTGACCCGACCACAGGGGGCCGGGACATACACAAAATGGTGCCCCACCCTGCGGAGACTGTACACGACTGTACCCGGGACGTCACATCGGCAATTTGTACGTCCCGGCCCTAATCCCCGGGTCCCCTGGGGCCGGGGATACAATTGATAAATGCATAACACCAGTGTCTATAATAAGGGTCTATACCGTGTCAAATAGGATGTTAAGTTATATGTGATCCACACTGCCCTCTTGAGTCTCTTACAAAAGCACCCCATCCAAAAAACTAAGCTGACTCCCCACCCCAGCCCTCACTCCCACCCCATTCCCTTCACTCCCGGTCTTGATAATGATACTAGATTATTCCCCAGCAAAATTATGAGTACACTCTGTTTATCGCTTTTCTTAATCACAATCTTAACTTAAAGTTTATGGGTCACTGAGGTTCAGTTTGGGTTGTTTTCTTTTGTAGAGATCAGTTATTATTACTATATTTCAACAAGTTGTTATACATCTGGACTTGCTATACACATTCCTATGGTTTCTATCTTGTAGCAAATGAACCATACATTATTATTTTTGTAAGGTTAGTTTACCATTATAGGTGTGCATCTCGATGGAAAAGTACCACACAATACAATCTGTCACTCTTGTATTTTGATCAACTTGTAGTTTTCCTAATATTTTGTTCCTTTCTTTCATCTTTTACCCTTTTTACACAATTGTGTTTACTCAATTTTCAATGACACTGGTCAGTTATGTATGAGAATTGGTACAAATTTGTATGAAATTGGCACTGACTGGTGCTGCACATTATTGGTGTCCTATACCTTGGTAAATTTAAATTAATTTACAGTTGATTTATCAATACACCCAATTATGTCAACTGGAATTCCAACTGTCTGCTCACCTCTTACAAGCTCCATATTTCTAATACATGATCTAGAGAAACTTGAACCCGGGGGGGGGTCAGTGAACATACCAAGCGGGTACACATGCGCGTCCAAGCACCTCTGAAATGGACCCTAAATGGCGTAAACATGAACACCATTTTGATACCCCTAAATGGCGTAACACATACAAACCCTACCCTAAACGGCATTACCAACACTCAATACTGCACCCCTAAATGGCGTAATATAGAAATGCTCAAACTAATCTTAGTTCATAATCATGTGACATTCATTATACAGATATGCATGTGATATGCAATTAAAGTAGGGAAATATTGAAGACTTTTTTTCAACATTTTGCATGTTTATTGAAAAGTCACTCATACAACAATTAGTACCCCTAAACGTCGATACCTCGATGCTGTAATGGATACCCTAAACATGCTAAAGTGCGATGCCCCCTAAAAAGTACCCCTTTTTCAGAAAGACGTCGTCGACGTCGTATGGTGAAATCTGGACCCTTTTCGACGTTTTTTATGGACGCGGATGCGTATCCACTTGATATGTTCACTGACCCCCCCGGGACTTGAACAACCTTTACAATTATCAAATTGCATTGATAGTTTGCTTTGGGTCTGATTTTTTGGCATACAAATGGAAATCTTGCAAACTAATTTGCCATGGAGCAAAATCTTTTTTGATCTGATTTGTAAATTTGAGACTTGAGAAATTAGTTTGATACTGAACATGATAGTGTCAAATTATTTCTGGTTTGCGATTAGTTTTTGTCAAAGACACTTCACACCTTTTTTAAGGTGCTCACACACACCTAAAACCTGCACCACAACGCCTTGAATTGATGAAAGGCTAGTTTGAGATATGAAGCTTTTAAAGATATAGATGTTATTCTGCATCCACTTTATTAAAATCAGGGGCGTAACTACTTTTTTTGAGTGGGGGGGATGAAAATTATTTTTAACCTCAAAATATTTTTTTAATCGCTACGCTCGTAAAACTATTGCCCGCCTTTTGTAACCCAAATAATACACTTTTTACAGATTGGGCTCATTTTGTAGCCAAAATCCAAACTGCAATGAATGAATTGAATGTCCCAGTGTGGTTGTGTCCAGTGTGCAGTGTGTGAATCTTTACGCCCACCTATTTGTTTAAATACGTCACTTTTAAAATTATTGGTTATGAAAAATCTGGGGGGGGATGATTACATTAGGCATCCCCCCCAGGTAAAAATCTGGGGGGGATATATCCCCCCCATCCCCCCCTGTTGTTACGCCAGTGATTAAAATTCAAATACATTACATGAAGTGCATGCAGTTACTGTGGTTTAGATCTTTCTTGTACAACTTGCCTATGGCTCATCAGGAGCCAGTTGAACTGTCATTGGATTCAGGTAACAGTTTCAAATGATCTCATGATGGTGTGTTTCCACTGTGCGTACTGCGCGGTTTAGATCTTTCTTGTACAACTTGCCTATGGCCAGTTGAACTGTCATTTGATTCATGTTACTGTTTCAAATGATCTCATGATGGTGTGTTTTCCAATGTGCGTACTGCTTTGATATGATCTTGACTTTGGAGGATGAATTTTTGCTTGAAAAATAATGGTTACTTGAATATCCCGCCAACAACAAAATGGAAAATGTCAGTTTTTTATTAAAATGTAGAACATTATAAGCATTTCATAGTATGAGTAGGGTAAATTGATTATGTTAACTCACATGTAAACAAGAAAGGATGCATCAAATTCCAATAACATCACAAATGTACTCAAGTTTCCAAATTAGAATGAGAGACATTTTTTGCGATCTGATGCTTATTTTGGGTATCTCGTGGACGAACGTGTGAAATGGGTGCACGGATAAAAAGGTTCCCCAAAGGCAAACAGAAAATGATATTGACTTCATTTTTTCACACTTATTTAGTAACAAATAAGGTATTCTCATAACGTTTAAAAAAATTCAAACTTCAACTCAGTTTTTAAAACAAGATGGCTTCTTTCCACTATTGCAGTTATTTTGACTCACCCTGTATAATCCGGATAGTGATAGTTAGAAAAGAACAAACAAATGATCTTTTGAAAACATTTAACCCTAACCCCGGTTTAGGGTTTTTGACCGGGATCACAATTTTTGAAGAAAAAACCCTGACTAAATTGCCGGAAACCTGCAGGGATTCAATCCAGGGGCGGGACCCTCCGGACTCCGGCACTATGCCCCACCCACTTAGACACGGCCCTCAGCTACTCGTTCGCGTAGTATACTGGGCTCACTATATAGGCTCGGTTGACTACGTCATCGAAAACCGGCGGCACAGGCGCTTGAAGATGGACTTAGGAGTAGCATTTTTTAGCATTTAAAACTAAAGCTAAAGCAATTGCTCCAATTGGACTCCTGTACTTAACATATTTATAAGTATTTATGTCATTTGATTATTTCTTAAATTATATTAAACTGATAGGAATTGTTGTGATTGACAAAACAAAGTGGTCCTTTCTTTAGCAGTAGACACTTGCACAAGTCGCCATGGGGATGCAACATTGACATTTTGTATGATAATAAAATGACAGTAGCAATCAGTTTGAATGATACACTATTCATTAGAGCATTAACAGCATGGCTTGCGGGTTTAACTATAGCATATTTCTTGCCAATTTGTAACTGACTAACCTAAAGCAAAATGGTCTATGCTGTATTGCTGTGCAATGACTAAATTAACAAATTGTGTACTCATGTTTTTTACCTCAATTTGAAGTAGGATGCCATTTAATAAACCTCTGGCTCTCTCATTTCTGTAAATTATCTCAGTGTTTATCAGTTCACCTGTATACCACTTTATCTCAAATTACTTTGCACCCATTGACCACAAGTTGAACTTATATGATGCATGCGTGCATCCTTTGGATTTGATCTATACACTCATGAGTGAATAACTAAAAGCTACATGCACTCCAGTCATAATTTCCACCTATTTGGTGTTGTATAAAGCATAAAAGTGGCGACATTCAAGTGTTAACTTTAACAAACCAAGGAGGGAAAATCAAAATACCTTCTATAACTATGACGGTAGACTTGATGAAGAAGAATAAATTGTTTCAAAGTGAGGATTTAGTGTTTTGGAAACTGGTCATATGGCACGGCTGTTTGACTGTCCGCTTTATAATTAAAATTATGGAATAAAAAAAGATTCCATAGTGGCCCGTTATGGTTTGACCTGATTTAGGTAGCGCTAATGAATACGAGTATACTGTAAAAATTTCAAGAAAATTGTTTGAGCCCTTTTTAAATTATCAGCATTTTCTACTTTACACACATTTTACATGTAACTCTATGGGAAATGTGGCCGATGAGGGCGCTAATATAGTAAATAATAATATTCAATGCTCTATTTTTCAGAAATGGCACCAACAAATGTTCTGAAATTTCTACAAAAGCTGGCCAGTAAATTTAGGTACGGTACTTGAATCAGTTAAAACCAGAACCAGGCCAGCAAGTTACGGTGTTCTCAGAATAAAACGGACAAATTATGTGGGATCAAACAGCCGTGATGGTTTTATATTATGGAGTTCTGTTTTATTTGCCACATCAACCTGCCTAACCATCCTACACAATTATATCCCTATACACTGCTATCTTGTAGTACCGCACAGCCACCCGTCCGGTCTATCTCATGCCAACACTCTGGCTAGCTACCAACTATAGTACCGCACAGCCGCCTGCCTGCCCTGTCTATCTCATGCC
This sequence comes from Ophiura sarsii, assembly GCA_035610835.1. Taxonomy (NCBI): domain Eukaryota; kingdom Metazoa; phylum Echinodermata; class Ophiuroidea; order Amphilepidida; family Ophiuridae; genus Ophiura; species Ophiura sarsii. The sequence continues at coordinate 68,308,017 of CM069451.1, read as the reverse complement.
AACACTCTGGCTAGCTACCAACTTGTAGTACCGCACAGCCGCCGCCCGCCCTGTCTATCTCATGCCAACACTCTGGCTAGCTACCAACTTGTAGTACCGCACAGCCGCCCGCCCGCCCTGTCTATCTCATGCCAACACTCTGGCTAGCTACCAACTTGTAGTACCGCACAGCTACCCGCCCTGTCTATCTCATGCCAACACTCTGGCTAGCTACCAACTTGTAGTACCGCACAGCCGCCCGCCCACCCTGTCTATCTCATGCCAACACTCTGGCTAGCTACCAACTTGTAGTACCGCACAGCCACCCGCCCTGTCTATCTCATGCCAACACTCTGGCTAGCTACCAACTTGTAGTACCGTACAGCCGCCCACCCACCCTGTCTATCTCATGCCAACACTCTGGCTAGCTACCAACTTGCAAGAAAAACTTAAAAGTTTTTTAAGCTGACCCATTAGCGCAGTATCTGACTTTGCATGCTCGCGGCAGGCATGATATTTTGGAGATAAAAATTGGAAAGTAGATATTTTTGCCTAAATGTGCATTTATTTAGCCAAGTTTTAGGCAATTTAGCACAATAGTCTGCTGTTTTTTGATATTTCAAGGAATTTCAGATTTTTTCACCTGATAAGAATGTTATGCCTGACGCGGCCCGGGTTCGATCTCCAGCACATGTGGAGCCTGATTTCCTTTAAAAAAAATAGACTTGATCTGTTTTTCTCCCCTAATAGTTTCATTGCCAAAACACACGACAATATCTCTGCAGTGTTTTAATGAAGTTGGACTTGTGTTGAATGTTCCTTAACATTTTAGATACTCTTTGCTAATTATATTGATACTAATTACCTAGGAAGTGCTTATTTTATCCACCAAATCCGCATAATAATATCACTTTTTAGTGTTTAGGATTAACATATCCATCGCCGTCACCCTACTAGTACGGTATATCATTTTCAAATTGTTCAATATCCAATGCTGATTTCTATAGATCAACAGTTTTAACTATGTATGTTAGCAAGATGTCAGTGCAATTAATGCCAGGCATAACATTATGAATTCATAATAAAGAAATGAGGTTGTAAGTAATCAGCCGAATTTGTTTTCTTCATTTTTGGACACCCTGTATACTCAAATTTGTCATTTAAGTGTTTCTTTTGAACAAACAACATTTATATACATTTTTGTCATACTGTCCACACAGAATATATAGTTTTTTATGTGAAAATTGACACATTTTGATCACCCTGTATATTCGTAAGACCAGGGTTGCACAAAGTTGTTTCTCTCCCGGAAGCAAGGTTTTGAACTTTACATTTCCCCATCTACACTTATCAGTCAGCTGTAGAACGGGCCCCGTTCAATTGAGGGGGCTTTAAAATAACGGGTGTACGTAACCAAGGTAACGCACACCCGTCAATTTACGCAATGATTGAATTTTTGTCTTTTACCCCCAATTATCTGCATTAAAAGTAATTATCCATCAAGTTAAGGGCAGCATAAGGTACCAAAAATCCTTGCAACATCCAGTTCGATGATTTAATTTAACCTTTGACCCCAACATCACACGACACGGGCTAAAATTATGTCTTTTTGACCGGTTTGCTGCGATGAGACCACCATTTTCTAGACGAGATTACACCATTTTTGTCTCGCCTGATGTAATCAGAAAGAGACTATGTTATCACTATTTCTGTCCGGTGTATGGCGTATGGCGTCTGCCGTGTGCTAAGAAATACCTTTGTGACGCGATATCTGGAGATCCGTAAGGCCTATCTTGATGGGACTTGGTGGAGGGAAGGGGGGTGGTGCGTTCTGTTGCTGATTGATTTTTCAAGGTCATCGGAGGTCATTCAAGGTCATCGGGTCAAATATGCTTAAAACTTTTGTGACGCGTTGTGACGAGATATCTAGAGATCCGTAAGGCCTATCTTGATGGGACTTGATGTCAGGGAAGGGGGTGGGTGTTCTTTTGCTGATTTTGGTCATCGGGGTCAAATATGGGGTTAAATAAGACCCATAAGGCCGATCTTGATGGGATTTTCAAGGTCATCGGAGGTCATTGGGGGTCAAATATGGGGTCAAATAGATCAGTAAGGCCTATCTTGATGGGATTTGGTGGAGGGAAGGGGGTGGTGTGTTCTTTTTCCTGATTAAATTTTCAAGGTCACCAGAGGTCATCGGGGTTAAATATGGGGTCAAATAGATCAGTAAGGCCTATATTGACGAGATTTGGTGGAGGGAAGCGGAGTGGTGTGTTCTTTTTGCTGAATAAATGTTCAAGGTCATCAGAGGTCATTCAAGGTCATCGGGGGTCAAATAAGATCCGTAAGGCCTATCTTGATTGGATTTGGTGGAGGGAAGGGGGTGGTATATTCTTTTTGCTGATTAAATTTTCAAGGTCATTGGAGGTCATTCAAGGTCATCTGGGTCAAATAAGATCCGTAAGGGCTATCTTGATGGGATTTGGTGGACAGCAGAGGGTTGGTGTGTTCTTTTTGTTGATTAATTTTTCGGGGTCATCGGGGGTCAAATATGGGGTCAAATGGATCAGTAAGGCCTATCTTGATGGGATTTGTTGGAGGGAAGGTGTGTTCTTTTTCCTGATTACATTTTCAAGGTCATCAGAGGTCATTCAAGGTCATTGGGGTCAAATATGGGGTCAAATAGATCAGTAAGGCCTATATTGATGAGATTTGGTGGAGGGAAGGGGAGTGGTGTGTTCTTTTTGCTGAATAAATTTTCAAGGTCATCAGAGGTCATTCAAGGTCATCGGGGGTCAAATAAGATCCGTAAGGCCTATCTTGATTGGATTTGGTGGAGGGAAGGGGGGTGGTGTGTTCTTTTTGCTGATTAAATTTTCAAGGTCATCAGAGGTCATCTGGGGTCAAATAAGATCCGTAAGGCCTATCTTGATGGGATTTGGTGGATGGAAGAGGGATGGTGTGTTCTTTTTGTTGATTAATTTTTCGAGGTCATCGGAGGTCATCTGGGGTCAAATAAGATCCGTAAGGCCTATCTTGGTGGGATTTGGTGGACGGAAGAGGGATAGTGTTTTTTTTTTGCTGATTAAATTTTCAAGGTCATCAGAGGTCATCTGGGGTCAAATAAGATCCGTAAGGCCTATCTTGATGGGATTTGGTGGACGGAAGAGGGATAGTGTGGTTTTTTTGCTGATTACATTTTTCAAGGTCATCAGAGGTCATTCAAGGTCAAATAAGATCCGTAAGGCCTCTCTTGACGGGATTTGGTGGAAGGAAGCTGGATGGTGTGTTCTTTTTGCTGATTAATTTTTTGAGGTCATTCAAGGTCATCTGGGGTCAAATAAGATCCGTAAGGCCTATCTTGATTATATTTGGTGGAGAGAAGGGGTGTGGTGTGTTCTTTTTGCTGATTAATTTTTCATGGTCATTCAAGGTCATCTGTGGTCAAATAAGATCCGTAAGGCCTATCTTGATGGGATTTGGTGGAGGGAAGGGGGATGGTGTGTTCTTCTTGCTGATTAAATTTTCAAGGTCATGAGAGGTCATTCAAGGTCAAATATGGGGTCAAATAGATTAGTAGGGCCTATCTTGATACGACTTGGTGGAGGGAAGGGGGGGGGGTATTCTTTTTGTTGATTACATTTTCAAGGTCATTGGAGGTCATTCAAGATCGTCTGGGGTCCCCCTAAAATGTCTTGCCTCCTTTTGCCCCCCCCCCCCCCAAATTATGATGCTGGCGCCGCCACTGCATAGCCCAAAGGGGGTGGGGTACCATCTTAACTTTGAAGGGCCATAAAGCGGAAACGATTCGTTTGTGTTCCGCACAATTTTTAGTACTGGGTAACATTTGAGCATCCCTTAAGGTATTACATCCCTTGCATTAACTACAATGCATACCTCTGTGACAGTGCTACATTGTATCATATGTTTCATCATCATTTCTTTCAAGTCACTTTTGATGAACAGGCGAGACGCGCCGTTCGAGAACCGCCTTGTATAGAATTGTTAGGGTAAGTGTGATCATTTTTACATTAAATATATTAAAGCCCTATAGTATTCAGAAGTGATGCCTTTGTAACGGTTATCTCTGTGATGAATTTTGAAAATTACTGTGACGTGAGGCCGTTCCCCGTTCTCAAGCCCACCCTCTATTGAAAAGTGTGGGGTTTTTTTGTATTCCGGCGGGCGACAGACTTCTGTCACTTGATGAATCGCCGTGTAAAACATGACGGCAGTGAGTCACTTAAAGGGACACTAAGAGATGTGTTGGAGGATGCGCCCTCAATTATGATAAAAACTGGGATTAGTATATTTTTATAATTGTATTACATGTATGAACTTACACCTATAAGGATTAAGAAAAATCAGCCCTCTATGTACAAGAAAACGTCGATTCAAAAATGCGTTTTTCAATAAATAGCGATGATATTGTTCTAATCAAGTTTTGCTGTGTTTTTGCTAGTAGAAACAACAGTAATGGCCATTTTTAATGTTCATCTTGAATTCTGAAGTAAATTTTTAAACATTTAAAATTTTCAACACCACTTAATGTGCCTTTAATAGAGCGCTCTAAATTGAAACGGCCCCCATTCTACAGCTGACTGCTTACAGGTTTGATAAAAATCCGATTACAATATTAGCTATAGTGTTGTTTAGATACCAGTACCATAGTAATAATTCTACATTTGGGAAGATTTTTTGTTGTATAATTGAACCTAATTTAGTAAGAATATATGTGCGAAGCGTGAAAAAAATGCCTTTTTATGCTAAAATTGTTAAGACTTTTTCTAATTTTATCTAAAATGACTTTTTTTTTGGGGGGGGGGGCACACAAATATTTGTTGGGGTAATGCCCCTTGCCCGGCCGGCCACTGGGATAAAAGCAATAAAACAATAAACACATTAGTATACCTTTTCTTCTGCCACTTGGCATTATTTCCCCAATTCTGCTCATTATTTCCCGGGAGCGGTGCTCCCTGCTCCCGCACTTTGTGCAACCCTGGTTAGGCAATTAATTAAACCCTACAAATAATATATGACCGGAGGGGCCTTGCCTTTGGCTTCTGAAATCTGGGGTTCAATATTTATTTCAATGCACTATGTTTAAATTAAGAAGCATACAGTAAATTACATTTCATAGTAATATTTCTTTTGTTACACCCTATATATTTCCTAAGTCACCCTGTATACTGGAACAAACACGCGCTATTCACAATCCTAGATATCTCAGCTTTCTAACACTATACTTTTGCACACTTTGGATTTTTCCTTTTTGAGTTATTAGGCTTAAAGCATTATCACATGGATTTTTTGTCAAATGTATGCATGTGACACAATAGGGTCCCAACCATTTAAAAATGTGACCATATGTTTTGATTGAATTACAGATGCTCAGGATTTGGAAAATTGAAGCAATATTATGGGATCGTTTTCAAATTTTTACACATATTTTTCTCTCTCTTATAAGTTTGACTATCAGGGAAGACTTTCCTGGACTCATAAATCTACTTTGACTGTATTTACCTTAAAAACCCCGTCACAGAACTTTACTAAATCATAATGGAAATCTGCTTCCAATTTGTGACATGGCACTACGAAACAGGCAGAAAGTCGCGGTGTCTGAATAGGAGATACAGGCCGAACAATGAAAAAAGTCGATAGGGGGGCGATTTTTAGTTCCAAGAAACATTTGTTGAACATTTCCAACATTTTTCGCGCAATTCTGTCTCATGCAAACATTAATATTTGGTAACATTGAAGACTGGAGGATGAAGTCTAAGTATTGAATTTGGCAGCTGTTTCGCGGCGTAAAGATAAGGGAGGTTAATTACTTGGCTATTAATTATGTTACATTTAAAGATATCTAATTGAAACCCTAATATAATGTTGTCCATAATGTAACAATCATCTGTAGAAAGTTTCATTGAAATCAGAGTAAAGAAACATGCTAGTTGCTAACGAGATATTGATCCATCTGAAGTGCCATTAATTATTTACACACGTTCAAGTTGTTACACTTCCCCGACTTTGATGGTCAATTTCTCAAAACAGGGTTTCCTGGTAGTGTCAACTTCTTTTGCTCATATCTATGGATAGAAACAAGCTATAATAGTGGTTAATATATAATTTTAAAGCTGAAATATTTTATTTTAAAAATATGATAAACTATAAACACTTTTTTGCAACTTTCCACCCATTTCGTGGTGCCATGTCACATTTAAGGAATTGTTCAATATATTTGTTTCGATTTTCATCATAATGCATTCTATAGGGGTGTGTTACTTGTGTACAGTTGCGGTCGTAACCGGAAACACTGTAACAGCATTAACACGGTGTCAAACCATGAAATTCTATTTACGAATGATAAAACCAATCAGAAAATAAACTGTCCTGGTACCAGGACAGCTTATTTCAAAATCTGATTTTGAAGTAATTAGGAAACATTGCTCTGATATTTTAGATTCATGGTTATAAATGTAACAATAGAAACCACCATTTCTAGGGAAAATCACAGATAGAGGCCGTTGCATGAAAAAGATCGTGCATAATATGCCTTTAAAAGGCGATATATCTAACGAGGTTTTAAATGAGTATAAAGGACCGGGGTAGACATTACCATAATATTGTATGGAGTGGGATATAACAATACACCTATGAGTCATGAAAATACTAATGAAACCTACGTTTTAACCTTTGATATGGTAAGTCTGACTAAATCTAATACTATAGACACACCCTCCTACATATCCAATGATATATCCAATGATATGATAATAAACACTTTCCTTGAATAGGCCTATGTGTTTTTCTGTCTTTGAAATAACTTCTTGACAGGCCAACAAAACAGTGCAGAAAGGACAGTGTTGTGACCGAGTCAAGACAAGTCTTTCTCAATTTTACTCATGTCAAGTCAAAATTTAATCCAAACGATCACATCAAGTCAGGTCAGGTTACTGATTGGTTCAAATCAAGTCACTGATTTTGTTAAGTCGCATCAAGTCATCTTGAACATCAAGTCGTTTGGAAAAGTGATTCAAGTCAAATCAAGTCAATCTCAAAGGTCTTGTCAAGTCAGGTCAGGTCACTTGTGGGTTCAAATCAAGTCAAGTCACTGATTTTGCTTAAGTCACATCAAGTGTTTTGGAAAAGTGATTCAAGTCAAATCAAGTCAATCTCAAAGGTCTTGTCAAGTCAGGTCAGGTCACTTGTGGGTTCAAATCAAGTCAAGTCACTGATTTTGCTTAAGTCACATCAAATCTTTTGGAAAAGTGATTCAAGTCAAATCAAGTCAATCTCAAAGGTCTTGTCAAGTCAGGTCAGGTCACTTGTGGGTTCAAATCAAGTCAAGTCACTGATTTTGTTAAGTCACATCAAGTCATCTTGAACATCTAGTGTTTTGAATAAGTGATTCAAGTCAAATTCAATTTTTTTCTCAAGTCAAGTCAATCTCAAAGGTCCCGTCAAAACAGGTCAGGTCACTTGTGGGTTCAAATCAACTGATTTTGTTAAGTCACATCAAGTCATCTTGAACATCAAGTCTTTTGGAAAAGTAATTCGAGTCAAGTCAAGTCTTTTGAATAAGTGTCTTTAGTCAGTGACAGTTAAAGGGGCTTTGAGAGATACGTATGGGAGTGCGCCCTCAATTATCCTGGAAATCAGATTTTTTGCATCAAAGTAATACTTAGGCAAATACTAACTACCACCGGAAACAGTTTACCAACATTCGCTTTTTTATCATATAAAATTTCATGATTTTCTTAGTTTCGATATGATCATATCGAAACTCAGGTGCTGAATTAGGAAGTTATGCATCGTTTTACTTACAGACTTTCGCGGCAAATCACAACCCAGATGTGACGTTATTTGCTTATTTTGGCATGAAGGCGATGTCGGAATTGTATGACATTTTGGATTTGGGCTATGTTGATGATTATCTTTACGTTATTTGCTCATTTAGTATATCGATACATCTCTCAATGCCCCTTTAAGTCAAGCCAAGTCTTAAGAAAAGTTTTGAGTTCAAGTCACAAGTTGAGTCAAGACATTACTCTCAGTATCTTGAATCAAGTCAAGTCATCAAAAATGATGACTCAATTCAAGTCATATCAAGTCAATGTTTTATGGAAGGCAGTATAATGCATGCATTGCTTATAGTGTATCAGAAATATAAAAAGATCAGGAAAAAGGGTATGATTTTTAGAAGAACATCTTCGATACTTGTCGAGGGTAAATAATATAGAGAGTAAAAGAGGTAATCTTGTGTTGAATTGTATGGTATTTGTAGGTGACAAGAAAATATACGTTTTGGGTCATGGACAGTTCATGAGTAGCTTTTTATACAAGTGGGCGCTCCTTGTTAATGGTACATACATAAATATATGCCACAATCATTAGTTACACCTGCATATCCTCAAAAGATTCCATTGCACATATTTTGTGAACCAGAACTTTTGAAATTAGATATGCAAGAAACCTATCATAAAGGATCAATCATCGTTATATCATTGTATTGTTTAACAGGGATGGGAGAGTTTCATCAGGCATGGAATAGTGTGTGAATCATTGTCATGTCACATACACATACGACAACCACGCCATTGTTTAGTCTACATGATCCATGCTGAAACCCGGTTGAAACGCTGAATCAAGGTTTTATACACTTGATTTGAAACGACAACAACAACAGCATAATACAATAATGTCAAGCATTGTTATCATAACACATATATTTTGATTAGAACATGTAGAACTGTGCAGATTTCACTCTTGGAAACAATCCCGGGGTAAGCAGGAGATATACCCACCGTTATTTTAGAGCCATTTTATTACAATTGAGATTCTGACCTATGACCTTCTGAAAGTGGTAAAAAACAATTTATAAAACAATTTTATGGTCACCAAAATGGTGTTTGGATGTAGGGTAAAGTCGCCAGTTTTCGTTCAGCGCCTATTTTTGGTCACTTCGCCCAAATCGTGTAATGAAAAGGACCTCGTCGTTATAAACTGACGGCTAAAAAAATGCCGCATAATTGATGCCAGGTATTGCTTTTAAAATGGCAACGACCGATGCAATTACACGATTTTGGCCAAGTGACCAAAAATAGGCGCTGACTGAAAACTGGCGACTTAACCATATATTACATTTAATTTTCATGTACAATAGATATACAACAGATTTATGTTAAAATTTGATAGAAAAATCAGCGAAATCTACCTACATCAGTGGTAGATAATAAGGTTGTGATATTTAGGGTTGGGTGTGAGAGTTAATACGGCGATCATTTGTGTAATAATAACTCCTGATTTTAAACACTCACATAAGACGACAAGAAAGAAAAACCTTTTTTATGGGTCCGATAACAGACAAATATCAAATAAAATTGGGGTGGGGGGGGGGGGGGGTCCTGTACAAATTAATAGTGGCCCAAAGTTAGTTTAGTTTGTTCAGAAATGGCAACTTTCTTTTTGACTTAGCTTTGTTTTTGAGTCTGCAATTCTCAGGTAGGGTCAACGTTGGTAGGATCGATATATAATTTACAATTTTAATCGAAAGCTTGCTAAAATAGCTAGAGTTTAATACCAAATTGAAAGAATTTCTATGTATAAATTTCTATTTATGCCCCCAAACTATGACGCATTATACACACAGGCCACCATACTTTTAGATTTTTAGAAGATTTAAACCATGTTCTGGCAAGGTTATTTTAAAATTTACACATAGAAAGTCATTCAATTTGGTAGTAAACTCTAGCTATTTTAGCAAGCTTTCGATTAAAATTGTAAATTATATATCGATAACAGTTAGATTATCGATAACGGTCATTTTTCAAGTTGATTTTTCGCAAGACTTACGGCCGTGCACCGTGAAAGTAGGACTACTATTTATTAACAACAAATAGTTAATATTATTTGTGAATGATCTATCATTAAAATTCATATTGTTAGCTTTAATTTGATACCAACCTCGTCTGCTAAATCACTGTAGTTCCCGAGAAATCACTATTTTAATCACGCGTATTGATAAGAAGTATTGCGCAATAAGAGTTGCAAGTTTTCGCCTGGAACTATTTAGAGGTGTGCTACCTCTAACAAGCTTGTACCCAAAATATTGCATTTGGGGGACACATGTGCTGTACGCAAAATTTCCATCTGTGTACTTTTGACCATCATAATTCTATGATTCCTTCATGTCAAATGAACCGACAGTGCCAATCTCAACCGACACGACAGTCAATATTGGGGGGTGGGGATTGCAAGGGCCGGATTTACCTTTTTAGGGGCCTTGGTCCATGGCAAAATGTGGAGGCCCCCAACTCACTGTGAGAAACCATGTTCACTCAAGTGGCTAAAGAGCTAGTATAATACCATTGGTGTACACAGGATGTGGAAGTAGAGTGGGCCGAAAATTGCCAATTTGAAGCCAAAAGTACGGTAACTATTGACCAAATGCACGCATAGCGAGCGAAAATGTTGCTATTTTACACTGATTTGGCCATATAGAGGTACAGTTTGAACAAGCTTCGAAAATTATTATTTTGGGGCAAAATGCGCTTCCCTAATTTAGTTTTTTATTGTTGGTAATTTATTTGTATCTTATTTTTTCTGAATTTGGGGGCCCGGGCCCATCTGGCCTAATGATAAGTCCAGCCCTGGCGATCCCCCCTCCCCACTCTGGCTACGCCACTGCGCCACACGACAACGCGCGACACGGCAACAGCCGTGGTATTTTGTCAAAACCCATTTATCATGTGAACAGTTGTATACCCCTTTACTTGGGCAAATACTCGTTTCTCTCTCCCCCTTCTCTTCCCCCTTTCTCTCCCCTCTCTCCTTTATTTTTTATTTTTATGAAATTTACCGGGGGGGGGGGGGGGGGGGGCGGGCACAGGCTCGCGCATGCCTTTATGAAATTCTGAGCTTGACAATGTTATGTAGGCCTAGGCCTATCTATATTGTGCCTAATCTTCTTTTTTGTTCTTAATTATATTATAAAATCATCAGGTTTGCTGATCAATTTTAAATAAAATGTATTCAGAAAATTAAGAGCTGTGTTGCAAAAGGGCCTACATCCATTTCTACCTGTTACTCATTTTGCATTATTGAATGGATGGCTATTCATTTATGTGGAATGTGGATTGTATTGTTGGTGCCTCAATTGGCGTGATTGGATGCACTAATCCAAGTCATATACATGTAGAAAAGGTAAAGGAGTAACATGTTGGAGTGTTCTGGTGGCCCTTTTGCAACAAAGCTCTTCAAATACTGACTTTTCACACCCTGTCCCTTTTTTTATCTCCTCAGAGAACCCCTCTGCCATACGTCCATCCGTGTCAGCTGCGAATTTGTCTGCGAGGATTGGTTCTAGTCAACCAGTCACAAGGTAATGAGAGTTGGACCGCCAAGTGTTCATCTTCTCTATCGGCACTCAACCGAATAGCAGCTGTACAACCAGGATGACCACCTGGGCATTGCACCAGGGGTGTGCCACTCAGCTTGCTGATCGGAAGCCATTTTTAAATTAAAATTTAGTCAGCATAGAATTGGTGGCGCTATACCGATCAGGCGTGATTGTAACAGACGACGCGACGCTGGCCACGCGTCTCTCAGACGACCCAATTTATGGCAACGGGAGTGCACCATTTTAAAATATTTTTAACAGTCATCGCCCGGTAGCGATGAAAATTCTTCTAATTATGATGAATTTGTCAAAATGATAAGATTAACATTCGCGTTTAGGTGTTATTCCTATACGAATTCAAAATGTAGGTTTCGCGTGGCCATCGTCGTCTGTGTAAATCTACCGCGAGAACAGCGCCACCAAACCTATGCTGACTAAAAATGACGTTAAACCTGGTTAAACATTGTTAAACGCGTTTAAACGCCGGTCACGGATGCATTCCGGACGATAACCATAATTTATTCAAATATGCAAAAGGGACCGTTTTCGCTACGTACGTTAGTATAGGACTTTCCTATCCCAAAATTAATAGTATCCCTGATTGCACATCTTTGACCTGGCGAGATTCCCTGATTTAGGACATTTGCTTGTGGGGTGGAAGTCAATTAATTTACAAATCAGATTTAATAAACAAGAAATAAACATTTTTCTTTTCTCTATTTACATCTGAAAACTACAAAAGATCATTAGAAATTATTTCATGTATAGCAAAACTATGTAAAGCCATTGATATATAGCTTTTTAAACCAGCCCATATTGACGAAAACACAATTCTTTTGAAATTTGCTATCTTCAGTAGATAGCAGCATTTAGGTATAGCGACTGTATAGACATTTGTCAAACAAGAGACTTAAAAGTGTATTTATTGTCTCAAAATGGCCAAGAAATGTTGAGAAAAGCCTATGCATCACATGTAATGAGCAATTACTGCAACCATTTACCCTGTAGATTCCACACCACCAAATAAATTTGTGAGAAAAGGTATAAAGCGCGCTTAAGGGAAGTGTCAACCCTTTTGGCGCCAAATTTATCAAGCACTGTAACTTTTAAACTATAAATGTGATGTACATAAAAGTATACATTTATTAAAATGAAATGAGCCAGAGAATCCTATTTTGGTATTAAATTTCACTAACAAATAGTTTTTTTAACATTTTTGTCCAAAAATCACTTTTTTGGCGCCAACAATTTTCAGACTGCCTAACAAAATCTGTTTGTGGTAAGAAATCATCTAAAGTCAATTATCTAGGATCGTTATTTGTTTTTTTGACTAAAGAAATTTTAGTTTTGAAATTATTGACCAAAAAGTGCCAAAATGTTTTGAAACTGTTTGGTTAATATTTTCAAAACTAAAATCTTTTAAGCCCAAAAAATCCCGATCTTAAATAATTGACTTTAGAATATAGCTTACAAAGAGTGATTTTGAGAGTGGACTAGTATTTGGCGTCCTGTTGCGGGAAAAATGCCGGTCAACCCCTCCAAAATGGTTTTTGTTATTGATAGAAGACATCAGTATCTTCAAAGGAAACAATGATTTGAACAAACCAGTCGCTCGATAGCTAAAAAAATCAGACTTTAATTTGATCTCTTAAGCACGTAAAGTATCGGGAGATTATTTTGTGGTGTGACACCATAAGGGATTTGTAACTTCACAATATATTATTATTAATGACATTAAATGCATGCTTGCTTTGTCAGCTAAAATTATAATTGATATCAGACTGATTCATATTAAAAATAGTTTGGTGTAACCTTGACTCTGTGACATTTCAACTGTAACGCAAAGGTAAATTGATGGTTTGGATGCACAATAGTAACTATTAAGGTTCTTGCCAAAAAAAATTGCGATTTGCAGTGGTGGCAAAATTGACTGAATTTGGTCTGAAATTAGACATTCAGACCAATTTAAAGTTTAATTTTAGGTAAATTTGATATTAAAAGTCAGCATTTTCGATTGCTTGGGACCAAATGGAGTAGAGCTTGGGCTAAGGGGGTGGGGGCACTTGTGACGAGGGGATGGCATTGGGGGGTTAACCCCCAATGCCTCTGTCTAAGAAAAACATGCTTTCAAACTGAAATATTTTCGAAGATGAGCTTTCAATCATACCAGGATCATAAAGATCATTGGCACCTTAAGGTTTAACTGAACATGCGGGTGTGCTTTTGGGAATAAAACAATCAGGGGAGAAAAACGGGTCAAATTGGGGGGAAGGGGGAATCAGGCTGCGCTATCGCCATCGCAGGGGATCGAACCCAGGGGCCACCCCCGTGGAAATCGAAGTCAGGCACCATACTGATTGCACCACAGAGTCAGCTGTTTTGGGGAATAAAACAATCAGGGGAGAAAAACGAGTCAAATTAACTGATTGCGCCACAGAGTCAGCTGTAAAATATAAAAAATTTCCAGACCATTTGATAGCCGGTCTCAGCGCGCCACAAGAGCGAGCGCGGGTTGCCAGTGAGGTGAGTTGTAATGCTGATGGGGGGGGGGGGGGGGGGGGGGGGGGGGGGTTTGGATAAGCTCATCTGGCTATATTGCAAAATTTGAAAAATTAAAAAAAACCCTATCTTGCATTTGTATTATTGGTGTAATGGTGTCATCTAAAAGCAATGTGAATTAACATTGACGCCTCTGCAAATCTGAAAATGGATTCCATTGAAATTATGCCCCTGTAAAGGGATTCAAGATGAACGTTAAAAATTACCATTATTCTTGTTTCTACTCACAAAAACACAGCTAAACTTGATTTAAACTATACCATCTATTGAACCTTTTTTTTAAAACGCCCTATATTTAAATATAGTTTGTGTTATTTATCACGCGTGCTGCAGGAGGACACTGTCTGACGTAAAATGCTGATCGCGTCTCGATCAGCATTTTTGAATTGATGTTTTGTTGTAATCCTTATAGGTATAAGTTCATACATGTAATACAATTGTAAACATATAACAATCCCAGTTTTAAAATAATTGAGGGCACAGCCTCTAACACATCTCTTAGTGTCCCTTTAAGTCAAATGCACAGTGCACGCCATGGCATTTTATCCCAAACAAGACTCCATAGTTTAATAATTCTGTTACCTAAGAGACAATACGCCTTGGATTTTACCTGAAACGTGATTCCCGATTCTGTCTACTGATAATGATTTATTTCTGCAATGTTACGGGAGAGTGACTGTCACTTGTCATCCGTTGTTTATCTGCCCATAGACAGGCTTAAATATCTCGCCATTCAAAAGGCAAGTAGCCATGCATGATAAGTTGAACAAGATTGCTCAAGGTTAATGAGAATTCAAATAAGATTAATGATAAAAAGTTGTTGTGCAAAAACCTGTGAACTTAGCAGCAACTTTGCCTGGACAGGGTTGCGATGGCTCCAATTTGGTTTGACATGAATGTAAGTCGCCATTTTGCCCGGGGTGCTCAGTGGTCATTACAAGAGGGGTATCATGCGTGTCCAAGAAATCACGTAATTAGGGTAGTTTTTCAAGCTGGGGCACGTTACGTACGTAACGTGAATAGGGTATCAAAACAAGCCAAATTAAGAAAAAAGGGTATACTTTTTAAATCATTGCCTTTCGTATTTAGGGTCCTTATTTGCTCCATGAGGATTATAAATAGCCATGTTGCATGGGCGAGATATATTTCTCAAACTGTATCCTTCGCAAGTGATCTGATAAATCAGCTCGGCATTTGTTTCATAATACTTTTAGCTTTAGGGAAGGAAAAAAGGGTTAGAAATGTGTCATACGCGGTAAGAGGTTTACATTATACAAATAACTTGCTTAGGGTATCAAAATATTTTGAGTACTTGTTTAGGGTATCAAAATATTTTGAGTACTTGTTTAGGGTATTGGAAATACTGATATTACTTGCTTAGGGTATGTAAAATACTGTGCCATACTCGTTTAGGGTGCTTTTTCACATTAACACGATTACGTATTTAGGGTACTTTTTGAAAGTCCTTGGACGCGCATGATACCCCCTTGTAATGACCACTGAGCACCCCGGGCCATTTTTCGCCCCCCCCCCCAATATGAATAACCTAGCTACGCCACTGAAGAGGGGCCATGCACCCCGCCCCTTGACTATAATTCGGGGGAATTAAAGGGTTTTATATATTTTATTCTATCAAATTTCAAGGCTTCAGTCGAGGGAATCGAAACCAAATTCTTTACAAATAGTATGAATGAGTATGAAAATATGAACATTTATTTTCGCGTGCTACGCGCACTAAAAAAAGTGTCCAGAAATATCATTCTTAAAGCCCACTTCAAATCAAAATATACATTATCTATAGCCAGAACTGAGTATAAAACAAATTCGCTAAGTGCGCATGTTTTCAGGAAGCAGGTAGGCCTAACCCAGAACTAAATTCATTCGGTGGGGTGGGGATTACCGTATTATTCGAGGGAATTAAGAGGTTTTTTTTATATAAATTATTCTTTCAAATTTCAACGCGTCAATCGGGAGAATCAAAACCTAGCTAATTCTTCTAAAAATAGTATGAAAAATCATGGTCGGAAAATAAATAACGAACCTAACATTGTTAACCATCTATAGTACCAGCGGTTCTTAGCCTGGGGTCGTTTAGGGTTTCCAGGGGATCATGAAGGGGTCATAAATATATCTTTTGGGGGAACCATTTTAATATTTCGTTCTAAAAATGCTTAGAAAAACAAAAGAAACGTTCAAATATGCAAAAATATCTACTCGCAACGCTCGCATCATATCACTAAACAGTTTCAGTTTAAATGAATCGGGATGATTTGTTCGCAATTTTTTTTGGGTTTCACGGTACTGACCAACAATGTCTGATAGGGTCGTGGGGCCAAAAAGGTTAGGAACCACTGATCTATACTTACTTAAATCAAGAAAAGATCATCAGTATATATGTATATGCACAACTACTTTCTCGCATATAACGAAATAGCTGTCTAACTTTG
Organism: Ophiura sarsii; assembly: GCA_035610835.1. Taxonomy (NCBI): domain Eukaryota; kingdom Metazoa; phylum Echinodermata; class Ophiuroidea; order Amphilepidida; family Ophiuridae; genus Ophiura; species Ophiura sarsii. The sequence goes on along the minus strand of CM069451.1, from coordinate 68,291,634 downwards.
ATAAAAAGCCAATATTGATTGGAAATGAAGTGATGGCTTTTCAATAAAATATCGGTCAAAAGTACACACCAAATCGCACCAAATGGGTTCGAAAATTGAAACTCCCCCCTGTCCGCGCTAGCGCGGAACGCGGTGCTTCGCACAATAGTAACACAAATTCAGTTACGATTTATTTTAATTTTGGGACGGGCAACATTTTGCCCCCTATCAAAATACCCTGGCGCCGCCCCCGGTTTAAACGCTATTCAAGCAATTGGCCTCTGTGGCCAAATAGGCATTTTTGGTTCAATAGTTTCTTTGTTTTTTAAGAGCTATTTAAAGGATTGGCCTTGTGTTACCATTTGACCTGAGATAGACAGACACCCAGGCAGACAATTAGACAGACACTGAATAAAGCTGTATAATCCTTTAATATGGGATTTTGTTTGAAGGCATATTACGTGATATTTTCCATAGGGTGTCCTCTATTCATGATTTATTTTAGAAAGTAGATTTTCTTGTAGATTTACATTTCTGATCATAAATCATAAATATATTCTGAGTTACAGAGCGATATGAAATGATGGTTTAACCCTAACCCCCTAATCACCTTTTCCAAAGATTTTTTTTGAACCCCGGACCTCTGGGTTCAGAGGCAGACGATCTACTGCTAGGCCTCTGGGGTCAACTATACATGGCTCAGTATACTTCGCCTAGTATATACCCTGGGGAGATTATTTTATCAAAAAACTGCTGAGCCGGGTGACACAAGCACACCGCATCGTACTAATTCGTAGTACTCAAGAGTATTAGGGTTAAAGAGTGAAAATAAACTGTCAGGTCAGCGCGACAACTTTTTTTTCACTCTTAATTCACTCTAAAACCATGATTTTGAAGTAATTAGGTATCGTATCGCTCTGTATCTTAGAATATATTTATGATTTATGATCTGAAATGTAAATCTGCAAGAAAATCTACTTTCTAAAAAAAATCATGAATAGAGGGCACTTCCTGGAAAAGATCACATAATATGCCTGAAAATACTGTGATGTCTTACACCAAGGATAAACCCTAATTACGCACCTAGATATAGCTGTCACAGTGTGGTTAACACTATGCATGTATCTTATGCTCAACCGCCCCCCTGAAACAAGGAATTTTGCAGGTAAACATATAGAGGGCATGTCAAAACTTAAAAATCCACATTTGAGATAATAATAATAATAATAAACAGTTCTTAATAAGCACCCGTAATTAAGGTCTCAGGGCGCTTTACAAAGTTAAAAATACCAAAGTAGCAGCATTACTATTGCACAAAACATAATAAAAAGAGCAATTTAGCGCACAAAAGGCAGTATAAGTTTGGTTAAAAAGCATAAACATGTATATATAGAAGAGTACGATAGAATTGTCTCCCATTATCTACATAGACAATAACTACTGCGTAAAAAGAGGAGTTTTCAATTTAAAAAAAAAAATGTCCATAGAAGATGCAGTCCTGTGATTCCAGTGATGATTTGTACGAGTCACCCGAATGTTTCAAATAAATGTAATATTCTGTGGTTTTTCATGGATAATAACTATGGATAAAAATATGTTGTTCTGCTCAAACTAAACAAACTATCAACATGTAATGGGTAAATTAAAGCTGAATTTGACATGCCAGACCATACCTGTTTTCAGTGGAATGATGGGTAAAAAAACCCAAATAAACAAACACATAACCACTATTATAATGATCTGTGATCAATAACTATCTGTCTATGACTCGGTAGTCAATGTTTAGATAATGACTGATGCGTGGGTACATGGCTTACAGTGATTTCATTATTGGATATAACACTTCAGTCTCTGAAAACATATACCCTTTTCATAAAATTGTATTGATAAATAAGGTTGTTTTTAACAGTTACACATTTTCAAATATTTCAATACTTAAATGTCATTGACTTTTGTGAGTTGGCGTTAAAAATCTGGGTATATTCAAAAATTTACAATGGCGAACTGGTTTTAATATTTACAATATTTGTTTAACCCCCTGAGAACTACCTGCCGATTGGTCAGCAAGATGGATACATCATTCATTGCACCAATGAGAGACATTGTTAGAATAATTGTATTCCTGATGAAGTTTGGAGTGAAATATTTTAGAAGCAGTATTTCAATTGGTTAATCAAATGAGATTATCTTGAAAGTAACCAATCATATACTTTGTTAAATAGGCAGGTAGTGCCCAGGGGGTTAATACCCGTTGTGAATGCCTATTATTATTTCTATGATTTAAGTCGCTGATCAAATTTTTATGGCATTTCTAATCATCAACATCACATGGAATGCTATTTTTACAGATTTTGGCTGAAACATTTATAGTTTGAGAGCTACTTTATTTAAAAAAAAAGTTAATTACAAATAATAATTGGTCATTTATTCTTCACAAGCCACCCACTAGACAGTGTCAGTTGTAAAGACAGTTTCATTTGTGAATGTGCTGGGAGTAGCTTAGTTTCTAAACCTGCTATTCAGCATGTTTGATTACTCGGATTAACGGGTTAATGATAGCAATGTATCTTATGTCGCTGTTCTGTCAAAGCTCATATTTATTCTGGCCCTTCAACATGTACTAAGAAAAACTGCCTAATGGTTATTCATAGGAAGTGTTCTTTTATACATGTTCAGGGGCAAGAGCACTTGCACGGTTTTAATATTTGTGTTTTTGGCCCTTGAATATGCTTAGAGCAGATTTCTCAAAGATTATACATAGGAAGTGCTATTCTATACATGCTGAAGGGCCAGATGGAGATACATGGTTTTGGCAGAACAGCAACATTATACCCTAGGCCTTATTCACCAGACTATGGTTATACTTAATGCCGTGGATCATGTATACTTGTTTTCTCTAGCATGACATAAGTCATGGACTGCTAACTGCTCAAAGGTAATAAATCGGTATTCTTTTCTATTCTTTCTATATATAACCGTAATTCAATCCACAGTGTTTTAACATTTACAAAGACTACATATCTATCATTCTGTATTGATTTGAATGGTAGACATGGAATGGTGAACACATTCTCTTTGATCATTTAAATGTGACCAGTTGTTGAAACTAAAATGAAGAAAAAAATTGTCGCATGACTTCCAGATAGAAGGCCTTTTTTGCATTTTTGTCATTTTTAAGGAGAAACCCACTCATTCTCAATCTCTTTTGTTTTCTATTGGTTTGAAATGTCTGATTTTTCATTTAATGTTAAGAGCTGAGACCTGGAATGGGAGGTGGTGGAGTCAACTAATACACTGTAGGCATGCGTGACCAAACCAAAAGTATAATAAGGGGTGTTTTTTGAGATTGGATCGCGTTGTGCTAATAACTTGTTCAGGGGTGTCAAATCAACCATTTTTCTCTAAAAACATGTTAAAATTTTACTCGTTTAATGGATCACATTTGAGAGAAAACATGCATTTAGGGAGTGTCTTACAGCCTGATATTTGATTGGCCCCTACGGTTAACGCTGTATACCTAGGGTATGTTTTTCCCTGCTGGAACACATTCTATTCATAGTTCCAACGTTCAAAATGGTTTATTAATATTACCAAACTAACAGGTATATTCAAAACAGAATATATATAAAACATCAACTAAAAGTTAACACACAAAAAAGTCTTAAATATAGATAATATGTGACGCGATCAAGAGGAATGAGTCGGATGTCGATCCTGGTCGAAAATGAGTTTTTAATACAGTTTTAAAGAAGACACCCAGAGCTTTCAGAAACTGAAAATCCCATGTCGATACGACGTTTTGTTCCAAAGTTATGTCAAATTGTGTACATGAATTTCCATCAAAACTTATGTAAGCCGCCATTTTGAATTGGCCATATCTCAATTTGGGATTCCCCGACATCCGACTCATTCCTCTTGATCGCGTCACATATAATACTGTTAGAATAAGATGTATGAAATATGTTGCATTAATAACATATATATTGTAATCAGAGACACCCATGATCATCGTGATAATCTCGTTATAATGATCCATGATAATTAAATGCGTATTAATTGATTTGATCCACATACACCCCCATCCCTGAACTTTTGCTCTTTGTGGTCATTCACATAAACTTGGTTATTCTCACGTTGTATATTGTTTGACACTCACAGGATGCTGAGGCCATATATCATGCCATCATTTTAAGCACATTCTTTAATGTCGAATGACTGTTCATTTAGGCCACATAAAGAAACATCCTATTTTACGAGCCTAACCGACACATTTTTAGGTCGTGTCGTCCACCCGCAGGAGACATTATGGCTGCATGTGTCGTGGTGTTTGTCAGTCGGGGGAGGGGGTGTCTGTTAAACATTTGGTTAAACCTTTTGGTTTTCGCCATTTCTTTTTCAACTAAAAATATGGACCGCTTGTTCAACAAAAAAAAAGAGGTCTACCAGTCCAAAAATCAAATTAGCTTCGCTATTTAAAATTTAAAAAGGGTTGCTATTCCGAAAATATTGTCAGTTCTGCTAGACTGATTTATAAATGAGATCTGCTAGCTCGAAAATTTAATGATATCCGCTAGTTCGAAAATGAAAGAGGTCCGCTATTCCGAAATTGAAATGGGGTCTGTTAGTCCGAATTCAAAACTATCAGCTAGTTCGAAAATGAAATAAGGTCCGCTAGTCCGAAATTGTAATTATTAAGTTATAATTAGAAATGGTGCCCGCGCCCCCATTAAGAACAATCTATGTACAAACTTACTCATTGAGCATTTGTCGGAGAAGTACCACATAGTTCAATATCTTGGAGCATCCTGGCACATGCTGCAATATTGTTTAGGTATTTTGATGATTATGACGGCCGTTTTGCATTTTGATATGGCGGTTGCTATCTACTGAAGATAGCACCAAACACATTTTGCATTTTGATATGACTGATATGGCCATTGCTATCTACTGAAGAAAGCACCAAACACATTTTGCATTTAGATATGACTTTTGGCAGTTGCTTTCTACAGAAGATATCACCAAACGCATTTTGCTTTTACGTATAACTTTTCAGTGGTCGCTATCTACTGAAGATAGCACCAAACACATTTTGCATTTGGATATGACTGATACGGCAGTTGCTATCCACTGAAAATAGCACTAAACACATTTTGCATTTACATATGACTGATACGTTTGTAGCTATCTACTAAAGATGGCAACAAACACATTTTGCATTTTGATATGAATGATACGGCGAATACTATCTACTGAAGATAGCACCAAACACATTTCGCTTTTACTTCTTTTTTTGCGGTTACTAATCGCAGAAGATAGCATCAAACACATTTTGCTTTTACGTATGACTTTTTGGCGGATGCTATCTACTGAAGATAGCACCAAACACATTTTGCATTTAGAAATGACTGAAATGGCAGAAAGATAGCACCAAACACATTTTTCATTTAGATACGGCGGTTGCTATCTACTTTTACAAAAAGCAGGAGGGCATCATGGGTAACTGCTTTCAGTCTTAAATCATTAATTGCTCATGAATAATGCTTCCAACATATTCCTATGTCAAACGGAATCTGCCTCCGGTTGAGACTAGATAAAAAACTGGCTCTACGTCCGACATTGAGAATGATATAAATGTCCAAACTAGGAAATTATATCTCAATTCAAATCTGACAGCTGAATGTCTTGTTGTTAAAAGTTGTATGTGCTTTATTACATTGCGGGCTAAAATACACGATATTTGAATGTTCTAGACTTTGAACATGTACGGCTCATATTAAATTTATTCAAGGTGTGATTTATAATTGTCTTAGATGAATTAAAAAGCGATCTGGCTTTCGTGTGTAAACAGCTAATCAAATGATAACTGCTAGAAGGCCTCACTTGCCTCCTTTATTAAGAACGAATTGAGGAAGGTGACTGATTGTTTTATTCTTTAAAACTATAACTATGATTTTCAGGCGAAGCAAAAATGTTTGCCCACTTGCTTTCTAATCTAAGATGGCTCGGGAAAATGCTCAAAAGTTGATTCAATCTGATACTATGGATTCACTCGGAAACAGAAACTTTTTCTTAACATTCTTAATTCAGAATGTCCTATATACAAAACCTCTGTATATAGTGTTGATGGGCCCACCATGTTTAAGTAAGATAAAACAATGGTAAAATTGTACCTATGACGACATGAAGAATAGCTAGATGCGTTTTGACTCTCCCTGAGTTTCATCAGTAGTAGGCTGCTGTCCGTTCAACTGATCTATGACTACATACACAACTTAAAATTTGTAAGTAACTACAGGGCTAAACTATCCCATAATTTACAGATATAAAATGTTATCCAATTAGCAAGATAACTTTCGCTGTATTGGAACCATACTCCGGTCTAATGTTGCGGATAAACTGCCCCTAAGCCTCATACAGTTAGGCAAAAGCCTGAAACTGTAATGAACGATGTTTTCCGTGCTAATTTCCCAATAGTTAAGACATTTTCTTGGTCAACTACTACAGTGCAGATCGCTGCTTATTACCATTCTCTGTGTTTTAACTAAAAGCGAGAAGACGAGAAGCAGTGTCTAAATACGACGTGATCATCCAAGCAAACAATGGATGCCACTTAGCATCGTCATAAAAAAATGATGCGAAGCCTGGTAACTACTGCTGTGCTGGCTAGTCATTTAATTCATGTGCAAGACTTGTACACGTTTGCGCCTCAATTTATATTAATATAAATGAATAGAATTGGCTTATTGGCTCATGAAGCCAAAAGGACACCTCCCTATCCTGTAATAGTAAACGCATCCATCCCTAACTTTCAATTAAAACGATAAATATAGCCAAATATGGAAAGGACTGATGAATGGGACAACATGAAACATCGTCAACTGTGATCTCCCTCATTAACTTCCATCCAGGTAAAATTGTTAACCTTGAACGTTGAATCACTCATTCAGGTTACCAGTTGACCTTGAACCTTGAAACCGACCCACCTGACTCACTTCAAACCCTGGTCGGTTTGGCACTACTATACTACCCACATGCCTCAAGTAGAGAGAGACATTATGCCGCAATTTGAACAAGCTGAAATTGAACAAATGTCTGGAAAACTTATTCTATCTACAGAGCTTAGGACAAATAAGAACAATTTGAAGAAATGTGGAAGACCTCCAACGAGTTATTTTAAACTGCCGACATACCAGGTATTTGTGTCTATACTATCCCTCATCCCTCTCCAAACCCTCAAGCATGGCGGAATTGATCCACAGAAATGTAAACACATCCATATGGAGTTATCTTCAGTAGATAGCTACACACACAGAACATTTTACACAAGTTGTGTAAAATTTTACACAACCGCTGTGTATGTTTTCGACATGATTTCACATAGATTGTGTATAATTTATTTTACATGCTGTTTTAATTTATTTTACATGCTGTTTTTTCTAATAGCACATACACAGCCAGTCCAGAGTTCCACAAAGTTCACTTATAGTACAGCTTCAGAGTGCTTTTAATTTGACATCGAAAATAACCTGAATAATTACAGCTATGTAATTATATCCCAACGGGGTGTGTGTGTGTTTAGAAGAAGAGTGTTTCTTTATCAGTTTTGCTTGAATACAAACTTAAGAGTTAGAGGTGCTACTGTGAAAATGGTGTGTATGTGTATTGAGGTGTCGGGGTGGGGGTGTGTGTGTATTGCAGAGTTCTGCCACATAAATCATCACTAAATAGTACTGTCGATGAGTGCTATTAATTCCATATAGCACTCGGTGCCTCGTGCTATAAGTCATACTTAACATGCGCAATATTTGTGTGTGTGTACCACCGTATCAGTCATATCTAAATGAAAAATATGTTTGGTGCTATTCCCCTCCCCCCCCCCCCCATATCAGTCATATGTAAATGCAAAATGTGTTTGGTGCTATCTTCAGTAGATAGTGGCCGACGAAAAGTATGCATGAAAGCAAAATGTGTTTGGTGCTATTTTCAGTAGATAGCAAACGCCATATCAGTTATATCAAAATGCAAAAGGTGTTTGGAGTTATCTTCAGTAGATAGCAATCACCGTATCAGTCATATCTAAAAGCAAAATGTGTTTGGTGCTATCTTCAGTAGATAGCAACTGCCGTAGCAGTCATATCTCAATGAAAAATGTGTTTGGTGCTATCTTCTCCCCGTATCAGTCATATTTAAATGCCAAAGGTGTTTGGTGCTATCCTCAGTAGACAGTGACTGACGAAAGGTATGCATGAAAGCAAAATGTGTTCGGTGCTTTCTTCTATAGATAGCAATCGCCATATCAGTTATATCAAAATGCAAAATGTGTTTGGAGCTATCTTCTCCCAGTATCAGTCATATCTAAATGCAAAATGTGATTGGTGCTATCTTCAGCAGATAGCGACCAACGAAAAGTCATATCTAAAGGCAAAATGTGTTTGGTGCTATCTTCAGTAGATATCAACCGCCATATCAGTCATATCAAATTCCAAAATGTGTTTGGTGCTATCTTCAGTAGATACCCAGACAACATACATATATTGGCCCCATATTGGTCCAATATTGGCATTGGCATTATCTTGTTGACCAATATTGGGCCAATATTGGTTCCCCATTGGCAATATTGGCATTGGCATTTTATTGGTCACCAATATTGGACCAATATTGGGTTTACATTGGCGCTCGTTAATTGGCATCATGTTGGCAACCAATATTGGACCAATATTGGTGACCAATTGAGTGCCAATGCCATTGGCACTCTCTTGGTCACCAATATTGGACCAATATTGGTTTTACATTGGCGCTCGTTAATTGGCATCATGTTGGCTACAAATATTGGACCAATATTGGTGACCAATTGAGTGCCAATGCCATTGGCACTCTCTTGGTCACCAATATTGGACCAATATTGGTTTTACATTGGCGCTCGTCAATTGGCATCATGTTGGCAATCAATATTGGACCAATATTGGTGACCAATTGAGTGCCAATGCCATTGGCACTCTATTGGTCACCAATATTGGACCAATATTGGTTTTACATTGGCGCTCGTTAATTGGCATCATGTTGGCAACCAATATTGGTGACCAAGTGAGTGCCAATGGCACCAATATTGGACCAATATTGGTTTTACATTGGCGCTCTTCAATTGGCATCATGTTGGCAACCAATATTGGTCCAATAATGGGCGCAATATACCAGGGGCGGGAAATAACACCATTGATTTGATATTCAAATTATGACGTGGTCTAAAAAAGGCAGCCGCTGTTAAGAGTTATCGCTTCCCGGCCTTTTGGCTAGGATCTTGTGCCTTGTCCTGTCCCTTGAAGATTTGTTCCCTTGTCCTAGGCTTGCCCTTGGCCAAATTGGTCCTGGCCACCTGGCTTCCTACCTAACATTTCTCCAAGATCGCCCAATATTGGCCCAGTATTGGCCCAATATTGGCACTCATTGGCGAGTTCCAATATTGGCCCAGTATTGGCCCAATATTGGCACTCATTGGCAAATGCCAATATTGGCCCAGTATGCTTGGGCCAATGGCCAAATAATATTATGCCAATATTGTAAGCCAATATTGGGCCAATGAAAAATCAATATTGGGCCAATATTGGGCCAATATTGTTATGTTATCTGGGTAGCAACCACCGTATCAGTCATATCTAAAAGCAAAATGTGTTTGCTGCTGTCTCCCGTAGATAGCAAACGCCATATCAGTCATATCTAAATTCAAAATGTGATTGGTGCTATCTTCAGTAGATAGCAACCGCCATATCAGTTTTATCTAAAAGCAAAATGTGTTTGTTGCTGTCTTCCGTAGATAGCAAACGCCATATCAGTCATATCTAAATTCAAAATGTGATTGGTGCTATCTTCAGTAGATAGCAACCGCTGTAGCAATCATATCTAAACGAAAAATGTGTTTGCTGTTATCTTCAGTAGATAGCAACTGTTGTATCAGTCATATCTAAATGAAAAATGTGTAGCAACTGCCATATCAGTCATATCAAAATGCAAAATGTGTTTAGAGTTATCTTTAGTAGACATCAGAATATTAGTATATCAGTTTTATATTAAATTCCGGATAATGCATATATTTTTCGGACTAGCGGACCATATATAATTTTCGGACTAGCGGACCGTATATAAATGTCTGACTGGCAGACGTTATATAACTTTCGGACTAGTAGACCTTATATAATTTTCGGACTAGCGGACCTTTGGAGGAGCGATCCTTATTTCATTTTCGGACTAGCAATTTTTTTTTCATTTTCGGATTAGCGGGGACCATTTTTTAAATTCGGACTAGCGGTTCCAGTGGTGTAGCTAAGTTTTCCATATTGGGGGGGGGGGGGGGGGGGGGGATAAAAAAATGAAAAAGTGAAATGACAAGGACAAGAAAGTAAATTTGTTAAAGTTGCCGCCCAGTCAGAATTTTGAGGGGGAGGGGGTTGGACATTTTCTTCCAAACTGCCCGAAAAACGGGCATTCCATAACCACATTACCAACAGTCTAATCTCGACAGACAGTGCCAATCACAACAAACAATGCCATTCTCAACCGACAGTTCTAAGTCTCAACCAACATGAGTCTAATATGGGGGGGGGGACGATGATTGTCCCCCTGCCCCCCTCTGTCTACGCCACTGAGCGGTCTGTTGGACTAGCCGATCAGAACCATATTCCTGTAGTCACGCATAGTTGAAAAGGGTATGGATAATTCTAGCTCTGTATATTTATTATTGTCCAGTATAATTATCCTACCAATTAACATCGTTAAGATTCGTATCAAACTATTATGACCCGTTTCAATGACAAATTTAATTGGTCTGATTTTTTAAAAGAAATTAAACTAATTTCTCAAGATTGAAATTGAATCAAGCACGAGACATGGGTCACTTGTTAGAGAAGGCACAATCCTAGATTTGCTAGATTTTCCCAATAAGGCCAAAAAAAAAGGTTTGTCTCAGATGACATGAGAGACTGAAAATCTAATGCGGTCTGCGGATTTTTTTAATTTTTTTTTTTTTACAATTTAGACCTGATCGTCATATGTTTGGTCAAAAAGTTGGATTTTGCAAGATTTTTTTAAGAAAATTGAAAAAGGAAAAAAAATTGAAAAAAAAATTGGGGAAAAAAAAAAAAAATTGAAAAAAAAAAAACCCCACTAAAAAAAAAAGCTTACGCGGGCGGTTTCGGGAATGCGCGCAGGTCATCTGAGACAAACTTTTTTTTTTTTGCCTAACAGAGGTGAAAAATTGCCCATTCAGCATGATTCATCATTTCTCCTGGAAAAGCTATCAGGGTTGGGGACAGTGTTGTACAAAGTTGTTTCTTCCCCATGAGCAAGGTTTTGAGCCTAACATTCCCCCACCTATACTTACAGGTTTGATAAAAATCAGATTACAATATTGGGTTAGAATTTTTGTTAGGGGAGCATGAAAAAAAATGATTTGCGTGATTCTTTTGTGGCATTTTACGCTAAAATGGTGAAATTATAGTATATCTGCAACCACAGCTCATAACCCCAAGTTCGCATTTTTTCTCTTCATATTTTTTCCCCCTTTTCCCCAATACTTTTTCTTTTTCCACTTGGCATTATTTCCCCAATTCTGCTCATTATTTCCCGGGAGCGGTGCTCTCTGCTCCCGCACTTTGTGCAACCCTGGTTGGGGAGAAAAAAATCCTTCCCGTCTTTTCAATGTACACACAGCCCCTGCGAGGGTGCTCAAATGTGAAGAAAAATACAGTTCCAAAAGTGTGCGCTGATAAGCTGTTTACTAAACATGAGCCAATTCACGTTGTGTGTCGTCGTGTATGGCCGCCGCCAAATATGGTACAGCCTATACATTATGAGACCATCGTATAGCAAAACAGCTACAAACTATATTTTATTCTCTAATTATTTCTCACCATTTTACAGCAATGTGTACAACATGGAAGGAATAACTTGACAGTTTTATCAGGACAAAACAATTAGCATGATTAGAGAGTAACTTGAAGGAAGTGATCTGGATTCGGAGGAGAGGAGAGTCGAGTCTCCTTTTTTATAAAGGAAGGGGGTGTTCCTACCAACACAACAACATCTACGACAAGTTGATCTCTGTACCGCCCTCTACATCTGGCGATAATCACAACCAAAAACAGTGAGGAGATTAGATTTCAAATAGTCTGAAGTGCTCAGTGAGCATGAAACGTTACATGTACCATGTAAGTATAAGCTTATTATACTTAAACACCATGGGATTTGTCGGAAGAAAACCATCCTTCCAACTATGGAAGGAATAATTGCAGAGAGGTAGACAAAATACTAGAAAGATATTGTATTCGCGGAAGCAGAGGCATTTCTTATTATACTTAATACCATGGGATTTGTCAGAAGAAAACCATCCTTCTAACTATGGAAGGAATAATTGCAGAGAGGTAGACAAAATACTAGAAAGATATTGTATTCGCGGAAGCAGAGGCATTTCTAGCCCCATTATCAAAAAGTCCTCCCGAAATTGGTTTTACAGTAAAACAAAGAGTTTGATAAAGTATGTCTTTAAAATTATGAGTATGAGTAAACAGATCGATTTAATTTGAATGAAGAATATCTCCCATTGTGGATAACTGATAATGATAATACAGTTTTAAGAAAATCTTATTTTTTGTCACCTAAGCTAAAAATCTAGCCTGATTTATGATGAGTTGCCAGCAACACAAACACATTTGTCCTTGTCCAATTCATTAGGAAAACTAACAGAATAAGAATTAGATTGCCTATTTTGTGCGGCCTTTATTTGCACTGGACAGAAAAAAAGATATTCGATAACAGTGTCTCTTTTGTCTTTTCTTATATTTTTCCAGTTGACAAACCATGATAAATATCTTTAAATAGTCGGTACTTTGGCAGAGAGTGATTGGATACACTTCACCACACACGGTAGGTGCCACAGTGTAATCGGGTCATGGACTTGACTATAAACTTGCTTTTGGGTACTATCAGCATCAGGAGTGCGAGGGTGGTATCTTTTGTGTCTAACAGTTACAAAACCTTCAAATCTGCATACGAATGAACTAGCACCAACCACTGAGATTTGCTTTGTAATCAATTTTTGTTTTTTGATCATAAAGCAAATGTAAGCAAGTTTTGTGTGTGGGAGGCGCACCTAAGTTTTGTGAAGTTTGAGCGCAGCCTGTCACTCAATCGAACCCACTGTAATTAAGCGCGGTGATTGTGTATAGTCCATATCTGGTTTAGCCTGCACCAGAGGCACAAGTACCGGGACTAGCTACTTCCTTGAGATTGGTCTGACTGGTTAACCGTACGCCAATATGCGATTCTTGTTACTGTTAGTAGCCACAGCGCTACTGGCTGGATATACCAGTGGGCAGCAGATCGTTACCAGTATGTATCAATAATTCAATTCAGTATTTAAATATTTTTAAAACAAAATTGGTATTTTGTGTAAGGTGTCTATCTATGGTGATTTTTATACCCATGTTAGTAAAATGTTCTCCAAAAACTAAATGTTTTCTGAATTAAAAAACCCACTAGAATTTAATTATGGTTATGTAATTAGCATATATTTCATAAGAAAAATCATATGAATCATTGTTTGTCAAATTTAATAATGTTGTCATCATAGAATATTTGAAGGGGAGGATAGGCATTGGAGCTTTTGAGTACAAAACTTTACATTGTTGAGTTTGTTTTGACATAGATCACGCATAACACAATCTGGCACAATTAATCAATTGTATTTAACCTCCGGCTATTTGTGGCTACTCAACTCCATATTTTTTATGTACCACAAGCATATTGTTATTGTGATTCAAAATCAGGAATGGGTTAATGTTTATGGTGCTGCCCTAAAGAGTGTTCATGCAATGAATAGTAAATATTGGATGATGAGTCATGAGTAAAACAATAGAGGCCCTAAACATCATTCGACCGACCAGTGGTGGCACCAGCATAATTGGGGTTTTTTTAGAGAGGGGGGGAGAACAAATGGGAGGCGGGGCAAGATGCGCTCAAGTGCGCAAAGAATGGGTTTTAGTATGGTCTGAAATTAGATATTTAGACCAAATTTAAGCTAATTTGAGGTGTTTTGGACCTTATTTTTGATTGTTTTGGAAACAAAATGGGTTGAGGCTTGAGTTGACTGGGGGGGGGGGGGGGGGTGGCAAGTGGGATAGAAAACAAAGAAATTTTTCAATTTCAATTTGATTTTTGACCAGGATAACTTTAAGAAATTATGACATGATGCCTATCATTTTAAAGCTTGTTTTTTAAGCATTCTGAATCTGGACAAATCTCAAAATTAAATTTTCCGACTTAACTCTCATTTCGAGATTTACAGGTCTCATTTCTATACCTAAATTTACATAGTTCAGGGGTATTTTGAAGTTCATGGTGAAAGCGGGTCATAGGGATAGACACCAAAATGTTACTTTGGTAGTATAATAGTAGAGGTATGTTTTCAATTGTTCTTTAGATGGTTATACATGTAGCTTTAGGCTAGGTACCATGGCCTGTTTCTGATAGATTCTATTGGCCAATTGGTTTGAGCTCTTTCAGGGATGTGGTGCAAATTTTGAATCGTTCCAACAAAGTTCATGAATTACCTCATACAGTTTTGACCTTGCTTAGTTGCAAGAATAATCCAATATACGAGATACCTGGATGCAGGTGAACACTTGTAATCCAATGCAATCCATCAAGATTAAAACAGACGTTAGGATTTACACAGGATGCAAACATAGGTATAATATAGGTTTGTGTTGAAGAGGGAATGCTGGCATGGTTCTTAATATTACAATATGACAAGGGCCCAGGTTTAATAATCGCATTCCTTGGGACTTAATTTAACCAAAATGGTGTACATTGGTTTCTGAACGTTGATGGGCTGTGACACCACTTGCAAACATTTGGGTTCATACAGCATATGGTTGTGTAATTTGAATTATCTGTAAATTATTTAGAGAATAAAACATAGTTCTTAGCTGTTTTGCTATAGACGATGGTCTTATAATGTATAGGCTGTACCATATTTGGAGTCGTGTATGGTCGCCGCATTGTTAGATTTATTTTAAACAAACAACAACAAATTTCCCCCTTTATAAAATCGGCGAATCCAGCCAGCTGTTTTCCAACATCCTGCTTCAAATTAATCGCGTTCTTTAGCACACGCGCACCTGTCATCGCTGCGTTATACCCACAACGCACACGGCGGCGACTTTGTGTAGGGCACGCTAACGCGATGACGCGTTGATCATACGCGCTGAAGGTATTATTTTTCGAATAAATTAAACCCCGCCCCAAACCGTGCACCATTGTCTCATAATGCATGGGCGTGTCGGCTGAAAATCAGCCAAAAACCAATCAAATTGCCTGCTGACATCTCAAACCACACCCACTATATAAGAATGTGGTATGGTCATATAAGCGATATGTTTCTCATCGTCATTATGGTGTTTTGCTCAGATTGTGTGCCATTTTGGAAAGTTTGACTCCCTCTTCAGCCTTTGCATAGTATAGTTAGATACAACGATTAACAACATTTTAGAATACTTATTTTTAGCATAGCATTAGAGAATCCCCTGGCAGATAGGGTCAAATCCAGCCATGACCTTTGCCCCCCCCCCCCCCCCACCACATAACCACCTGCTCAAGCTCCATCCTCACTCCATTTTATCCCCCAAACAATCAAATAAGTTGAATTTTAATATCAAAATTACCAGGGAATACTGAGATAGAATATAGAAATACTGAGTGGTTCTCTGATTGGGAGCAGTTCTTGGGCTCAGAAAGGGAAGTCTTATGGTAGGACTATGGCTATCCCTGAATAGAGGTTATCCCTGTTTTGGATTGGTCAGAAAGATAGATACATCATTTATTGCACCAATCAGAGACAGTGTTGGAATAATTGTATCCCTGATAAAGATGGGAGTGAAACATTTACAAGCTGCATTTGAATTGGCTATTCATATGAGTACATCTTGTACTAAACCAATCAGAACTATAAGATAGACAGATAGACCCAGCGGCCCAGGTTCAAATCCCGTCAATTCTGTCCTTATTTGTCCAGCGTTTCCCCCTGTTAGCTTTTGCTACAAATAGCAATCTGTTATTCATAGGAGATCCAGCAAAATTACCGCTATATAAAACAAAAGGTGTAAAAGGATGGCCATGCTAACAAATTATATTCTTAACTTTTGAGGACTGTAGTTTGAAAAAGTACAGTTTACCCTATTTTATTGTTCCCCAACCCAAATATGTTATCCTGAATACTATTGAGGACACAATCTTCCAATTATTGACAGTAATTGCCATAATTGCACGGCCATAATAAAGGCAAGGGCAACTTCACCCTGGCATTGTCAATGCCAACATTGTTCATTTCGAAAGGGCCTCTTAAAGCGAATCCAATTGAATGATATGCCCAGTTGCACATATTTGTTTGCCAACCCTCAAATCCATATCTTCATAAAGTCTACATGATAAAAAGATTATTGTGTTGCCCTCAGCGACCGACCCTAAAATCTCAAAAAGTGTTTTTTTAGATTTAAATTTTACCCAAATTGTCAAAAAATTACTATTTTCTGCTTGAAATGAGTAAGTTTACTTCAATAAATTGTCTTTAAACTATTATCACATTAGAAACATTAGTCAAATTGACATTTACCACTTTTTGTCTTGACATGAACCACAGTCTGTCAGTAATATGTCAGCAAAAAATCCCAACTTTTTTTTTGGGGGGGGGGGGGGGGCTGGGCTTTGTTACTTTGCCTACTTGTATCTATTTAACAAATTATAGGCCCCTTTTTACACATTCAATGAATAACTCTATGCACCGTTTACCGATTATTAGGCACCTTTACCGAGTATCGGTTCCATTTTTACTCATTGAATGGGTTACTAGACCTTTTATACCCATTAAGTTTGTTACTAGGCATACTTGCTCCCTTTTAATTGGTAACTTGGCTTACCTGCACCCATTTAATCATTTATTTAGCCCACTTGCCTAATAAGGTCCCCATGAAGAAATTACTCTTGTCAATCTGTCTGGAATTGGGACAACCTGGTCTTTCTTGCCTTGATCAACTGTTTCAGGATTGCTTTCTCAAGGCGCTAGGCATTATACCTGTACACATTTGATTTGTTATTTGGTCCAATTCAATCCGATATTAGGCCTGGCTACATGCACTCATTTTATTGGTTCATAGGCTCACTTGCATCCACTTTGAATACTAGGCTTATTTGGTCAAAAATTACAAAAATGTGAGAGTGTAATTCCATAAAAGACCATTTACTAGAGTAACCCATGTTTATTAGGCATTATTCAATTGTTTCTAGTGTAACTTACACCTTTTTTTTGTTTTTGGGTGCTAGCCATTTAACACTGGCTGCTAGGCCCACTTGCAGTGTATGTGCCTATAGTTTGATCAGTTCCAAATTGGCGAAGCCTCCTTATGGCAGCGAATGAATACAGACGGACGCGAGCATGAATGAAGGAAACAATCGCATTGTGCATCATATGTGTGACGTGTGTGTGTTACCAAAACCGTGTGCATGTGGCCATTATCGCGCGCGTGCGCTTGGATTACTTTTGTACGCGGAGAGATAAAACCCGAATATTTCTCGCCAATTTGGAGCTGATCAAACTATAGTAGGTGCCTTACTTGGTGCTTATTGGTTCTGGCTATATTCTATTCCATTTTATTGGATCCTAGGCCTACTTGGTTCAATTTGGATGCTGCTACCAGTCATATTGCATTTCCATTTGATTCATTACTAGGCCACACCACCCATTGAAACAGGCCTGTACATAGGACATTTCAAACTTGATGTTTACAATGCAATAAAAGATTGCACACCTCATATTCGTTTAATGTTCATTAAATGTGACTGATCAAATATAGGCTTAATGGCACTTTGATTTGTGATTGTATGAACTTAATAGCACAGTAATACTTATAAATATAACATATCATCGAGCCATGGACATTGCATGGTGATTGTCTACCCCAGATAAGACCTTTGAAATTCAATTTTAAGTTTCCATTGCCCGTGTGTGTTATGATTCTCGCTTTCATCTAAGTTTGCATTGCCCATGTATGTTATGATTCTCACTTTCATCTAAGTTTGCATTGCACCATAGATTAACACAAGATGTTAACTTTTGCTAAAAAAGCCCTCTAGGAATTTGGGTATGTTTTCCTGGGGGGGGGGGGGGGGGGTACTCATGTACAAAAGTTGTAATCATTCGTGTGAATCCACTCTCAAAAACCACCCTTAACACGGATTCTCAAAAAAGGAAAAAGTGACCCTTAACAAGGATTACAACTCGAAGAATCATATTCATGCAAAGGATATAGGCCCTCAAGACAGTTTAGACTGACATGAATGTATGAAGTAACTTGCATGATTCAGTTTTGTTTGTAAATGTATGGGCGCTATCTTAT
Source organism: Ophiura sarsii (assembly GCA_035610835.1). Taxonomy (NCBI): domain Eukaryota; kingdom Metazoa; phylum Echinodermata; class Ophiuroidea; order Amphilepidida; family Ophiuridae; genus Ophiura; species Ophiura sarsii. The sequence goes on along the minus strand of CM069451.1, from coordinate 68,273,215 downwards.
TGATGACACATGACTATCGCCCCAAGCAACCCTTATCGTGGATTCATGTTGAAAAAGACACCCTTATTCTCTGAAATTGGCGATTTTGATACCCTTAGCACGGATCCGGGCAGATCCGCATTGTGGTCGAAAAAAGTACCCATATTCCGCTTTTTCGTTCCAAGGATGATTACAACATCATACCTTACTACCCCCAGGTATGTTTTATCAGGTAATTGATATCAAGATCCGATCTAAGATCAAATTAATTTGTTTGTGATCACATATGACCCTATACATTATATATTTGTTGATTTGTCTGATTTATGTGCTGACTAATTATAGACTATGTCAGGGGAACAGAAGCTAACAATGGACAAAAGCCGATATTTCAATCTGATGTGACTAGTCTACACGTGTCAGAATGCATGCCTAGTCAAGCTCAAATGTATTTGTTAGTGATTAATAAGTCCCTGCACATTTTGTACTAGTTACCTGAGGATTTGTCAGATTTTGTGCTGAATATAGAAATGGTTGTTGTCAATGGAACAATGAACTGGTGGCTCTACATTAAAGAACCTTGAAACCATATATGCCAAAATGCGTATTTAGATTTGACAATATTTTGTATTATATTATATTTTGTATTATATCCCCATAAAAACGTGCCTGTGTCAGGTTGACAATGGAGAAATGGTTGATAGGGATACACTTGAATTCTTTGTGACTAGTTTACCTTGGTGTCAGAATAATATATATATTTTTAAGATTTGTCAATGCAACAATATTTTGTTATATTTCTCCAATAAAATTTGTTTCAGATTAAAAATGGATGTATATGGATAAACTTTAAATCTTTGTGACTAGTTCATTTCTGAGACATCACAATGCAATAGTTTGTATTTGGTCCATATAAAATGGTCTAGGCCTATTTCCCTATTTCTGGGTTACAATGAAGAATGGATTTATTTGAGAAATAGTTGAATTTGATATCACTTAGTACACACAGACCTACGTGCTACGTGCCAGAATACCTATTTAAATATGTATTGAATGTTTTCCCAATGGTCTATGTCAGGGAACAATGAACAAAAAATGTAGAGGAGATATACATACAATTGTGACAAGTTCACATTAGTGCCAGACAGAATGTACAGGGTGAGTTAAAAACTGCAATAGTGAAAAGTTGCCATCTTGTTTTCAAAACCAAATTGAAATATAAGACTTCTCAAACATGGTAAGAAAAACATCCTAATTAGTAACTTTATGTGAAAAAATAAAGTCAATCGCAGTTACCATTAATTTGTTGTGGGTAAACCTTTTTACAGAGGCACCTAATGTATATTTTTGTCCACCAGGCATCTAAAACATGTGTAAGAGCACAAAGTGATGACATTCATTCAATTTTAAAACCAGAGATTAATTTATGGTGCAATTGAAATTTTACACACAGTGGATTATTTAGATGGGAGAAACATTCTTAATGTTCACTTACTCATGTTATGAATTATGTATTGTGTTTCAAATTTATATAAAGTTATTCCAAAAAATTGATGGCGGGATATTCAAATGTGAAAATGGAATGTGTGCAGTGTCAATGGACGCACGTCACATGTTTTAAAACGGTGCAACGGTCATCCGTGTTGCGCACTACGTAATCTCGACCTCACGGTTCTGATTGGTTGGTGCTAAAACGTGAGAACTAAAAAATATGAGCTTATTCACGCACCATCACGCCCCATCACGCCCCACTGCGTTGGTGGTTACGGCGCAGCGGGACCACTGCGTTGGTGGTTACGGCGCAGTGTGACGATCTTTAAAAAGGCTTCAGTTTAAATTTGACCAATCAGGTGCTTTGGTGTTGTTGGTTGGCAGTATTTTGTGAGTTCAAGCATGCGTGCGCAGCTTGATCGAAGTGCGCCCACGTATGTCGAACTGTGGCCAGGAGATTATGTGACGTAGATCCATTGAAATTCACTATTGCCTTGTGGACAAACATGCAAATTGGATACTGCATGAAAAAGGATCACCAATTAAATTACTACATGTAACAAGTCTGTTGTCCTTAGGCTTCCTTACAATTCCAAAATTCATTGTGGTTTTGAAAACAAAGATGTGTTCTTTCCAATACTCACCCTGTATGTCCCCGTAAGAATTGGTCTACTGAAGACCTATATTTCAAAATTTCCTTTGAGATGTTCTATCGCTTTGATCTTTCTGGAAAGGCGCCTTATAAATGTTGATGTATGAATGAAATAGAGTATGACAAATGAAATACAGTATAAAAAGTGGTAATTTTTGCATGATTATTTTTGCACGCTTTGCCGATTTTGAACTGGTTTGCATGTTTGTAGCTTCATCACATAGATGAATAAATTTGTGTGTTATTATTTTTGCGGTACCTGTGTTGAGCGCAAAATATGCAAAAATAAATGTAGTACGATTGTTATTCAGCGTCTGAATATTTATTATTCATTCAAAACCTCATGAATATACGCGATATGTGCGACCCAATCAAATGCCGACCTTTACTGGTACACACTAATAAGCGCAGGTCACGAACGGAAAACCAAGTAACCTCACATATAATGCGTATCAAGTTAGATCACCAAAACAATTTGCATAATGCCAAGAATGTATGGCATATTTGCACAACACAGTAGTAACACGACATGTGAGCGGTGCGCTTGCATGTTTTTCATTCAGATTGATTAATTTTGTAAGGGGTGAAGCATGGTTAAGCTTTAGATTGTTGAAGTAAACTTCTTATAAAATTAATAATTTCAAAAATCTTGTGAGTCAAATATTTGTGCACGTTTTGCGCTAGACACAGGTACCCGCAAAATATTTAAGTGTCATGAAAACAAAAAAATATTTCCTCTAAAGCCAACATTCACTATAAAATGAAGATTTTTGGTGTTTTTCCGTAAATAAGAAAAATATCAAAAGGATGTTGAAAAAGTACCCCTTTTCTTGAAAATGGTCAATTTTAACCCCCTTAAGTTAAACCCCTTAAGGAACTCAAGGAAGTTTTTGATCTGATTTTTTTGAATTTTGTGAGTGCTGTTATTATTGAACTATTAATAAAAAATGCATATAAAAGTATATATTTTTGGAAAGGAAATGGATCAGAGAATCCAAATATGGTGTCAATTTTGACAAAAAATGTTGATTTATTGAGAAAATCATAATATTCCTTTTTTTTGACCCAAGTTTTTTTTTGGACAAAGCTTGCAAAAATTATTTTCAGTATAAAATGCCCAAATCTCCTAATGATGATGTTAAGACATTAACTCAGAAACAATTTTTTTTAAAACCTAATCTAATATTTTTTGAAATTTTGACGAAAAGTGCCAAAAAAATGAAAACAATGGATTTTTCTTTTTTTTGGCACTTTTTAGATAACTCAAAATATCTTTTGTCAAATTTTGTCATACTATTTTTATTATTATTCCTAATACAATTCCCTAAGAATCTGTTTTTTTGTTTGTTTGAAAATCTTTATTATTTTTGGAATTATTGACCAAAAAAGTGCCAAAATAATTAGGAATCGTATCGATCTGTAACTTAGAAGATCTTCATGATTTATGATCAAAAATGCAAATCTGCAAAAAATCTGCTTTCATAGTAAAAATCAATGATAGAGGGCGCTATCACATAATATGCCTTTAAGTAGTAATTTTTCTTAAATAACTGTGATTTTTCAACCCTAAGCACAAGTTGTTGTACAAAAATAATTAAGCTTTTCATTTCATTCAAATGGATTCTTGATTACATTTCTATTTCTGAATCGCCCCCATTAATTGTGTAGGGGTGTATGTGTATGTGTGGGTTTGTCGGCTATGTCTCTGGTAAATAGTGAGTTAATGGGCCAACTCTTTCTGACCTCAGTGAATATAATGAGATTGATAGCCAGGAAATCGGTAATTGAGCCGTGGCCAGTTGACCACAATTCGGTAAAAGACATTGTAACATCGCACTATGTCATTTGGTGTTGCCATTGATTGTGTTGTCCTGTACGCAGACAGGTGCATTACCTTATTTGGTGAAAAGACTCCCACATTTTTAACCACAGATTGAGTAGCCCGCTCCAGCATAAACATTATCCTACACATCCCATATAATTGTTGCATACTGTCACATAATTTACTTACGGACACACCCCATAATGCTTGGATACTCTTATTGTGCCTATATAAAAGGGTTGTAGTTTCTTTCTCCCTGGCGTGCCAGAAATGATTTCACAATGTTAACCATGTGTTAGAGTCACCTGAATATTTGGTTAAAAAGATAGTAGGATATGCATTCTAAATCAATGATCCATGGATCATTAGTCTACCCACTATTGAATTTACACAAAACGTTGGTGGATTTTCATCAAGAATTACCATGGTTGCGAGGTGTTTTTCCCTTCATAAAACCCATTAGTCCATTTTGCCAGCAGGTTGCCAACCGTTCATGAATATGTGGGCACCGCTCAAATTCATCTCAGATTGATTTGATTTTTATACGGGTGCATTGGTTGGTTGCTTTCAACATGAAATGCTCAGAAATAATAATAACAAACCCTAGGTGTGCTGTCAGCTGCAATTTTAGGTAAAACAACTTCTTAAATAAACCCCTCAATAGCCTCAATATTTCATAAATGTCATTATTTGTTTGTAGTGTATTGCGCATCAATGGAAAGCTGATGTGTTCATCTTTAAATAAGTTCACCAGGATTGTAGATTGAAATGATGGTGACACTTTTTGTTAAACAATCCATTATGTTACTCACGTTTTAGATGGTTTCGTCTTCCCGGTCGGAATATTTCTTTGGTAATGACATGATCCACTTGTTTTCCCCTGTGAGATTTAAGTGATTGCTTTAAATGTGTTATTGTTGAAACATTGATATGTAACACAATCTGAATATATCACAAAATATACAAACAATTGGCAATTGAAATCTTTTGTTTGTTTAAGAGGTCCCATTTCATGTTTGACCAACATGAGGGTATATTCCAGAGCTAGCTGGATTTCAAACATTGACTCTTAATTTTGTTAGTGTTTGCTACTGTCAAATTGGGATTTATAAATTATCCTAATGAGTAGTCTAAATAAAAATTCCATTGAAATGGAATGGGGGCGATCCAAAAGAAAGAAGCATGTTTTGTAACCATTTTCTGAAGCATCTGTTGCAAACCAAAATACCAGGGAAATGGTGTATGTATTTTCCATAATTCAAACCAAAAAACAAATCAAAATACCGCAGTCTAACCACTTATTAGACAAACCCACAGCAATTGGGAGGTTTCTCCTATTTAGTCAAACAAGATAAGCTATTATGTCTCTCTGTGGGGAGTCTATAAACATAATGAATCATCAACAGTCTATGCATCAACTAAACAAATATAGCTTTGACTCCTTCACAGACTGCAGGACTGTTAAAATAAACTGCATAGGTATGTAATTTACAAACATGGCTGCCCCCACTTATGTCTAGAAAGACCTAAATGTGTAATTTTTTGCAATCTGATGCTATAAGGGTGGCTTCGCCGTGGCTTCGCCCCCCAAAAACTATATGTCATGAGGCATGTTCAGACTGTCACTAGTCTCAAAACTAGTCAGTCTCGAACTTCAAAGATTATAATGGTTTTAGTGATGTTTGGCTGGAATTTATTATCAGTAATCTGGACTCAAAATTGTATATAATGCTCGGTTGTCCAATTAATATCACCACGCCTTACATACACACTAAAGAAGCCCATTATGCATATGTTATCCTTGACCAAGTCTGCAAATCATACCTTAAACGTGCGTGGGCTGTTAGATGTAATATCATGAACTCAAAGTGAGTCTTTTTATTGGGACTATTGTATTATTGTATACGTGACTATAATAATTATTAACATGATTAATGTTCTTTCGTTTTGTCTATTATTGTATGTATATATTATGAACGCACCGTCGGGTAGACGAGTGCCACTGTTGTAAAAGTGTATGTTCAAATAAATAAATTAAATAAATAAATACTGCTAATCCAGACGGAAATCTTATGCTCGAGCCTAGCGATACCACCATAGTAGCTTCGAGACTACTCGATTCTCTGTTTGCCGGAAGCAATGCATTGATACCCTTTGCTTATCACACTATCGGTTAAAACAGGATTCATACGGCAGACACACTCTCGTCTAACTCTCGGTTAGTACTTCAGGACTATTATAGTTAACCATTAGATCTGTTAGGGTTAAAATTCCAGCTTTAAACTCGAGGTTAGTTAACCATAACAGAGTCACAGCCGTTAACCGAGAGTTTAATCTCAACAAGATTAGCGAATTTGATGCTAATCTCTAGCTTGGCGCCCTCGTCTGAACGCCCCTATGGTTATACTGTACTGGAACCTCCCACGATCTTTATGAACTATTATGTTAAACCTACCCATGGTGGGATATGCTACACTGCTGTTTGGTGTTGCTTTACACCCACACAGTCAAATACACATGCACCCCTAGTAAGGCCTGAACTAGTGTATTATACAAACAGAGAAAAACATGTAGTTATTACAGGTACTCCTTTCTCTTAATTTGAGATCAATTTGTCTTTTACTAGAAAAACAAGATCCAATATGCATGTACATGTATTGATCTAATTCATAAAAGCACATGATCTGTAAATGAAGTCAGAAGAGAGCTTGTTATTCTTAATTTTTTTTTTTTAAAAGGTCTGAAAAGCTGTGTTCGGTACAAGTTCCGCCATTCAAACACATGCACCCTATAAAGTTAGGCCTGAACTAGTGTATATTATACAAACAGAGAAAACATGTAGTTATATAACTCCTTTCTCTTAATTTGAGATCGATTTGTCTTTTACTAGAAAAACAAGATCCAATGTATTGATCTAACTCATAAAAGCACATGATCTGTAAATGAAGTCAGAATTAAGAGAGCTTGTTATTCTTAATTTTTTATTTTTTAAAAAGGTCTGAAAAGCTGTGTTCTGAAATTAACTAGAGTTAAATATTTTACACCCCAAGATCATTCAAATATTTTCGCAAACCCGACTGAGTGTCCACACGCAAGTAAACCACACCTTGAACACAACCAAACAACCTGTCGTATTAATCGCGACTCCGGAAGTTACACCGCCATCATTGTTGAACCTCGACTGAAAGCGCGCGAGTTCTATTCTAAAGCTATTTGATGTTGCAGTCAAAAGCCAAACGTGAAAATAGCATATTTTTTGTTCGCCCGGGCCTGCCAAATTTTCAAGAAAACAAATACAAATCAGGTCATTTACAACTAGCGATTTACAACTAGCAACTAGCGATTGTGACAAATTGCCTTCATCAATTTTGATCAACTTAGGCTCATTTTGAAGGGAAATTTATTCAGAATATAATTTCTGTTTTTAATAAAAAAATATGATTTCTTCTATTATTTTTGAGTCGATAAAGATGTATTTTCATCGCGATCGTAACATCGAAATGTTTCTGTTTTTTAGATGTCCTAGCAAAAACTTTTTGCGCAAGAAATGTTCCTACGGTTTGAAACTTTTTGTTTATTTGTAATACATTTTAGAAAAGGGGTCAGCGCCACGACTTTAATAATTCACCTACAGTCAGTCCTTAGTGCACACAAAATGACATAGAGCTTGCAGAATCGCAGTGTAGCCCTCATTGCAGAAAATCACACTGCCTGGTTCTTATTATCGCTTATTAGTATGGTGCATGATGTTAGTTTAGTAAATTTAATTCATTCAAATATTGTGTGAATGGGTGATAATTAAAGTAGATAATTCAAACCAAAAAACAAATCAAAACACCGCAGTCTAAAAATAGTACAGGAAACCAATAAAGTTGATTTGTGTGCATGGAGAGGGGGGGGGGGGGGGGGGGGGATACCGTCTGAAGAACAATCTATCTAGGTATATATGAAACATCCACAACTCACCACTTATTAGACAACAAGTGGAGATTTCTCCTTAGTCAAACAAGATAAGCTATTATTTCTCTCTGTTGGGATTATAATAACATCTTTCCGATTGAATCATCAACTACAAACAAATATAGCTTTGACTCCAGCACAGACTGCGGGTACTGTTAAAATAAACTGCATAGGTACATGTAATTTACAAAGACTACAAACATGGCAGCCTCCACTTATGTCTAGAAAGACCTAAATGTGTAATTTTTTGCAATCTCATGCTAATAGGGTGGCTTCGCCCCCCAAAAACACTTACTCTGTTAATTATCTGTATTTGTATTTTTTTGTTTGTATTCAGATTGCCGATCTGATACTGATTGTAATGGTGGGATGTGTGCTCAGACTGGACCTACCAATAATCGAGTAACTGGTTGTTGCATCTGTCCTGACAGGACTTATGGACCAAACTGCAACAGTGGTAAGTGTAGTATATAACCCTAACTCTATAAAACCACATGGCAACAGATTTTTTTTAAGACGGAGAAAATTCACCTGAAAGGTCACCCCCGACCCCACCAGATTTGAACACGGACCTCCAGCACCAAAGCCCATCTCCATTCCACTACACCATGGCTGTCAAGGCTACTTGGCTCAGTATATTTTGCCTCGTATATAACCTGGGTTCGTTTTATAGCCCAAAAACTTGCACGCCGGGTTATAAAAACAGGCTGGCCGTGTTGTTGCCGTTAGGGTTAAAAGAAAACTTCTTAAGGCTAATATTTCTTTTAAAGTATATTATTATTAATTCTCTGTGTGCAAAAGGAATCCAAGTGTATGCGCACGATTATGGACAAATGCACATAATTTTGGCCGCATGCACCGGTCATGCATATGATGCACAGTGCCAATATAGTAAATTATTTTTTGCTTATACGCTTAATTTCTAAAAGGCTAATATTGCCGAGGTACAAATCACCAGTTTCAATTTCACGTTTGATTAGGCAACCTTTAACACTAACCCTACCAAATCCCACGGCAGCGCATGCAGGCTGCGACAATTACGCTGCCCGATTGCCCGGGGCAAGTGCTTTTCATTTCGGGCTACTACTTTTTGAAGTAGCAGTGTCCGTTCGGGCAATCACATTTTTTCAGTATGCTGCAATGGGTTGGCTACTGACTTTATAGCTAAGCTTAAGATTTCATTCTTACCACAATAAAGTTCATCAAATTCTTGCTGACTTGTTTTTAAAACAGAAATAAAACCGTCCGTAGACTGAAGTAAACAGATACAAACATGTACAATACAATTGCAATTCAACCTGGCATAGTCCGCACTCGGCAATACCTCATGACATGACGATGACCCCGGCTCAGTTTCCAGTCAAAATAGTATTTTCGTCTTGCCTGAACTTTGCACAAATTACGTCACTTACATAAACCTGGAAGTGACATTAGATAATGTTGATCACTTGTGTTACGAAAAAGTGCGTAATTTATGGATCGTAAGTGTTGTCGTGTCGTGTGATGATTGAAAATTCCAGGGCAGCGCTACCTTATTTGGAAGTTGAACCTTGGGTCAGTAGTCATTTGCATAATTTATGTCCGAGTGAGTGTATAGCGTAAAGTTGTAATTGTAAAGTAACACGTGGTGTTGCGCGGCTACTCTGACGGTACATGTACTTCATTTGCATACTAAAGTGATCGTTATTGTTTTAATATAATTTTAATGCCGTTTGTGTGGGTGGGTCATAGTGTGATTGATAGCTCATTAAATAAGCACATTGTGAGAGTCGGAGTGGATTAAATAGTCTAGAACTTTTCAGTTAATTAAAAATGGATAAGTATTTAAAGCGGAAGGCTACTAAGTCGGACTTTTTTTACTCCATCATCATCATTCTTGTTGCCTCATTTTCATGTTTAAAATGTCTTCATATTGTTCCAAAATATTTACATATTTTCAGGCAAAGTTCGGGCAAGTAATTTTGCTCAACAGCTTGCCCGATCGTGCTATTAAAAAAACAAAAATCATCGCGGCCTGAGCGCATGCATGACACTTTTTGGATAATGCAATCAACCGAGCCTATATAGTGAGCATGGTATACTGCACGAACGTGAAGCTGAAGCCGATAGTCGTGGCTTGCCTATGCGGGCCGGCAGGTTGATGTGCAGAGGGTCCCCGGATCGATTCCCGGTCGGGAGCGGCAATCTATTGGTTCATCTTGTCCCATCTCCCCGGTTTTGTTTAAAAAACAGGGTGGCCGGGTTAGGGTTATAATTATTACTATCCTTGAAAGGGGAGCAAACAGTGTATTAGATGTGGGGTTCGGGCCAGATTAAAGGGCCCTGGAAAATGGTGATATTTTTAAATGCATTTTGAGGCAATTTCCAGTCTATTTTGTAAGGAAAGAGGCAGATTTTCTCAGCTGAATTTTACCAATAATAATGATGAAACATTAATAAACATTTTTATTACGATTTTGATTACTTTCCTGGAAAGCAGAGTAAGCATGGCGTGGGGAGTGGCTTACATGTGAACATTTTGAATTGTAGATGAATTTTGAGGCCATTCCAGTATATATTTGTCTATCAGTCTTAATTAACTATAATCGTGAATTTGTGTATGATTTATCACATAGGAGATCCATGCCAGAGAAACCCTTGTCAGGGTGATGGTACATGTTTGAATTATGGTAACGCCTTTGTATGTAATCAGCAACGACAACGTAAGTAAACATTAACTATTTATTCTTCTACAGGATGTCCTTTAATGATTTTTAAAATAATAATAATAATAATGTATTTATATAGCGCCCAAAACATTGGTCCCTGGGCGCTTTACAAACAAAAGGCCCATCCAAAGATAAAAATACATTAAAAAGAATAACTATCAAAAACTATCAATACACATCATAATATAAGTCAAGCAACTACCATGAATAACAAATGTAAAATATTAAGAACAATTTTATAGTAGCAGGACAAATGTACAAATATAAAATGTCATTAAAAATGTATGCCGTGTTTGAAAAATACTAAAAAAACCCCACCCCATTGCAGTTCCAATCTTATACATGTTAAGTAATGGAGAACATGATCCTATTTACGCTATCAATTTCATTACAATATCTTTATCCGTTCCCATATGGCATGACATTCACTTTCAGCATATTTCAATGGATAAAATTCACACTAAACTTCAAAACTACTGTTGAACAATTCCCTAACACTATTCAAATATTGTGTCATAAAACATCACAAAATATCTATCTATTACGGTAACTTTGTAGTTGAAAATTATTTGCATATTATTTAAATTGAGCTTCCACCAAACCGGGTTGAACTATTTACAAGGCTACAAGAGTAAATATTGCATGCTAACTTATCATAACATGGTAATACCATATTATATTTAGATATCATCCATTTTTCCCTGTTTCCAGTATTACAATAATGTGCTTATGTTTAATCATTCAAAACAGCAAAAATGAAACAACATATTGTTGTAAAGTTGTAAACTGATCGAAACTTGTTTAGCCTAGATGCACCCTTCCAGAAATTCACTTAGGTACATGACATTCATTTTAACCCCTTCCTTCTTCCTAAAAAAACAAGGTTAGCAATATTGCAACACAAATTTCTTTTTGTATATTTAAGATATATCCCTGCTGAAGTTATTTAAAAAGTTCCAGTTTGGTGCCTAATTGGTAAGACTGAGATATCCACCTCAACATCTCAGGTTTTTCATCCATAATCTACCATTTGTTGAGTTGGGATGGAATGACTCAGCGTCTTAGTATTTTGTGTATGATACGCTCTCAGGTTTTAATTGATTTGAAATAGCTTGATCATGCATGTAATATTGTCATTCCCTGTGCATTAGAGCAATGACACAATAATGTTAGCAGTATACGCTTATGTGTGTCTATAAGGAGAAAGAGAACAATGCAGTTTATTCCATTGTTTAAATGACGTTAAGGCGATACAAAATGACGTTAAGGCGACTTTTCAAACAAAGGAAATTCCCCCTAATCCGCAATTAAAGTTATAATTATTATTATTATTATTATTATTATTCTTTATTTTGTTGTTCATTTTAATCATAATCTCCTACAGGTGCCTGTGGTAGCAACCCATGTCAAAATGGGGCTACATGTCAGGATTTTGGAGATGTAAATTCGTACACCTGTATATGCCCTGATTCATTTGAAGGTGACAACTGTGAAAGCTTTGGTGAAGGTAAGTTTTAATATGGCTACAGTGGACAATATACAGTCAACAAAACTCCTACTTAAAAATATTAAATTAAAAAGTTGTTGAGAAATTCCTCTTTAATTGGAGTTATTACATGCTAAGAATGGTTGAAAATTAAGTTACAATCCAAAATGTAAGGTAAAGTATTATTTCATTAAATAATCCCTTGCTGCTCGATATGGGGCTCAACATTTTTTCAAATCAGGCTCAATAAAAACTTACCAGGGCCCGATACAGTCTCCTATAATTTTATCAAGTATAAATTGAACTGTTCCCTACACAGATTATTTATCAATCTGACCCTATTTTATATTTATACAATTTTGTAATTCTTGTTGCAACTTTCAGGTAACAATGATTGTGGTGGTACCTGGTACGAACCCAAGGGCATACTGACAACTCCAAACTACAATGCAAACTATAGGAACCGAGATGCTTGTGCATATTTCATCAAATTACGAGATGCTTCTCAGATTGTGTTCTACTTCACCGATTTTCAAACTGAGGAGTTTAAAGATGTACTTGAATATGGTCGAGGAAGTCAAGTTGATATAAATAACGGCGTTATAGCTTCTTTTGAAGGAAATCTGACCTCAAATAACAATCTTCCTAATGCAATATCAATCGATGTTTCTGATGGCCGGCCGCTCTGGTTTTTTTGGAGTACAGACAGAAATATTCCACAAAGAGGATTCCAACTTGCCTATACAGCAGGTAAGTTTGTCCATACATTAAATCTCATCTCATCATAAAACCTTTAACAAATACAGGCGTTATCAACTCATAAATTTGAAATACTATATTTATTTGTTTTAAAACATGTTTAACACATTGGAAGCTTGCGGTCACAAACGCCGAATACACCACTTGTTACACCACTTGTTAAGCCGCGAATACACCACTTGTTACACCACTTGTTATGCCGCGAATACACCACTTGTTACACCACTTGTTAAGCCGCGAATACACCACTTGTTACACCACTTGTTAAGCCGCGAATACACCACTTGTTACACCACTTGTTAAGCCGCGAATACACCACTTGTTACACCACTTGTTAAGCCGCGAATACACCACTTGTTACACCACATGTTAAGCCGCGAATACACCACTTGTTACACCACTTGTTAAGCCGCGAATACACCACTTGTTACACCACTTGTTAAGCCGCGAATACACCACTTGTTACACCACTTGTTAAGCTGCGAATACACCACTTGTTACACCACTTGTTAAGCCGCAAATACACCACTTGTTACACCACTTGTTAAGCCGCAAATACACTTGTTACACCACTTTTTAAGCCGCGAATACACCACTTGTGACACCACTTGTTAAGCCGCGAATACACCACTTGTTACACCACTTGTTAAGCCGCGAATACACCACTTGTTACACCACTTGTTAAGCCGCGAATACACCACTTGTGACACCACTTGTTAAGCTGCGAATACACTTGTTATACCACTTGTTAAGCCGCGAATACACTTGTTACACCACTTGTCAAGCCGCGAATACACCACTTGTTACACCACTTGTTAAGCCGCGAATACACCACTTGTTACACCACTTGTTAAGCCGCGAATACACCACTTGTGACACCACTTGTTAAGCCGCGAATACACCACTTGTGACACCACTTGTTAAGCCGCGAATACACTTGTTATACCACTTGTTAAGCCGCGAATACACTTGTTACACCACTTGTCAAGCCGCGAATACACCACTTGTTACACCACTTGTTAAGCCGCGAATACACCACTTGTTACACCACTTGTTAAGCCGCGAATACACCACTTCTAATATCATGAATCTTATAATTATATTCACTATGTTTGAAATAACTATTATTCTGATCACTATTAAGCATAATGTGTGTACAAAATATATCATCAAAACATTAGTTGATCAATGATGTTATTTAACATGTTTAATGAACACTCATAAAATGTTAACAATTGGCAACATTACCAGATTTAAACATACACAAAATGTCCTCATAGATACCTCACCCCCAAATCATTGTTGTTAAAAGTGTGAGTTGTTTTATTTCCATGATAGATGTGAATGATTGTGCACCTGTACCATGCTTGAATGGAGGAACATGTACAGACGGGGCATTTACCTATAGCTGTCGTTGTCGAGTGGGATTTACCGGCCTCAATTGTGAAACAGGTAAGATTTAGACATTTTGGATTAAATGTTCAAATGAACGACTTGACCCCTGTAGTGACCTCTGAATACATGTTGTTTTATATGCTGAGGGACTTCTATGATCAAGGTATTTGAAATATGTGATGCGATCTGTGAAAACCTGTCGGATGTCGCAAAATGTGAAATAGGGATTATGGGTAAAAAAATATATATATATATATTTTATTTTTTAAAGATTATTTTTTAGAAAATTATTTTTTAATACTTTGTGTCATCACCTTTCATGAAATTTCACCTTCAAAAACTTAAGTCACTTTTCTAATTAGCCTTATAATGTTATTCTATTGAACTATGTATCTTTTATGGCCTGTTTTCATGATTTCTTGTTTTGTAGCTTTTTATAACATCACAATCATCATTCACTCACAACTCACAACTGTAGAGATCGTAGAAAAATGATCAAAACAATTCTGTAATCAGCACAGATTCAGCTTTCTTATGATATAAATATCTCCAATGCGAAAAATCCCGCCATGTGGCGGGTTTTCACAGATCGCATCACATATTCCTTTGATGGCCAATAGAACATTTCAAATTGAGAATGGAACACTTTGAAAATACAGGTCATGTGGAGCAGGTTGTCTGACATATGACAAGATTCTGAAATTTGGATTTTCTTTTATCCTGGTACCTACTGTTCGGACTAAATTTATGGCTTTAGGAGTGAGTGATGACATATGGTCTTTGCCCAAAATATTTTCCCTCATGGATTATCATATATTTCTGTATACTCGCTTTGGTCTAATAAACACCATTGGGCACTTTTTGATAAGTTTCGCCAAATTTACTGTTATAAACTGTATCTATTCCTATCTATATACTGTTGTTGTTTCTTTTCGTAAAGACAACATGGTAAAAACATTTTTACAGAAACTATACATTGTATGTCCGACAAATAGACAAATGTTAAGAACTTTTCTGTATGTAAACAATAAAGCAATACCTTTACACTCTTTTCCATGATGTACTTGTTGATTGTTGGATGTGATTGCATCCCGAATTATGTCAGGCACTCAATTAGGTTTACTCAAAAGTTGTTGCCCCCTTTATAGTGATCAACTGATTGTCATATTGTACTGTAATTCACTGAAAATGTGGAATTTTTTAAAATGTTGCATAATCTGAACTGTGCTTGTTATCATTTCAATTTCAGAGGCCAATCCTTGTGCCAGCCGGCCATGTCAAAATGGTGGACAATGTACTGGTACAGGCGGCACTTACTTTTGTCAGTGTCAGCCAGGGTGGACTGGAACCGACTGTGAAATAAGTAAGTCTGATCAGATTATTATAGACATTCAAAATGTGTGACGAAGTAAATTGGTTTGGATCATGAAACTTTGTTTTACATTGTGACATAACTACTATTATGTGGCGTGTGCAGGATTTTTATGGTGGGGAGGTGTCTCTTCATTCCCTCAATGACTTCACACCATTTCACCCAATTACCTGTTCTTGAAAACAGTCAATTCTTTTTACTATTTACATGAAATTGGCCATAATTTTGGTTTTAAACAGGTGTAGCGTGCAACAATTGGCTATTTTTATACTAATTTGGTTTTGATTCACCAGAGTGAAGTCTTAAAATTGGTTAGAAATGAAGTGAAACCCCTTACATTCCTCCGAGTGGGTGCAATTCTCCAAATAATAGTCAGAGGTAGGGATCCCCCAGCCCCCCTCTTGTGGACATGCCACTGTAATTTACTTTCAATTAAAAAAAAATGTTATAGTAGTAATCGCCTATATTAAAGGTGTATGTCCGGATCACTTTGGATTTTTTTCACATAAACATATACTGATATCAACAGAAAACCCATATTTTTCTCATTATTTCTGTAAAATCTTAGGCGCAAGATATGTTCCAATAGACGTTATAGGCCAAAATGCAGTGAGTTACCGCTTAAGGTGGTTAACCACTCGGCTAGTGTGTATACTACGCAATAGGCACATTTCATGTCACCTTTTGCTTCTAAAATAAGAACCATTGGAGTAATGCAACTAAAATTTTGGAATATGACTATTTTAAGGATGGCCCTTCATGTAGAATTGGAGCTGAAATCGAAACGCTGACCTTTAAATGCAGACATTGACTCCTCTATAATACAGATTTTCTGACAATTTTGGCATTCAATTGCAATTATTTTTGGAGTTATGGTTTGTCAGAAAAGGCAAACAGGACAAAATCGATATATCACATATCACAAAATGTATCTGTTTTGTGTTGTATTTTTAAAATATTCGCTCTCTGTACTTTAATCAGACCCAAATACGAAGACATTTTGCCACAACCCCCCACCCACTAATTTTACCATTTCAAGGACACTCTTTAAATAGTACCCCCTTTTTTTGCGTTTCCCCTTTTTATGTGCAGGAACGAGGACACATTTGGTTCAGATTACTCCCCTTTTACAATTTATGCAGGAGCGAACATGGGGATCTTCATATATAATAGGCTACTGATTTTGTTGTCTTTTTCGCGGACATAGCTTTAAAAAACATCCCTAATTTTGGAAAATTGTAGACATAATTGCCCGCAGACATGATATGAAAACCTCCCCTTTTCCGCAATTTTGGGGAATGATCATGCATACCCAAAGTTAATGTCGACTGAAACCACATCCTGGTTTTTTTTCCAAGGACACATCATAAAGCGCCAGAAGTATGTAACACATGGCAGCTGTTACAGAGAGTGCTTTTTCACGTCACAAGAAGATAGTGTAAAAGGAACATATCTTGCAATAGCTGCTCTGAGTTGCATGTAGTTCATATCAATTGCTCAGCATGAAGGCTGCCTTGAATGTAATACCTGGCAGCTATTGGAGATGGACCTTGTGGCTCTTAACCCTCGATATCATGATGTATCTTATTGATTACTTTCGATATGAAAGATTGGAAAATGAATAATGAATTTTTCTCTCCCTACTTTCTTAGACATCAACGAATGTAATTCCTCACCTTGTCTCAATGGGGGATTCTGTATCGATGGAGTTGCTAGGTATTTCTGTCAGTGTCCGCAAGGATATACCGGGAGCAGATGTGAAATCAGTGAGTATACAAGGGGGCAACAAATTAATGATTATTTAGGGGTTCAATAAGGTTTCGGAGTTGTTTATCTTGAATCGACAACGGTAAGACGGGTTTATTTTGCGGCTGCCCGAGCAAAATAAACCCGTCTTACCGTTGTCGATTCAAGATAAACAACGACGAAGACCTTGTTGAACCCCGTTCAACAACGACCAGACATATTTACATCATTCAAATGTGAATATCGTTTTGGATAATTAATGAAAACAAGTACAAAACTTGTTAAAGCGAGAAAAAAAAGTTTACGTTTATTATAATTAGGCCCTTATTTGGACATCATCCGTTCCCCGTAAATGGGCGATCGAACTTCAGAATGGGCTGGATTATAAAAGGTAAACATGAGAGAAGACAAATTATTTCGCAAGTAATTGTGAAATTAAAAATATTTTGTAAATAGCATTTTATTCACACACCACCTTTAACATTCAGAGAAAAATTAAATCAAGAATGCGTTTAATTTACACAACACATTTTGATACATGTTTATAGAATATTTGTATAAAATCAAAACACACCCCTCCGTTTCAATAGTGATACGGTCCTGGAGATCAAAGCGAACACATTTCGCCGCGATGATGCAAAATTGGCGATTCTCTTGTGCTCAGGTAGCGACGGTTCGGCTAAAATTGTGGCTTTAGAAGTGAACCTTTACATATGGCCCTCGGCAAGAATATTTTCCTCAGGGGTATAGCTACATTTCGGTTTATAAAGCTATTTGCTAACTTTAAGGATTGCATGGCGAAATGCATTTATACGCCGAAAAAATGAACACATTTTTGCGAACATTTTTTGTTTGTTTACAATTTTGCGGTTTCCAAATAAGGTTCGCTATCCT